>CABEGB010000890.1:0-177152 GCA_901521435.1 Crematogaster levior | reverse complement strand
GGAAACAGAATAAATGACAGATTGGTAGAAACATAGCAAATCTATAAAACACGTTGATGGCAAAATGTCAGCAGAAACCGAGCAGACTCTACTGCATGATTTGACTGTCAGCAGAAAAGAAACAAGATCTTCGACATGATTTGATGGCAGATTGTCAATAAAAGCGAAGATTTGTTTGTAACAGCATTTAAACATAAGGTATGTGTAAACATAGGTATGTGTAAAATCTTCAGAAAATTCTTGATTTAGCATTTAAATAATGTTCGATTTTATTCCTATTAATATTTATTTTTATTTTTACTAGAAAATAGTAAGTGAGAATAATGCACAAAAATTTACTTAATGGTTCTTTACACAAATATATGTATGTATTAGTACCTTGAATAAGTTCTCGCTGTTTTTTCGTGAAAATTAATGCTTTATTTTTAAAAAGTCGTGAAAAACATGTCACTGAAAGTATTGTCCATCGCTAGCCACTACTTTTTCTCATCTTTCTGGCAGCATTTGAATTCTACGTCGGAAAAACGATACGTCTTTTGAGGCTATCCAAGAGTCGACCCATTTTTTGACATCTTCATAAGAATGGAAGTGCTGGTCAGCCAGGCCATGTGCCATCGATCAGAACAAGTGATAATCAGAAGGGGCAATGTCTGGTGAATACGGCGGATGGGATAGGTAACTTCCCATTTAAGCGTCTCCAAGTAGGTTTTCACCGGTTTTGCAACATATGGCCGAGCGTTGTCATGTTGCCAAATCACTTTGTCATGTCTCTGCTCGTATATCGGCCGTTTTTCCTTCAATGCTCGGCTCAAACATATCAATTGTAGTCGATAACGATCTCCCGTGATGGTTTCGTTCGGTTTGAGCAGCTCATAATAAATTATACCCAGCTGATCCCACCAAATGCAGAGCAGAAGCTTCGAACCATGGATATTCGGCTTTGCCGACGATGCATGGCCGGCTTACCCCATGATTTTCTACGCTTAGGGTTATCGTAGTGTATCTACTTTTCATCGCCAGTTACGATACGATGCAAAAAACCTTTCCTTTTATGCCGTTGAAGTAGCTGTTCACACGTGAAAAGCCATTCGACGTTTCTCGGTTTCAACTCGTACGGCACCCAATGTCCTTGCGTTTGAATCATTCCTAATACTTTCAAACGTTTCGAAACTATTGTGTGATCAACTCCTAATGATTCTGCAAGTTCATCTAGCGTCTGACATGAGTCTTCATGAAGTAATGCCTCCAATTCTTCGTCTTCACACTTTTTTGGTGCGTCAGAGCATTCTTTATCTTCAACATCAAAATCATTATTTTTGAAGCGTCTAAACCAATCTCTGCATGTTGTTTCCGACAGAGCATGGTCGCCGTAAGTCTCAACAAGAATTCTGTGTGCTTCAGCTGCAGATTTTTTTTGAATAAAGTAGTGCAGTAAAATTCCCCGCAAATACTCTTTTTTTGGCACAAAACTCGACATGTTTAACACTATAAAAAAAAAGTTACACTTCGGCGCAATGACATACACTGAATTTCAAGCTTGCTTATAGTACTTCCCTATAGATGCGTTACCATCTTAAACTACACGCACGCAGTTCTGGTAACACCATCTGTTGGAAAACAGCGAGAACTTATTCAAGATCCTAATACTTTAAATTAAACTTTATATATTATATTAAAATGCTTAAGGTGTAAGACTATAAAATTATAAAAATTATAAAATGCACAAAATTGTAGACATGATAATATAAAATTGTAAACATGTAAACTAAATGTCAAATTTGATTATGTAAACGCACATGTATATGTAAAAATTATTAATTTCTTGGTCAAATAATATTATTTCTTTCCCGACGGGTTTTCTTAACAAAGTCTCAAAGTGAGAGTGGGGTGCATTGACGGTTGAGGCTCAACCGTTAGGACGAGTGAAGAGACTTAAGGGACGCGTGCGGAATCATCCGTTTAGGGGTGAACCGTGTGCATCTAACGAAGAGGAATCCTCCAAGTCAAGATGTAAGGCCACTCTAACAAGTAAACCTACGGAGGTGTCACTCACCGATTTTAATGAAACTTTGCATGTTTGTAGAACTTCGAAAAATATTGGACACGTATTTTTTTTTATCGGCAAAGGTCCACTCTGAAGGGTGAAAACTACCCCTTAAAGATAAATTTAACATATGGTGAAATAAGTTGAAAATTTTCAAAAGTAAAATGTTTTAGGGGGTTTTTGGGGTCGCTGAAACTAAATCTTATGTCAAAAGTATGAAATTCAAAATGGCTGACCCAATATGGCAGCTATATACATTAAAATTAATAATTTTTGCAAAAAATGTGTTGATACAAGGTTCTCACCTTTCGGGGTGCTTTTTTACAGTGAGTCCCCTCGCCTCTCACCTTTCGGGGTGCTTTTTTACAGTGAGTCCCCTCGCCTCTCACCTTTCGCACGTTATTCTTGAAAAGTTTTGCAAATTTTGAAAATTTTCAACTTATTTCACCATATGTTAAATTTATCTTTAAGGGGTAGTTTTCACCCTTCAGAGTGGACCTTTGCCGATAAAAAAAAATACGTGTCCAATATTTTTCGAAGTTCTACAAACATGCAAAGTTTCATTAAAATCGGTGAGTGACACCTCCGTAGGTTTACTTGTAAGTGGCGAACGACCGGAGGAGAATAATTCAGGTGATTTAGGGATGGCACCAGAAATGGTGCAACCACAAGTCATGAAGAAGAGTGGAGCTGCGAGGCGACGTTATAAAAACAACAGCAGCAACTAATTGGAAAGACGCGAGAGGCTGGCAAGTCCATCCAGGATTCACCTAGAGGTTGCTAATATACTTGGGACGAGAGAACGAGTTTCAGCTGGGATGATAAAACATCTCAGATCTGAACAAAGCACACCAGTCCCGCTGGTATATCAAGTGTGATCAAAGACTGGATATCATGGATCAAACTTTTACTCAGATAGGCCGTGGTGGTCCTCGTAACAGAGAACTAGAAGCAAAAGAAAGAGCTCTTCTAAAGCGGATTATCTTGAGGTAGATCTTAGATCTTATTGCCAAGGGCACTAAAGTTCCAACTTTCAAAGGCATTCTTGAAAGAGACGGAGCAGTTATTTTTTAACTGCTCTGATAAAGAGATTGCTGGCTCAGAAGCCTAACAGCAGAAACAAGTATTTTAAAGAGAATGAATGAGTTTCCTAAGCGACATCGAGTCGTAGCACTCATGTGAAGAATCCAGATCTGCTCGTCAAGGAGGCATTGAAACTCCTCAACACGCAGAAACTCAGATCTTGTCACTGGGGAATGGGTGATAGTAAAAATAAAGAAAGTTAAGAACACCCATTTCTATAACCCTTGTGGAGGAAGACTAGTTGAGGGCTCTTAAAGCTCTTAAGACCCTATTGTGGCCTGAATTTGATAAAATTACCTGGTAGAGAGCGTAGTGAGGAATTTAAGAAGGATACGGAGAGGAAAAACTCACACTTAAATGCTAAGTCATTCCCGACTCTCAAATTAACTTGCATCACAGCAAAAGCGCCTCGGCAATTCTAGCCAGAAGCATTGTGATGCAGACAAGTATAACATTAATACAAGAGCCTTGCATTGGCTGAATAACAATGTTAAGACGTCTAGTCTAGCTAAATAGCACAAAAATTTTCAAAGCCAACACGTACCTGTACAGGGTGACCCATTTTAATCTACCACCCCAAATATTTCCGTTCCCTTGCATTTTACAAGAAAATGTTTCAGACAAAAGTTGTATGGTTTCAAGGGGGCCATAAAACGGTTCTATTGGTTTGACCTTGGATAGTCGTTTGAAGATCACACAAAGGTCACCTTCAATTTTTTAAATTGAAACCACTACTTTTCATTACATACTCTTGTAGCTTATTTTGAGAGCTTTCCAAAACACTATAATAAAGTTATTTTCCATTAAGTATTTTTCGTGTTATGGAGGTTTAAAAGTTACGATACTGCCGGCATTAGCGTTATCCGAGATGTACCACGTGGAGGTTGCACGGTCAGATTTACATCTCTTTTGTGTGTGTGTGTGTGTGTGTGTGTGTGTGTGCGTGTGTGTGCGTGTGCGCGCGCGCGCGTATGTGTGTGTGAAGGCGGGTATGAGTGGCCTCCTAGATCTCCGGATCTGACGTCATTGGATTTTTTTCTCTGGGGATATGTTAAAGAAAAAGTGTACGAGACTGAGCCGACGACTATTGAAAATATGCAACAACGTATTCGTAACGTGTTCAGAAGCATAACACCAACTGTTCTTAATAGAGTGCGTAACAATTTTCATAAAAGATTGCGTTTATGTATCCAACAAGGTGGACGTGTCTTCGAACACCTTGATTAAACTTAATCATTTTTAAATACCCGCCTTCACACACACATACGCGCGCGCGCACACACACACACACACACACACACACACACAAAAGAGATGTAAATCTGACCGTGCAACCTCCACGTGGTATATCTCGGATAACGCTAATGCCGGCAGTATCGTAACTTTTAAACCTCCATAACACGAAAAATACTTAATGGAAAATAACTTTATTATAGTGTTTTGGAAAGCTCTCAAAATAAGCTACAAGAGTATGTAATGAAAAGTAGTGGTTTCAATTTAAAAAATTGAAGGTGACCTTCGTGTGATCTTCAAACGACTATCCAAGGTCAAACCAATGGAACCATTTTATGGTCCCCTTGAAACCATATAACTTTTGTCTGAAACATTTTCTAGTAAAATGCAAGGGAACGGAAATATTTGGGGTGATAGATTAAAATGGGTCACCCTGTATATTAACGAAGGCATGATGTACTTGTATGTTAACGAAAGGACTTAAGGGGATGCTGGAGCGACGAATGAACTTAGACGATGATGGTAATTTAGAACATGGAAATTTAGATAGAATTAAAAACGTCGAATTATCGATGCACATGACATGCTTTCTTTTTGTGTGCGTACTCGTGTTGTCTTTTTCTGGCATGTAAGCGAAAGACAAGGATGTGAGATCGCGTGCACGTGCGTGCGTCTAATATAGATAGCAGCGACCTCTTTCAGAAGATTGAGCAACTATTATTGCAGCCAATATTGCTGTTTTTACCATTCTGCATCTGAATTTGCATTAATAAAATTTTAATTGCACTAATCTTTTTTTCTACGCTTTCAATCTTTCTAATTACACAATATTGTTCTTTCATGTTGTCTCTAGGGGACTACAGTCTCATTTTGTACATATAAACTGCTGAATTTTTGTATTAAGCAAATATTGTCGTCAGGTGATTAAAAATTAATTAAAATTTTTAATTTTTTTTTGTTTTTGATATAAAGTCTACCGCCGCGCTCTTCATTTTTGTTCGTACAAAGATTAAAATCTATGAATATCTATTAAAACTGCTCGGAATTATTTGTAACTTTGGCTGAAAGGAGTTGTCTCTATCTGAGACAAACGCCTACTTATTGTTAGACCACGCGCACTTCAGAGACGGTCAGTTTATTTCGGCTGGAACCAAAATTAAATTAAAATGTTTAGCTGAAACTGGTTGTATTCGAAACCGAAATCAAATTTTCAGTCGAACTTTAGATAATATTGCAGAACTGTTCCTAAGATAAGTTCCATTACCGAACAATAAATTGACCGTCTCTGAAGTGCGCGCGGTAAGTAGGTCTTTGTATCAAAAAGAGACAATTTCGTTTGGCCAAAATTGCAAATAATTTTAGTTGTATTAAAATAAAAATAGCTTATGCAAAAGAAAATTTAAAACAACACAAGAAATAAGAAGTTTTATTTTCGAAGTGGTTCTAGTGTTTAATAATATTTCACAATATCAATTATTAAATACATTTATCAATTTTATAAACTGCGTGCCGATATTATTGTCGGACTAAAATACAATTATAAACTGAAGCTTGAAATAATCATAAAAAATCATAATAATAAAAAAAATACTTTTATTGTCAAATTTAATAATACTACAAACATCTTAAAAAACTAAAAAGAACTCATTGCAAAGAATATTATATTTCAGCCAGGATATATTTTTTGCAATAAGGCAATAGCAGATTTTTAACAGACTTGTAGTGTTATTATTAAATTTGACAATTAAATTAATTTTAGATATTATTTCCAGCTTTAGTATATGATTGCATTTTAAATTTGACAACCTTATCGGCATGTAGTTAATAAAACTGAAAAATGTATTTAATAATTGATATTGTTAAATATTATAAATATAAAACTGAAAAATTTATTTAAGAATTGATATTGACATACTATAATCACCAAGATCTTTAACAAAAAATGACATTTCTTATTTCTTATGTTATTTACATCGGTGTTACATTCAACTTATTATTGAAAATTTAAGCCAACCCTTACGGAAAAAACACTGAAATATTGAGTGTTTACACTCAAATTTAAGTGTTAACACTTAATTTTGGGAGTTTACTCTCATATTTGGGTGTTATACTCAAATTTTGAGCGTTTGCACTGAAGCTTGAGAATTTACACTCGAACATTGAGTGTGGACACTCAAATATTGAGTATTTATACTCAAAATTGAGTGTATGCTTTAAAGGTTGAGTATGTACACCCAATGATTGAGTGGTTAAACTCAAGTTTGAGTGTGATCAACGATTTTCAGTTGTCTGAGCAGTTAGCGACACATTCAGTATCTGTTCGACCACGAGACGTCTCGCGTGTTAATCCTTAAGTAAAGGAATCCTTCTTTTCAAGTTGTATAAAGAAGTTGAGTGATTTGTAATTGTGCAATAAGCACATAATTGTTAGTGTCTCACAAGCACTTAAGTATTAGTGTCTCACAAGCATTTAAGTAATTGGTGCCTCACAAGCACACAAGTATTGGTGCCTCACAAGCACATAAGTATTGGTGCTTCACAAGCATACAAGTGATAGTGCTTCACAAGCACATATATATCGGTGTCTCATAAGCACATAGAGATCAGTGTCTCACATATACATGGATGCGCATCCTCGCTAAGTGAAAGAAAGGCCATTTTACATTCATTGGATCTCACAAGCACACAATAAGTCATCTCTCGAGCTATACGAGCATTCTATATCTGTGTCCTTCCTAGATGAGTTCATAAGATAAGTTATTACATCATAAGATAAGTTCTTACATGCTACTCATTGTTTATATAACAAATAATATATTTTGTACGTTATATGCCGTATTGCGTTCTTATAATAACACTGCTTTCTGCATATACTACAATTCATTATACTACAATTCATATCAGAATATTATACGTTTCATTCATGTATTTATCACAATACTGTTATGTATTGTTGTAATATTTACTAATATTCATTATTATATATCATAAGTTTGAATTACATTTTTAATTACATTTTTTTTAATCGTTTGATTTGCTTACAGTCTTTATACGATTATGACTAAAACTCTTTCACGTGTCATAAAGTTGATTCAAGTTGAGAGTAAGGGCCTATCCAGACAAACTTGCATAAACGTATGTTTAAAGAAATTAATTGGTCCACAAACAAATGCATAAGGAAATGAACCAATCAATTTCTTTATGCATACGTTTATGCGACTATGCAAGTTTGTCTGGATAGGTCCTAACACTCAAATTGACACTCAAGTTGAGTATCACTCTCAAGTTGAGTGTCACTCTCAAGTTGAGTGTCCGAAATAATACTCAAATTGAGTGTTACTTTGAGTGTCTTTTTGAGTGTTTTTTCCGTAAGGGAATTATTAACCATCAGGTTTTAGGTGTTTCAAAAGTGCACTTCTTTCTTCGTTAAATTTGTTAGCCATACCTTCTTCTATGCGAGTTTGTACTTCCCAATTGACGTGTTTCTTAGCTTCTATCTCCGTGTAATCTAAATTGTATATGTAATTATTAAAAATTATGTATTGTAATTATATTAATATTAGATTTACTAAATTGTATATGTAAATAATGTTCTTACCAAGAATTGCTTGTTTTACATTAAAGTCTAAACAATCTACTGGAATTTTGGCTCTTTCTTTGCCATGAGCTCTTGGAACCTTTATAAGTACATTTTAAAAATGTTTCTGGTAAACATCCTAGCATTAATTGACGTGCAAAGTGCTTTGACTTTTTTGCAATACTTCTTGCAATATTAAGTACCCTTCTTTTACAATATATCTCATTAGAAAGTAAAACCATCTAGAAGACAAATTAAGTAAATTTTTGCAAATTGACAATCTTATAGAATGTATTTACGAACTCGAATTAAAAAAGTTTTGTTAAGAATATAATTAAACAATTACAAATATTACCGCGTCTCCACAATTTGGGCCAAAACGTTGATAATTTTTTTCAGTCTCAATGTCTTCTTGGTCAGACGTAATTTTTTTTCAATTTTTAACGAGGTTTTATCTAGACAGTTGAATGCAGAAACATTGAGCTTCGAAGATGATCTTTTAATATTCTTGTCTAAAAAATGTATTAAAAGAAAAAAATAATAAGAAAATATAAATAATAAATAAGAAAATAAAGAATAATAAAGTCATAATCTTTTACATTTTGGTTTAACCGTTAGAAGATCAGGTCCATTATGGGCTACATCTGCCTTTGCTTTTGAAAATAAAAACGGAATTCTATCAAAACTCATCAAGGGCTTTAACATATTGGCCAAGAAATCATGAATAAATTAATTATAACAAAAAGTATGCAAACTTTAAAGAATAAAGTAGAATCTGGATTAAAAAATATTTCATCTAAACATCATAATTTGCTTTCGCTTGGCAAAGTTGCTTATAATAAATATTAAATTAACAGAAACTGAACAAACTAGTAAGTTTGTCACATTATTAGGTGAAATAAATCAATCGTTTTTAGAAAACAAAGTTTTCCAAATTTATAGTCGAGTAAAAATATTTAACAAAATCTTTACATCTGAATTATATAAAGTCGATGGCAAATGTAATAATTTTAATGTAGAAATTTAATTGAAAAATGATGAAAAGATTAAATATGGTTCGATAAGATTGTATTACTATTCAGAATAAATTGTATTTGCTTTTCAGACCTTTTTCAATTAAACATACTCGTTTTTTCTTTCACCGCATATTAAAAAGGAAGTTAGTTAATCACATACTTCCTATAAAGGAAAAAAATAATTTTTTACTTATTGATATCAAATTGTTAGAGCATATGTATAACCTCATAAGAATCAGAGAATACATTTGTAAAACGCCACATCATATAAAAATGTTATGTGATGATTTAATATATGTATATACAATTAACTTTTAAAATACAAATTATTTTATTTTTAAACAATTAAACAATATAATAAAAAATTACATAATAAATTTTTTATTAATGCAACAAAGTGTAATTTATTATTTAGATACCATGGGTTCATAGATGAGTTCATTAGATACCAAGGGTTTATAGAAATTTTCAAATAATACGGGAAAAAATAATTTATATTAATATATACAGGGTGTCCGATAATTCGAAGTCCACCCGTAAACTGCAGGTAGAATATGTTAAACTGAGCAGAAAAGTCCTGTATCATTTTTTGATATTCTTAATATTTACCGAGATATTAACAAAAAAATATCGGCGAATCCGCGCGAGGAAAGCGCGCGCGGCGAGAAGGACGTCCCACCGCTACGTGTTCACTAAGCGCGCAGTGAGACGGTGGGAGGAGCCTACGAGCGTAATACTAGAACACTGCGTCGACCGCGCCGAATTATTGGGTGTAATCCCACCACTCTATCTCCCACCGCCTCACTACGCGCTTAGTGAGCACGTAGCGGTGGGACGTCCTTTTCGCCGCGCGAGCAAAGCGTGCGCGGATTCGCCGATCTTTTTTTGTTAATATCTCGGTAAATATTAAGAATATAAAAAAATGATACAGAATACTTTTCTGCTCAGTTTAACCTACTCTACCTGCAATTTACGGGTGATCTTCGAATTATCGGACACTCTGTATAATTATATATGACTGTATAAAATTGTTCAAAATTAATTTTGAACAATATTATAAGGTCATATATAAAAATATATTCTGGAAAAAATACTTATTTGTTCATATTAATATATACAGGGTGTCTGGTAATTCGAAGATCAACTGTAAACTGCAGGTAGAGTAGGTTAAACTGAGCAGAATAGTCCTGTATCATTTTTTGACATTCTTAATATTTACCGAGATATTAACAAAAAAAGATCGGCGAATCCGCGCGAGGAAAGCGCGCGCGGCGAGAAGGACGTCCCACCGCTACGTGCTCACTAAGCGCGCAGTGAGACGGTGGGAGGAGCCTACGAGCGTAATACTAGAACACTGCGGCGACCGCGCCGAATTATTGGTATAATCCCACCGCTCTATCTCCCACCGCCACACTGCGCGCTTAGTGAGCACGTAGCGGTGGGACGTCCTTCTCGCCGCGCGAGCAAAGCGCGCGCGGATTCGCCGATATTTTTTTGTTAATATCTCGGTAAATATTAAGAATATCAAAAAATTATACAGGACTTTTCTGCTCAGTTTAACCTACTCTACCTGCAGTTTACGGGTGATCTTCGAATTATCTGACACCCTGTATATATATACAGGGTGTCTGGTAATTCGAAGATCAACTGTAAACTGCAGGTAGAGTAGGTTAAACTGAGCAGAATAGTCCTGTATCATTTTTTGACATTCTTAATATTTACCGAGATATTAACAAAAAAAGATCGGCGAATCCGCGCGAGGAAAGCGCGCGCGGCGAGAAGGACGTCCCACCGCTACGTGCTCACTAAGCGCGCAGTGAGACGGTGGGAGGAGCCTACGAGCGTAATACTAGAACACTGCGGCGACCGCGCCGAATTATTGGTATAATCCCACCGCTCTATCTCCCACCGCCACACTGCGCGCTTAGTGAGCACGTAGCGGTGGGACGTCCTTCTCGCCGCGCGAGCAAAGCGCGCGCGGATTCGCCGATATTTTTTTGTTAATATCTCGGTAAATATTAAGAACATCAAAAAATTATACAGGACTTTTCTGCTCAGTTTAACCTACTCTACCTGCAGTTTACAGTTGATCTTCGAATTACCAGACACCCTGTATATGGTCATATAAGAAATGGATTAATATGAACAAATAAATATTTTTTCCAGGATGGATTTTCATATATGACCTTATAATATTGTTCAAAATTAATTTTGAACAATTTTATATGGTCATATATAATTATACAGGGTGTCTGGTAATTCGAAGATCAACTGTAAACTGCAGGTAGAGTAGGTTAAACTGAGCAGAAAAGTCCTGTATAATTTTTTGATATTCTTAATATTTACCGAGATATTAACAAAAAAATATCGGCGATTCCGCGCGCGCTTTGCTCGCGCGGCGAGAAGGACGTCCCACCGCTACGTGCTCACTAAGCGCGCAGTGTGGCGGTGGGAGATAGAGCGGTGGGATTATACCAATAATTCGGCGCGGTCGCCGCAGTGTTCTAGTATTACGCTCGTAGGCTCCTCCCACCGTCTCACTGCGCGCTTAGTGAGCACGTAGCGGTGGGACGTCCTTCTCGCCGCGCGCGCTTTCCTCGCGCGGATTCGCCGATCTTTTTTCGTTAATATCTCGGTAAATATTAAGAATGTCAAAAAATGATACAGGACTATTCTGCTCAGTTTAACCTACTCTACCTGCAGTTTACAGTTGATCTTCGAATTACCAGACACCCTGTATATGTATTAATAAGAACAAATATGAATTATTTTTTCCCGGGTATCTGCATATTCTCATGTAAAATTTTATATACTTGATAAAGATCCAAATCAGAAGCCGAAAGGCAGTGTTGATTTAATTAATAAAATTGGCTAGACGGATTGAAGAAACTTGAAATCTGATTTATCATTATTCACTGGCGAAAAAAAGTTTTGAAGTTGTTAATTATTTAACATATTCGTTCTTATACATATATACAATGTTGAGTATTAAAACTATATATTAAATATTATTTAGTAATATAAAAAAAATTTAAGTTTGTGTTTTATAAATTATGTTATAACATAAGGAGGATTTAAAACATGGTTACGAATACTTAATAGTGTGGTAGCTAGAGTGGTCGCACGCACGCACGCACGCACGCGCACGCACAACGCACGCACGCACGCACGCACGCACGCACGCACGCACGCACGCACGCACGCACGCACGCACGCACGCACGCACGCACAAGGTGTCCCGCGGTTTATGTGCCATAACTTACAAGGAGATAGATAGAAGACACTAAATTGAGTCGAAAAGTCCTGTACCTTACAAAAGCACTTTACAATTTTCTCAATCGTTAACGAATTATTAATTATTGAAATTCGCCGTATTAGCACGGCCTACCACCGAATGCAAGCGCGCGGCGAGATGGAACCGCCCAGTGGTCGAGGCTGCTAGGCGCGCGGAGACTTGCTTACAACAGGCGCACCGTATCGACATATGTACCTATTCTGTAGAAGAAATTGTTGAGAAGCGGCCATAGCAAACGTAGCCGAGAACGGTGAACTTCCGAGGCCTTATCATTATCAATTATTGTATTTTATTTTTTATTTTGTCAAGAAATTTGAAAAATAAGCATTTTTGACAAAAATAGTTCCTACAAAAGTTGTAGGGTTTTGAGTTACGTATTACATAGTAATATTACTATGACTTTGAACCTTGAACACCGTTAAGGTCACATAAAAATTACTTTAAAATTTTTTAATGAAACTCCGTATTTTACATATTCTTGTAGCTTATCTGAAGAGCTTTCCAAAACACTATAATTCAGTTATTTTTCATTAAGTACTTTCCGAGTTAAGCTGAGGCTTGAAAGTTACAGTACCGCCGGCATTAGCATTACCCACGATGTATCACGCGAAGGTTGCCCGGTCAAATTTACATCTTTTTTTTGTGTTTGAAAGAAGATTGGAGGTAATCCGGCCAATGAAGGCAAGATTAGATAAAGTTAAATTCAGTGATTCAGGCCAAACTCGTGGATTCGTAAATTTTTTTTATACAATTGAGAGTGTAACATGAGGAGCATGATCACCTCAAAATTAAGATTGCTTTTGCAAATTCTTTTATAATTTTTTTACTCTTATAAAGTACATAAATCCGAAACCACTAAGTTTTACAAATCCACAAATTATCTACTCTAGCAGTTACTTTGCATCTTTTCTGTAATAGACAAATTGAGAGTCTTTATTGTTTTTGATAGAAATTCGGAAAATAATTATTCCATCACTTATTTTTTTAAATAATTCCAATTCTTGCTGTCCAGGGAATGCGTAACATCCTTTTCCAGCACCACATCTCAAATGCGTCTATACGGTGTCTATCGGCAGCTTTTATGGTCCACGCTTCCGCTCCATATAAAAATATGGAGAATAGGGATCGCACTAGGGCCATCTTCGTGTCTTTTGTTATTTGTCTATCCGCCCATATCTTCCAGAGATTTGTCATGACTGATTGTGATATCGCTATGTGCCTTCTGATTTCTTTTTCACAACCACCATTGTTAGTTATTAGTGATCCCAGGTAGGAAAATTCGCTGACCATTTCGATATCAGGAAGCAAGTTGTTTGATTGTGTTGTGTTTCCTCTATCGATCAGCATTTCGTATTCTCTAGGTTGATCTCTAGGCCTAATTCATTACTTTCTCTATTAACTAAGCATCCAGCATCTCGACCATCTCCTCTTTATTCTTTGCTATCAGGGTCGTGTCATTAGCGTACCGGAAGTTTATGGTTCTGCCGTTTATCGTTACTCCGCCAGCGAATCCCTCTAGGCGTCTCATTATATTCTTTGTATGCATTGAGTGACAATATGCTTGAGTGACAATATGCTTGAGTGACAATATGCAGCCCTGTCGGACCCCTTTTTGTATTTTGAAATCTTTCGACAATCCTCTTTCTATTTTGATAAGTACTGTATTATTATCGTATAAATTACTGACCAGGGTCACCAAGTGGTCTGGGACTCCCATTTCTTTTAATACTTTCCATAGGTTTTTCCTTTTTACACAGTCGAACGCTTTCTTGTAGTCTACAAAACGGAGAAGCATAGGCGTATTGAATTCGCGACTTCTCTATTAGCTGACGGACATTAAATATTTGATTTCTGGTTCCTCTTCTTTAACAAATCCAGCTTGTTCGGGGGATCTAGTGTGATAAATATTTTTGTAGCCTACGATCAATTATTCTTAGTAGTATCTTGCTGGGATGGGATATTAAAGATATTTTGTGATAATTCTGGTATTTCCGTGTTGACCCCTTTTTATGGATGGGAATAAAGACCGCTTTGATCCAGTCTTTAGGCCATTGTCCAGTTTGCCAGATTTCGTTGCATATTTCATGAATTATCCCTTTTTCTCCCAGTAGTTTTAACATTTTCGCTGTGACCTCATCTAGGCCAGAGGCTTTGTTTGCTTTAAGGTGTCTTATGGCCTTTTCCACTTCACTTTTTAATATGTGTGGTTCTTTTTTGCCTGTCATCCTTGTTATTCTTGCAGCATGTGTCACACTTCCTATTGTTTCCTCTCCATATAATTCCTCGCAGTATTGTTTCCAGTGGTCTAATATGTTCTTGTTTTCCCATAAAATTATTTTTGTTTTCAATTGCAGATGTTTTTGATTTAAATTTACATGTGAGTTTGCATACTTTTTTATATAGATCGCGAGTTTTATTGTAGTTTTGATGTTTCTCGATTTCTCTGCATATTTCCTTTATATAGTTATTTTTGTCTACATTCTTTTTATTATTATTCTTGTCTACATTCTCTTTGTATCTTTTTACACAACTCTTTATACGTATCTATTGAGCTCTGTGCTGTTAGTCCTCTTTTCTTTAGTTTCTTGTGTTCTTTGATAGTGTCGATGGTTCGTTGTGTTATTCAGATCTTGTTGACGCGGCTGTGGTGGTCATTTTGGCATTAATGTATATCCAAGGATATCTTGATGATCTTTTTGAGCTTTTCCCATTCTCGATTCTTGTGTATTTAAAACTTCCGCTGCTCTTTTGGCTAAGTTATTTTGGATATTTTTTTTCGAACATTTCTCTATTAGTGTCTGTGATTGCAACTTTGTGTGATCAGTGAGTGTTTTTCAGGCGGAGCCTGAAATTCATCATTAATAGCTGATGGTCCGATCTACAATCGACACCAGGGTAAGTTTTGCAGTTCAAGATGGAAAATTTCCATCGTGCTCTAACCATGATATAGTCTATCTGGTTCCTGTATCTGTCGCCAGGTGACCTCCATGTGTATAGTCGTCTTCATGGTGTTGGAACATGGTGTTAGCAAATTAGTCCGTGTTCTTAGTAAAACTGAATCATTCGGTCCCCACGGTCATTCCTGGTGCCCAGTTCGAACTGTCCTTTACTTCTTTAAGTTGCTGGTTTACTGTGTTTGTTTTTTCAAATTTTGCATTCATGTCTCCCAACACTACGAGAATTTCATTCCTTGGAATGTCATTTATGGTTGTCTCTAGTTGCTCATAGAATGATTCTATGTCTTCCTCTGTTGATTCGGCCGTTGGCGCATATGCCTGTATAATGTTGATTTTAAATAGGTATGATTCAATTTTCAGCGTTAGTATCCTGTCACTGATTGTATTATAAGCACAGCTCTGTTTGTTGTGTTGGATAGCATTATAGCTATTCCGTTGCGGCTCTCCGAGTTGTGGTCCGAAAAGTACATGGAGTTTCCAGATGTTGTAGTAAAATGTCCTTTTCCTTTTCAGTGTGTCTCATTAAGCCTCATTAAGTCCACTTTAAGAGATAGCATTTCCCTCTCCACTGTGTAGTTTTCCGCTTTGCAGGAGGCCACGAACATTCCATGTGTTCAGTCGCAGCTTGTAGATTAACTGCACTTCATGTGGTGTCAAGCAACTCCCTCCGGAAATCCGGGAAGCTATTTAGTCCTTCAGAATATTTTACCTTAAATGAAACCATAATGTTCTCTTGGGAAAAATATTGAATGTGGGTTTCTGTTTCATTTCTTCAAGAGGATTAAAGAAAGGATGAAAGTAACGGGTAGGGGAAGCATAATTTCTCCGGGAGTAGGAAAGTTGGAAGAGTCCCATGGACTCACAAGGGCAGGATCGCCGTATCCCTGTGATAAGACTGTCCTCCGCCGAAATCGTGAAGGAATTCCTATCCGCTGTTCAAATATTCTCAGTATTTTTGTTGTTATCTTTTTCAAAAGATGGAATAAAAACCGACGATTCTTGGTCGGATTTGAACTCGGGTCATTGGCTCGTTAAGACAACGCACATCACTCTGAACTACGACCGCCACAAAAACGCAAATGATGCTGCAGTGATCTTAGAAACAGAAGACAACCTACAAAGACAGTTTTTCAAATTCCATTAAATCAGCCAACAGCTCAACATAAACATCTCTATCACAAAAACTAAAAGTATGAGTACCATCGGTAAAGAACTAATAAGATGCAAACTCGTAGTAGATAAACCATTAGAACAAGTGACCTAGTTCAGATCGAGGCATGGATATGTCAAGTGGACATGACCCAGTAAAGGACTTGAGAAGCCAAATTAATAAAGCATCAGTAATAACAGGATGCTTAAGGGAGATAATCTGGACCAACCAACACATGCAAACGGATAGTAAAATCAAAATCTATAAAACATACATCAAACCTATCATGACACATGGAATAGAGAGGATACCTCTAAAACTAAAAATATGCTACGAGTGGCCGAAATACGAGTGGCCGAAATCAAAACTCTAAGAACTATATTGGGCAAGAGCAGGAGAGATTGTGTGAAAAACACGTGTGAGTCTCTCACACCCAATTCCGATTTTCATTTAATCTGTAAATTTTGATTATTAACCTTCTCCGTTAACGTGAAGATTGCCTCATCTGTAGAAACAATTTGATAAGGAAAAATTTTATGAGGGGTAGGCTGGACATTTATTAGTTCCATCATTCTTGTACAGAAGCGATTCTTGTACGACGCTCGTCATCTCCAACTTCCAAATTTTGAATGTATTGTCTTTTGAATGGATAAAATTTATTTTTTTTTATGTTCTATACACAGGCAAGGGAGCAATATCACGAGCTTGAGCTGTTTTATTAACACACCTTCCTCTAAACTCTCTATAGGGATTCTCAATGAATGTCTGTAGAACATTGTTATTTCTCTATATTAGTTGCAGATGACGGCCTATCTGACGACCTACAGCGATTTCTTACACTACTAATTTCTTGAAAACGTATCATTTTCATAACAGTGGATTTACAAATTTGATGATTTGGATATGTGTCATTAAATAATCAAATGATATCGGAAAACGAGATCGTTCGTTATTACTTCATCATTAAGATGTGATTCTTTTACACTTAGATCATTCGTTAGCCATTTTTATTCAAGTAACTTTTAATTTATTAATTTAAAAACTAAAAAGATTATCAAAATTCTTAACAAAAACTAAAGAAATTTGGACGTTATCACTCGTGTCATAGTGCGCGAAAAAATAATACCAAAAATCACCAAACTTACATTTTATACTCTTTTGGAAGTCTCCCCTCTATGATGAAAGACAGGGGAGAAGGGCGCGCAAAAGGAGGGAGCGAGAGGGTGTCAAAGTATTCGGTACACTCCACGCGATACAGCTTGAGTAATGCTAATATCAGTGACATTGGCGAGTCTACAACTTTCAAGCTCCATAACTTGAAAAGTACTTAATAAAAATATACTTTATTATAGTATTTTGAAAAGTTTTTGAATGACAAGAATATGCAATAAAAAAATAGATATTTCCATTAAATTGATTGGCCAAAAAAGATCTAGGCTCGACCGTAAAAAGGCGAATTGAAGTTTATTTCTTACTATTTAGTAATACGCGGTCATGAATGTATTAATTGTTTATTGTTTAAAATATATGTTGTGTCCCAAAGCAATTGTGTCCAATTGAACGGTGAGCAAATTATATGTGTCTAAATGAACAGTGCGCAACTGAAATGTGTCCAATCGAACGGTGTATAACTTTATGTGTCTAATAGCATTGTGTGCAAATGCAATGTGTCCAATTGTGCTGTGTGCAATTGAACTTCTACAAGTCTTTATTAGACGATTAAACTGTAAAAATGGACTTATATAATCTCGTCAAATGACGAATGTTTTACTATTTTTCAATTATATGGTTCAATATTTCTGTAAACATTTCATGTAGCCAACATTGAATTTATTTTCCATGATAATTGTACTTGTAATTGTTACTTGTATAGTTTCTGTTGTGTCTTATTACAAGCTGTGACATTGCGAATTTTAGCCATTCATTTTAGACATTCATAATATGATATTTAATTGTCGTAATATTGAGAATTAATTATTTCCGATAATTTAGTAATTCAAATTTAATCTTTATTCTTCTTGTTATAAAATTATTTTTGTTAAAAATGACTAACAAGAAATACTTCAGAAGTATTCCTTTCTGATCTTGATGAGCTTTTATAAATACAATATGTTATTCTTCAACTCAAAGGACACGTTTTTTATATGTACTCATTCACACTTTTAAAAGGTAAAACCCTCCTTTGGAAAAATCGGAAAAATTTTTGTTTTTCGGCGAATATCCATAAAATTATAAAAGATAGAAAAAGAATTCAAATTGGAAATTAAATGGCTTTAAGATTACTATAAAACAGCGAAAAAAATTGTTTTATTTTTTACTTTAGATTTTATTATATATTCAAATTTTATATTCAGGGTGATTCAAAATAACCGTATGTCCTTAAAGAGACATTTCTTAAGCGTATTCTGAGACAACTTTTCCTTTGCCAAAAATTTTTCCGGAGCTTAGTTTTCAAGATACAAGGAAAATTGGTAGCGTATCGTGAGTCGAGTACAAGAGACAAGCAGGGGCTCACCGTTACGCGGGTGTTTACGCGAGGCGCCTGCTGCAATCAGCTGACGATACATAAATATGCATACACACACACACACACACACACACACACACGCAGCAGACAAACGGACAGACAGACAGACACACACGTACGCATGTACATTTATTCATGCACTCAAGAATGCGTGAGAGAGAGAGAGAGAGAGAGAGAGAGGAAGGAGAGGGATGTATCGAAGAAGCTTCAACGTGTTTACTGACGTATCATTTTGTATAAACAATTGATTGCTTCCGCAATGAGACAAATCCATATGGAGTAATTTTATCCTTTTTCTTATTGTTCACGTTTCGAAACACACGACACATTCACATATCTGTCACTCACTTCATCGATAAAACGAGGAAATATTTAATAATAACTACTAATTATTCAGCGCAAAAATTACTCGAAAAAAAAACACGTTTTCGACGAACACACGACACGTGTTTACTCGACGGTAGCAAGCAGTCGACTGATTTGATAGGTTATTGTTATCATAACAATCCCGTAACCAATTGAAAGTGTCAAATGTGAATGTACGATGACTTGAAGCCTCAGAACGCGCACAATTAAAAACTGAAAATATTAATTAATATAATTTGATGATTAAAATAATTGATTTAAAATATTGCAAAAACGCAAGTTATTCATTATTAATTAAAAATCGAAGCAAATCAATTTCCTTAGTATTTTATTTATCTTTGGTTTTTAATAATTTGTGAACTTGGAGAAAATGTTCTTCGAAACGAAATATTTGGTTGCCCTGAAAAGGGCAGATTATTTCATTTTCTTGGAAGAGCTTTTTTTACAGCAGATGTTCGAAGTGGCCACCGTCCATTGTGACACAAGCTCTCATGCGTCTCAATAAATTTCTTTGAGTCTTCTCCAGAATATCATTTTCAATGGACCAAATGGCATAATGGAGTTTGTTGCTTAAATCGTCGACGTCTTCATTTTGTTTATACAAAATGATACGTTAGTAAACACGTTGAAGCTTCTTTGATACATCCCTCTGCCTCCTCTCTCTCTCTCTCTCACGCATTCTTGAGCGCATGAATAAATGTACATGCGTACGTGCGTGTGTCTGTCTGTCCGTTTATCAGCGTGCAATGTGTGTGTGTGTGTGTGTGTGTGTGTGTGTGTGGGTGTGGGTGGTGTGTGTGCATGAATAAATGTACATGCGTGTGTGTGTGTCTGTGTGTCCGGTGTGTGTGTGTGTGTGTGTGTGTGTGTGTCCGTCCGTCTGGCTGCTGCGTGCGTGCGTGGTGTGTGTGTGTATGCATATTTATGTATCGTCAGCTGATTGCAGCAGGCGCCTCGCGTAAACACCCGCGTAACGGTGAGTGCTCCGCCCTTGCTTGTCTTTTGTACTCGACTCACGATACGCTACCTATTTTCTTTTGTATCTTGAAAACTAAGCTCCGGAAAAATTTTCCGGCAAAGTTGTCTCAGAATACGCTTAGGAATATGTCTCTTTAAGGACATACGGTTATTTTGAATCATCCTGTAGTTGCTCAAAAGCTGTACATGATTAAAACTTCCATGATTATATGAATGTCTTCCAAGTGTTATCCGTTACAGGAAAATGCATTGTGCAAACAATCGAGCGCATGGACGGACACAAATAGCGTATGTATGAAGACATTTATAACTAATCCTCGAAAATGATATTACGTAACTTTATACGTCGTAAAATTTGTAAAAAAATAATGTTTAATTTTTTTAGCAAAAACAAAAATTCTAAATTTTTTTAGCAAAAACAAAAATTTTAAAAAGGAAAAAATGTTAGGTGGTAGAAGAATTTTGAAAAATAAAAAATAAGAAATTTTTTTCTCGCGGTTTTATAATAATTTTAAAACCATTTTATTTCCAGTTTGAATTTTTTTTTATCTTTTATAATTTCGTAAATATTCACTTCGAAAGAGAAAAATCGATTTTTTCAAAGAGGCGTTTCACCTCCTAAAAGTATGTGTGAGCACACATAAAACGTCTCCTTATTTTGAGAGAACAACATTAAAAGCTCATAAAGATCAGAGGGGGCACTTCTAAATCTTTCCTTGTAAGTAAAGTCGAAACGTATACAATTTGTTTAATATATTTTTGTGAGTAAATGTAATCTTACTTTAAACAGTTTAAACTAACATCCTTTATGCTCATATTTGGCCGCTTTCCTTTTCTGTATAGCTTAGCTTTTATCTTATTATTAAGCATTATTAAGCATTATTAGTTACCTTATTAGTAAGACATATCTTATTTATACAAGTACTTGGAGTCAATTCTCAGTATTCATACTTTATCAATTTAATTCATGTGTATGCATTAGTCTCAAGAGAAATGGATTACAATCTTGTACTAAAATAAGCTCATATTCTCTTACTCAAGACTTTTAATCCTTTAAAGGGGATAAGAGATTTGTGTGGTCAAATTGGATTGAAAATATTTGCGAGTTTAATTCAGGAAAAGGAACGAATGGACACACTCTTGTTTAGATATTACTTAAAAAATTACCTTTTTAAAAAAAGGTAAAAAAGGTGCTAAGTCCGCGTCAAAAAGTATCTTTGCAAAATAGTATAGTATTATAAAAAAAAACTATTAAAAAATCTATTTCCCAAATAGTGTAATTTTAATCTACACAAGTTATTTTAATCTTGTAACGATGCCCCTAAAAGACATCGTACTGCCGGTCCGAACACCCGACCAGACGGCAGAAAGGGGCACGGTGCGCCCCACACTATTTTTTAAACATTGTTACAAATGACGCTCGAGGCCAACGACCTCGCGTCAGAAACGAACGGCGCCGAAGGAAACCGAGCGACAAGCGAGGCGAAAACGCCGAAACCGATTTCCCCGCTCCGAATACCCGGCCCTTGGCGGGGATAACCTCCACCCCGAATAATTAGCATTATCGGGGTATAAAAAGCCGCTCGCAATTAGCGAGATATCGATTCCGGAGCTAACAAGCAGACGCACTAAGCCGAAGCGAGCTAGCCACCCGAACCGTCTCCTAGAGCAGCAAAGCCAGGAAGTTGAGCGTTCTCCGCTTCCACCGAGAGTTCTCGGTCGCTGCCTCCTAGCAACCACCAGCTGTACCGAACCGAACGCGTGGGGTGGAGCGTACTCCGTCTCCGCCGAGAATTCTCGGCCGTCACCTCTGTACAGAATCCTTTCCGAGCTTACACAGGACGCGGGGACAGAGCGCACTCTGTCTCCGCCGAGGCCTCTCGGCTCCTGGACTAGCACATACCACCCGTGCCTATCCCGCAAAGGCCTCGACCAGAGCGTAGTGGAGTGTTCTCCGTTACCGCCGAGCGTTCTCGGCCCGAGTGCCTCCTCCCGTCACGATCCGCGAAACCCGTATCTCCGCGCCGCGACATACGGATACCGGTACCGAACCTCGAACCCGCCATTGATACGACAATCAAACACCGAAACGCGCGGGCCTTTAAACCCCGACGGCCATCGGTACGCGTCACCACGTCACACCGGATCACGCGCTTCCCGCGTGATCGCGCCGCTACCACCGATCTACCGCGCTACCGCACGCGCCACGCGATAACAACGCTACCGCACGGTCCACACGCCGTGGGCACACCGTTTGGTCACCGCCGACCGTTAAACTCCGCGGTCACTCATTGTATCATATTCTCATAAAGTATCACTGTAAATACCATCATTCTTTCGCGCATTGTAAATACCATCACGTTCCGCGTCTTGTATCTTAATATCATTTAATAAAGTAACCATTCTATCCAAATTCTCACGCGTCCACGTTTCTTTCGACCGACCCATCGAACCCCGAATCCGGCGAGCTGTCGCGAGCGTTCGAAACGGGACCTGTTTTAATCTAAACAAAATGGTTTATTTTAAACCATAAAAAAACTAAGTTATTTCAATTATACATTCTACAAAAATAATAATATCAACAAATTGTGCTAAGTAAAAATAAAAATTTATAAAAATATTTTAATAAAAAATGTTACAAAATACTATAAAAAATAGTTGTTTTAATTTTTTTATATCCTACTAAAATACTGATATCGAGAAATTATGCTATTTGAAAATAAAAATTTAATATTTTCACAAAAAGTTATACATAATTGTTTTAATTTAAAAAAAAATTATGGTATTACAACGTTGCCCCAACTTAATAAAACTTTTTGAAATAAAATATATATTTTTAAAATTTCTAGTATATGTATTAAAAGAAAAATTATATTAAATAAAAATAGTTCAAAAGTTTAATTTAAAAAAGAAAAACAAATAATGTAAAAATATAAAATTAAAAATTATTTACAAAAAATTAAAAATTAAAAATTAATGAAAAATATAAAAGGAAAAAAAAAAAACAAACGTTAACCTTAATAATAAAAAAATTTAGTTACAAGATTTGGCGTTGCTAATTTTTTAGCATATTTGTTCGGTAGCGCTACTGGTCACACCCACAATTCAAGCGATTAAGTCGTGCACGACAAGCGATACAGTCGGACGAAGCGTATACAAAAATATCTTCGAGCCGTTGAGAACACACAATGCCATCCACGCTTTAACTATTGGCGTAGTTGCTATCGGCAACGGTATTCAAAATAACAACAGTAGCGGCGCCGCTCAAGAAATTTCGGCGCCTCCGACCATTGTTCCTGTCTAGCGGTCGCGACGGCTGGCCACCGTCGCGGGGCATAATAGGTCGCGATTAACCAATAGAAGAACAGATCACGGAATCGGTAAGGCGTGGGGGATCGATGAGGATCGAGGATTCAGCATTCAGTTGGCGGTAACGGAAGAGTATACAGCGATTAGAAATTTGGAAAGTGTGTTCTCGTTCACGGTTTCGTATTCGCGACTCAGGGCATAGTCCCCTAGGCGTCGTCGTCGATTCTAAACGGTCGTCGCGACTCAGGGCATAGTCCCCTAGGCGTAGTCGTCGACATCTAAGCGATTATCGCGATTCAGTGTAGACCCACAAGGGTTACGTCGCGAGCCGTCCGACTGACGACTCAGGACGAGAACACCCTGAGGGTCGATCCAACGCAATCTACGATATTGTGTACTTATGCGTAAAAGAGTAATGCGTCGCCTCGTGTATCGTTAAACATTTCAATAAAACTTTAACCAAAAACGAAAATACAGTGTGTGGATAAACGTGCCCCCACTGCTCAGGACATTTTATAGCGCTAAGTCTTTCAATTAAATTTTTTTATTTTTATATTAATTTTTAATTTTTATATACATATATTAGATATATTATTTAATACATATATTAGAAATTTTAAAAATATATTTTTATTTCAAAAAGTTTTATTAAGTTGGGGCAACGTTGTAATACCATAATTTTTTTTAAATTAAAACAATTATGTATAACTTTTTGTGAAAATATTAAATTTTCAAATAGCATAATTTCTGGATATCAGTATTTTAGTAGGATATAAAAAAAATTAAAACAACTATTTTTTATAGTATTTTGTAACATTTTTTATTAAAATATTTTTATAAATTTTTATTTTTACTTAGCACAATTTGTTGATATCATTATTTTTGTAGAATGTATAATTGAAATAACTTATAGTTTTCTTATGGTTTAAAATAAACCATTTTATTTAGATTAAAATAACTTGTGTAGATTAAAATTACACTATTTGGGAAATAGGTTTTTTAATAGTTTTTTTAGAGTTAATAATGTTATATTATTTTGCAAGGATACTTTTTGACGCGGATTTAGCATCTTCTTTTTACCTTTTTTTTAAAAGGTAATTTTTAAAGAGATATCACTCTTTTTTATATACAATTTATTTACGTACACAAATACTTTTTTGTACACGTTTGTGTATCAATCAATGTGACATGATAATACACATTGATTGATACACAACATAACCTATATCTGTCAAACCAGGTTATAGGCCCGTATTCATAGTCGAGTCTCAAGTGTATACTTAAGGCAATCTTGATCAAGTCAGTCTTATTTAATCAAGACCATCTTAAGATCAATAGATTTCATAATCGTGAAATAAGACGATCTTTGCGAAGAAGATCCCTTACGGAAAAAACACTGAAATATTGAGTGTTTACACTCAAATTTAAGTGTTAACACTTAATTTTGGGAGTTTACTCTCACATTTGGGTGTTATACTCAAATTTTGAGCGTTTACACTGAAGCTTGAGAATTTACACTCGAACATTGAGTGTGGACACTCAAATATTGAGTATTCATACTCAAAATTGAGTGTATACTTTAAAGGTTGAATATGTACACCCAATGATTGAGTTTTTAAACTCAAGTTTGAGTGTATTTCTCAAGTATTATTCTCAAGAGTCAGTTGAGTGTTAACTCTCATGATTGAATATTAATGTTGAAATGTAGTGTGATAACGCTCGCAAACACTTGAGTATTAAAAAAGTGATTGCGTTAAATTTTTTAAGTATAATAAATGCAATAAAGTTAAAATATTGCGGTTGCAGTCTAATAAAAATTTGTTCTTAAGTTAAAAATATTTTAAAAATATTTTTTTATCTAAGTAAACTATAGTTAAGCTATATAGTTAAACTAGCTAAAATATAGGTAAACATAAGGAAAGTAATAATATTCACGTGTCTTTCACGTGTCATAAAGTTGATTCAAGTTGAGAGTAAGGGCCTATCCAGACAAACTTGCATAATCGCATAAACGTATGTATAAAGAAATTGATCGGTCCACAAAGAAATGCATAAGGAAATGAATCAATCAATTTTTTTATGTATACGTTTATGCGACTGTGCAAGTTTGTCTGGATAGGTCCTAACACTAAAATTGACACTCAAGTTGAGTATCACTCTCAAGTTGAGTGTCACTCTCAAGTTGAGTGTCCGAAATAATACTCAAATTGAGTGTTACTTTGAGTGTCTTTTTGAGTGTTTTTTCCGTAAGGGATCTCGCTCAAGTAAAGCCGACGGCACACGGTACGAGTTTTTGTAGTAGATCGCATACGAGTTAGCCACTACGCATGAGAGCGAGAGAAAGCGAGCGTCTTTCGCTCTCTCTCACTCTCGTGCTTAGTGGCTAACTCGTATGCGATCTACTACGAAAACTCGTACCGTGTGCCGTCGGTTTAAGTCTTATTTGATTTAAGATCGACTTGACGAAGATGTGCTGAAGTCCGTGCTTATTTTCGAATTGGCTGTTTCCGTAAGATTTCCATTAGATCATCCAATAGGAACATTGTTCAAGATGCAGTTTTATACCATTACACAGATTTATACCATCTTGTGTTACATTAGCCATGTTCTGTGATCAGCTGCGTTCCGCGGTCTGTTTGTTTTTCTCTGTACTAGTGTAATAAATTAAAGTAAAATAAATAAATATTTATCTCATTTTGATTACGCAACACCATTATTTGTAGTGAGTAACATTATCTGTAGTATTTTTCACATTCTGTGAAATAAATAAATATATCATATATATATATATATATAAAATTTTATTCTACATATTTTATTATACAATAACTTATGAATTATATACCTGAAAACTGCTTGTTGCATAAAAGCGTAGACAAATTAACAATTGACATAATGGGGAAATAGAAAGATCACGGTTATTATTACGTACAAGTACATTTTCTATTTTAGATAGAATTCCATATACAACAGAATCTTTATTAAATCAAAAACGTCTTTTGAATTCTCGATTGTTATAAAATTCAAATGAATCAATTCAATCTCTTATATATCTTTTTGGAGCTCGTGCATAATCTTTATCATCACTAGAATCAATTTCATCAATTTCTTCTAAATCAATATTTCTTATATTTTCTATTTTTATTTTAAAGGAAAACACAATTTTTCACATCGGTATTTGAAATTACAAATTCCGTCGCGTAAATTAATGTCTAAACTGTACTTATAAATCAGACAAGATTATTTTAAGTCTACTTTCGACTCGACTTGAATTTTGGATTTATTTATTTATTATGGATTTTGTCCTGTAACCATTATAACCTCGTTCGTGCAAACTGTCACTCCACTGTTCGCCGCGATGACAACTGCACGCAATACGAAGCCGGCCACGTAACGCACAGCCAATCAGCATCGTGGAAACGAGGCAACAATTTGCTTAAGTCATCCTCTGACACTTGGCCAATATATATGTCAAATAAGACGATCTTAAACGACTATGAAATAACAACCAATAAGATCATCTTAAAACGTTTATGAAACACATTAAGGCGTTCTGAAATAAGATTGTCTTGAGGTTTGTTCGCGTCGCTTGCCCCAACGTGCTCCTACTCGCTCCAATACACTCCAAACTATAGTATTACGTTACGTATACTATAGATTGGAGCGTATTGGAGTGAGTAGGAGCATATTGGGGTATTGCGACGCGAACAAACCCTTGGTCAAGTCACGCCTTAAGAATTTGCTCAAGTTTTTGCTTATTGGTCGACTATGAAAGTAGAAGACGTCTTAAGTATAAACTTAAGATGATCTTATAAATAAGTTTCGACTATGAATACCGCCCATAGACTATGGGCGCGTTCGAAAACTTCACCTGAGTGAACTTGAGTTCTATCTTTGTTTAATACTTAAAGTTAAACAAAGAAAGACAGAACGACACTCGAGTGCTCTGGTGAAGTTTCTGAACTCCAATACGAGCAGCGGAGCATCGCTAGCGCGATCTTATGTCGAATACCTCAACCGTACAACTGAAACGGGCGACGACGACGAGGACATTTCTTAGGCCGGTATTCATAGTCAGTTCTTATATTTAAGACCGTCTTAAGTACGGTTTTAAGATGTCATAAGCCAATCACAGAGCCGTATTAGCGTCTTAAAACATTATTTAATATGATCTCAAAATAAGGTCCGACCATGAATACCGGCCATAATGAATATTTTTCACATTTTGACTTTGCGTCGTAATAGCTCGATTTATAGAGCATGTAGTCCAAAAATAAAAACATTTTTATTATATAATTCGACCCCACTTTATCGATTAAGGCTACTTAGAACTCGATCTGTTGAGCGGATATATGAAAACTGGAAATATTGAGTGCTCTCAACTGTCCGATTCGCGTAAAGAGACACGGGAGTGTCTTGTTGCTTGTGCGGACTTAGCATAAGACACTACCGTATCTCTTGATTTACTATTATATTTAAGGTGTGCGTGCGTGCGTGCGTGCATGTGTGTAACAGTAAATAAATAAATAATTGAATAGAAATTACAAAGGCCAAATGGGAAACAAGATCGAGCAACACGACAAAATTATCTTCGAATATCCAAAAAGAACATACTAGACTTTATTAAAAACAGTATATAATATTAGATGTAAAAGAATTAAGTTACATATGGCTCCTCAATATAAATATAAAAAAGAATAACATAAGCTTTTAAGAGCCGGCAATAATGACAAAAAAATTGATTGTAATAGTTTAAGTTGTATATTAAAAAATTGTACATTAAATATATAAATGTCATACGCGTTTCGAACTCACGGAGTCCTCTTCAGTGAACGCAACAAAAAATCCATCTCACACAGAAATTCGAAGTGTAGCACGGCATCCTCTTTGCAGTGAGAATGCCATTGTCATGTTATAAAATTCGGTAGTCATAGGGTGTCCTCCTAACTGGTAGGTTCGGTGGAGCGATAACTGTCCCAACATACTCTCTAATGTACCAAGAGAAACTACATATTAATTTAATGGAACTTGTATTGTTAAATGTGAGACTGTATGATCTGAATGTTTCATGTATGTTAACCAATGTTTAAAGGAGTTAAATTGTTTTGTGTGATGGGGTGTAAGACCATACCTTTTTTTATTGTCTATAAAGCAGTCTTGAATTTTTGGATGGTAAAAGAGAGGAAGTAACACGTCTTACTTCTGTGACTGTTAAAACCAATTTGTGAGAGTATGCAAAAACAAGTCATCGCTACACCGAAATTTGTCGAGTCACCAGAGGGCAAACACGAAATTACATATATCATTGTTTTTCTGCCTATATACATTAACCGATGTTGAAACTAATTATTTGTAAATTCCGAGATGACATCTAGATATATTTCGTTAAACTGTTCAGTATCTCTTTGTAAATTGATACTCCTTTTTTGGGATCTAATATGTATCATTTCTGATGTTAGTCTCTTTTGGTAGTTAGACTCGATGTCAAGTATCTTGACGTTATCCCAATCAAAGGAGTGATCACATTGCACAGTGTGCACCGTTACGACCGAGTGTTTTGACGGGTCTTGTCTCAAGTTATACTTATGTTCCCTTAATCTAGTTGCCAGCTGTCTTTTCGTTTGTCCTACATAGGAGGCCTCACAATCTTTGCATTGTATTTTATAAACTACATTCTTCATTTCTTCTTTGTACTGTCTTTAGGAACTCTGATAAATCTGCTAAGGTTGTTAATACATCTAAGTCCTAATTTTAGATCCGATTCTTTAAGACTAGCAGAGATTCTATTAGTAATTTTTTTAACATGTGGCAAACCTATGTACTGTTTTTGTGTACCATCGGAGTCATCGTTAAGTATCGTTGTGTCTTTATTATTTTGTGCAATTGATGTGAGTTTAGATCCCAAAAAAGGAGTATCAATTTACAAAGAGATACTGAACAGTTTAACGAAATATATCTAGATGTCATCTCGGAATTTACAAATAATTAGTTTCAACATCGGTTAATGTATATAGGCAGAAAAACAATGATATATGTAATTTCGTGTTTGCCCTCTGGTGACTCGACAAATTTCGGTGTAGCGATGACTTGTTTTTGCATACTCTCACAAATTGGTTTTAACAGTCACAGAAGTAAGACGTGTTACTTCCTCTCTTTTACCATCCAAAAATTCAAGACTGCTTTATAGACAATAAAAAAAGGTATGGTCTTACACCCCATCACACAAAACAATTTAACTCCTTTAAACATTGGTTAACATACATGAAACATTCAGATCATACAGTCTCACATTTAACAATACAAGTTCCATTAAATTAATATGTAGTTTCTCTTGGTACATTAGAGAGTATGTTGGGACAGTTATCGCTCCACCGAACCTACCAGTTAGGAGGACACCCTATGACTACCGAATTTTATAACATGACAATGGCATTCTCACTGCAAAGAGGATGCCGTGCTACACTTCGAATTTCTGTGTGAGATGGATTTTTTTGTTGCGTTCACTGAAGAGGACTCCGTGAGTTCGAAACGCGTATGACATTTATATATTTAATGTACAATTTTTTAATATACAACTTAAACTATTACAATCAATTTTTTTGTCATTATTGCCGGCTCTTAAAAGGCTTATGTTATTCTTTTTTATATTTAGATGTAAAAAATTAATCTATAATACAACAGATATTATTAAAAATGTAAGAGTTTTTTTGTTAAAGAACCAAAAATTTTGGGTTTTACCATGATTTCTAAGAAAGCAATAACCTACAGAAAAAAATCTGTTACATTTTAATCTAGATTTTTGCTCAAGATACTTTGTTCTAGAGAATAAATTTAGAACGTATCATTTTAAAAAATGTTATTACAAAATAGTAACAACATAAACATAAAACTCTAATTTTTGTGTAAAAATTGATATTATATATAATAATAATAAAGATAAAACAATTTTTAAATTATATTTGCAAAAAAATGCTGAAATGCGAGTGAGCAGATGTTGAACTTGAATCACGTGATTTTTCAGTAAACCACACTGAAATAAACACTGAATTTAATGTAGTTATGCTAGTACCACCAAAAAGTTAGGTTACATACTAAATTTTTTATTCAGCTTGTGGTCAGAATACTGGTGCATATACGAGCGTTGTGTATTCAGACATATTTATATTATGAAAACGTGTCATGTGTTTAGTCAAGGGACTAAAGTGCAACGTAACTTTAGACTTTTAAGTGTTATATTTTATGAACAAACAAGTTTATTTTTTTCATTTTTTTCATCATATTCGTAAAAGTCCTCTATTATCTGTAGTTTTTCCTCAAAATCTAGAAATATTTTCTCGTTACAAGTAAAAGCGCAGACCTCTTTGGGATATGTATAATATAAAGTCGCGAACTTTGGTGGAAATTATCTCGAGTTTTAAACCGTCAATCTCTTTGAAATTTTACGAGCAATTAGATAACACTGTTCTTTTCATCTAGTAAGATTTTAAAAAAATTCTGTCAAAAATGAGATTTGCACGACAACTACAGTCTGTAAAGTAAGAGCGTGTACGGCATAAATGGCAGTTGGCTTCAAATATTGTCCTAGTTTTTTTGTGAGTCGATAGATGGAATCTTTGTCGTGAATGCTTTGTCACAAAAGATTCAATTGGTGTCGAATTCTTATCTGAGAAACACGTTAACCGCCATGAGTGCCGCATACGCATCACGCTACGAGGCTATGTTCCTTTGTTCCCACCCGAAAGGACCAAAAATGTCATATGTAGCGGCTGCTAAATACATGGGAAATTCAAAATCGTTCGTCGCTAAGTGGGTTCAGGTTCAATATAAGAAGACCAAAAATGTCGATGACTTGCCAGAACGTGGCTCGATAGGCAAAGTGACGCCAAACATAGAAAAAAAAATTGAAAATGCTCCAAAAATGCTTAAAATTTATGAAAAGTATTTGTTGCCGACTGCTGAATAATGTTTCATAAAAAAAAATGAGGACTGGATCTTACAGGAAGACAACGACTCAAAACACCGGAGCAAGCTTTGCACCGAGTGGAAAGAGCAGTCTGACATCGTCACACTTGATTGGCCATCGCAATCGCCAGATGCAAATCCCATTGAAAATGTGTGGACATATCTCAAGCACAAGCTTCGAGGAAAAAGAGTATGCACTTTGAAGCAGCTGACACGACAAATTCGTCTCATTTGGAGGTCTTTACCGAACGAATACGCAGTCAACTTAGTGGAAAGTATGCCTCGAAGATGTCAGGCAATTATCAATGTCGGTGGTGACTGGACGCATTATTAATGGTATAGCATTTTTCTTCTCATGGAGTACAACAAATCCATGTACTTAAAAATCATTAAAAATAAATTTTTCTACACATTAACCTGTACACGCTCTTACTTTACAGACTGTACCTTAATACCGAATAAAGTTCTCAAAGCTGCTCAGCTGATCCCATTTTGTTTTAGAATAAAACTTGTGCATTTTTTCATGTGAGTTTCATCTGATTAATACTGTTTCGAATTTTCTATAATACTAGTTGATATCATTTTGATCTTAAAATAAAAAAAGTTAATTCTGGTAGACTTTAATACGCTGATTACAAACCTAGCTTTGAAAATGTCGTATCTACTGAAATACAGCAAGATTGGAAAAGGCATGAGCGTGAAAAGCGTCTAGACAAAGAGAGAGAGAGAGTGTAGGCATTCTTTGTCGTACCGTCAAATTTAATAGTTTTTTCCTAACTTTAAAATGTATAGGGACTAACTGATCTTCGCCGACCTTTCTGTCTCTTTGTTGGGGGGGGGGACATCTGCGAGGGGGGCACCGGTTGGATACAGATGCATTTCCCGGTGCCTCCCCAACACGCAGGATGAGAGCCACCGCGGGGATTTAGCCGGTAAGAGTCCGACATAACCTTTCCTCCCCCCCTCTCGGAGGGAGGGGTATCCATGAGGATTCCTCCATGTCAACAAAAAAAAGGGACTGACTGATCTAAAAGAGATGGACTAATAATGGTCATATATGTTTTTAAAAATCTATATTCTCAACAGTACACAATACTCAGTCGTACTTTTTTTATTCTTACAATCTTTTATGCTAAAGTAATGTTTGTATACGAGAAAAAAACAGCTGTCAACAAACTTTCCATCTCGCCGAATAGCGCATATGCGCTATTCCAGTTAGGCAGTTAGGAATACTCGATGCTGATTGGTCAATTTTCTTAAGCCTCGTCTACAATAGTCGCACAAGCTGTGTCGCAAGTCGTAAGTAGTAGTGTCGCAGGAAAGTTGTCGCATGTGTCGCTAGACTACAATCTACAATATGTCGCAAGGATTGTTCGCGTGCATTAAGTCGACTGCAGCTGCAATGAATGATCGGCAGCAATTACTAATTTTTCTTCAACTTTGCTCCCAATTTTTAAATTTAATATGTTTATATTACCGTTTACTTACTGAATCGCACAACAGAAGATGGTGGGTGCGACCACGGATAGCTAGCAACACACGCAAATCGTCAAAGCACTTCGCGCGGCAACGTTCTGTGCTATGATTGGCTGATCTCATGCGACACGCTTGTCGCAGTCGCAAAAAGTTGAAGTTGACTCAACTCCGTGCGACAAGGGCTCTTGCGACTGCGACAGCCTTGCGACACAGCCTATGCGACCTGCGACACAGCCTGTGCGACTATTGTAGACGAGGCTTTACGGTTACGGGTTACGGAAGGTTTGTGTGTGAAGGCTTTTACTCAGAGTACGTTCCATTTCACGCGTCATAAGTCTCATTTAATGTGCTGCGTGCGTTAATATTGTTTTGTTTCATTACTGTGATGCGCGTGTGAAAACGGAACAATCTACCTATATTTGATGCAATTAAAAATAATATATATATATATATTTTTAACTATATATATATATATATATATATATATATATATCTATTTTCTATCATGAATTATGATAAAATAATATCAACATTAATGTTATTAAATAATAATCGCAACGAAATAAGTATCAGCAGTACTGGTAGTGAATCAGATAATTATGCACATTACCGACCCCACCGCCGATTGCAATGACCTTGAAATATATTGTCAAGATCATCCTCCTGAGTGACCTTCGGAAGGTTTTCGTCGCTTATTATTCATTAAAAAGTTTTAAACAAAAAAAGTTTGAAAAATATAGCAGCTATTTTGAAAGGTTAACGATTATGTATTCGCGTGGAAAATCGCAAACCGATGTGGAACAAAACAATTATAGATCTTGTTTTGAGCCGTAGCAGGGATTGAGGTGAGGTGGATGTCGGTTTGCGATTTTCCACGCAAACCAGCCATTCGCACCAAACGCCAAAATCTATTGTCGAAAAAAGTATTGTTGTTACACGATATTTTTTAAGAGTTTTAACGGTGTGGACAACTGTATGTGGGCGTGCATTATCGTGTAACAATAACACTTTCTTCGACAATAGGCCTCGGCAATTTGGTGCAAATTGCTGGTTTCAGTTGGTTGGCCTGCGATGAATTTCAACTCCTGAGACACCTTCAGAACAGAGAAATCAAATCACTGATCTCTGTTCTACTTTGGTGTACACTGCCAGCGGAACGACCATGTTTAATCACACACAAAGAAAACACAAGAAAGAAAAACTGGAGCGACTAAGATCAAATTTCGATTACGTAATTACAAGAGTACCACCTTTTAGCACATGAGTGCTACAGGCAGTGCAGCCTACCTAAAGAAAGTTATGACGAAAATGCGGATAATTTCTGACGTACCCTCATACATATAATACATATATGTGACATGTACTATACAACTTCTAGTATTAGAATGTGACGTTTCTAAACGTATACATTGTATATACGTATACATTGTATGTTTGATATTGGGGTTAACATTAGAGTGCACTTAAATGGAGATTAAGGGGGGATCTTTTAACATTAGAGATGTTAAAAGATGAAGATGAAAAGGTAGAAAAGTAAACAAAGAGCACCGCGAATGAGGAATTATAAAAAGAAAAATTAAAAGAAAGTGTAAGATTGAGGACGTGGAGAAGGAGACTCCAGAAAAATTGAGGGAGTGTGATTGCAAGGAGATGCTTAGAAGAGATTAAAAAAGAAACAGAAAAAAGAATAGGGATGTCTCATTGGGAAAAGAAAAGGTTAGAATTCTTTAAGAAGACTTTTTAAATCTTCAAATTATGTAGAAAGGGGATGGAAATGTAGGAACGTGTGTGGGCAGATTGTAGCAGATTGGAGATGAAAGACTGTTGACAAAAAAAGGAATAAAATTTTAAAAGGAAAGGGAGAAAAAAAGAAATGTTTGAGGGAATTGGAAATAAAGGATGAGAGAGGGAAGAAAAAGGAAAAAAGAGAGAAAGAGGGATGAGTAAATGAGAGAAATATGTGTGTGAGAGAAAAATAAAGAGAGGGGGGAGCGAAAGAGCTAAAAGGAGGAAGGGGAGAAAAAGAAGGGGAAAAGGAAGGGAGGGAAGGAGAGAGAGGGGGAGAGGGAGAGGTATATGATTGATTGATTTATATTGTTGCACTCATGGTGCATTTTCGCATACACTATATGTCCGCACTAGCGCACTTCGAATCTCTCGTAGAAACGAAGACTTGACTCGTATATTTATTTTATTTTTGTTTTTGCTTTATGTTTTCTATGTAACATGTTTAATGTAGAAACGGAAATCTCGTTAGGCAGATGTGTGTATGCGTATTGTTGGAATAGGGAGAGTGTGTTCAAACACAAGAATTTTTTTGTTACGTACAGCTTGCCTAGGTAGCAAAATTAAATAAGTTAAAGTAGAGTAAAGTAAGATGTACGATTAGATGGAAAGATAAATACATGTATGTATCTTGTAACCATGAGGAGAATAAAGTTGCTACGTATTCATTCATACTCACGGATGTCTATACATGACTTGTAGAACTTCTTCGCTTTGAGAGTGGCATTATTGTCATCTGCATTTGGCGGTTCCTCAAGGACGCGTTTCAAAATCACTTGCAGCTGATCAGCTAATATCTCGAAGGTGCTGATAGCGCTCCGGTCCTCTGGTATCACATGCAATTGATTCCACGTGCCGCAGGCGTATTGAAAGAAGTCGACGCAGGGTGCCATGGTACGATCCATCGCCGCCAACAAACTCGCTGCTATATTATCAATAAATTTTTTGATTATTTTTTCTCAATCTCAATAATTATGCGGCGTTTATCTATCAGAAATATTTCTTTCCCCTCTTTTCTCCACCATCACAGTATCACAAAACCAAGATTGAAAGTAACAGGGTACTTGTAACATCACTAAAATTTTTTGGATAACAGACTGGTAACGGTATTTTTTTTTTAGTAAACCTGTATAAAAGAGAACCTACCCCATTTCCAGTGAGAAATGGCTCGTCGATCGACGTCGAAATGATGCCGAATCGATGTCGAAACCGTTAAATCGATGTTGATCCGACATTGTTTCGATGTCGATTGAAAGGTCATTTCTCGCTGGGTTGATATACACTATTTGTATACACTACTAAAAAAATAGGGAACACTTTCCATAGTCTAAAAATTGGACTATTTTCTAATAATGATACTCGGCGAAAAATTATCGTAGAAAGAAAATTTAAAAAGCATTTTAAAGCTTAAACATCATCTCTAATGCACTATCAGCGATTTTTTAAAATATTCTATTTTCTTTATTTTGTGTTTCAAAAAAGGAAACAAAATTTTGTTGCTGAAAATTACGTATGTTTGACATTTTGCAACTTGATAAAAAAAAATTTTCCTGAAAAATTTATTTCAAAGCTCATAAACTATTATATAATATTTTCCCTACAAAATGTCTTTTAAAAAATTGTTTTACGATTTTTTTTTACCGAATTACGACTTTGAACCTAAACATGTATTTCTTAGAAATAATATCGATACTCGGTGAAAAATAATCATACACAAAAAATTAAAAAAGCATTTTGAAGATCGAAGTCTCAACTTTTATGGATTACACAGGTCTACAAATTAGAAGATATTTAATATCGCAAGGAATATAATACTGATTCCCGAAGGAATTTGGTGTGCTGAATCCGAATATGAGCTCAGAATTCCGCCATTACAGGATTTTGAGATATTCTAACCTAAAGGTGCGAAAATGGCTGTTTTTAAATATTTTCAAGGTTAAGGGGTTATACCTCCCTAATTTTTTTTTTCATTTTTTTTTTATTGGCTTAAATTATCCCTCAACATCCCTAAAATTAAAATCTACAACTTCCAAGTATTGATCTAAACTCAAAATATCTTAAAATTAATTTTTTCCGAAGCAACTTTGAGCTCCAAAATCACAATTTTTGCGTATTTTAGCGATGCTTGCTTTTTTGAATTTCGCGGCTTTGAAAATTGGTAGAAGTTACCTGTGATCGATATGGTATTTCAAATTTGAACTATAGAGGTCACTGTATAAAAAAACGACGGTTATGGCATCTCTATAGCGTCTCTACAGCAGGTGTTTACTCACACTCTCACTGTGTTTAGTCGATCAGCTGCTCTTGTCGTTTTGTATTTCTTCCCTTTGAATTTTAACTGTGAATTATAATTTCAAGTGTTTAATTATGAGTGATAAGGTGTATAGTGGCCGCAAAGGCAATAAAACAAAGAGTACCCATCATGCTCGGAGTAAAATTACAAATCGTCGTCCTCCTAACCGTCATTCGTTCGAAGACAATTCGGAGTACGTTAGCACTTCGGCCAAGAAATTAAAAGTATCTGATCTGGACCGTGATCGTGATGTTGATAACAATTTTGGCTATTGTTTCATACAGTTTTTCACTGTGTTTACGGCTCTTTCGCAATTAGTGGTGTGCAAACAATGTAAAGGTGATGTGTGTTTTTCGGAGTCAAGTAAACGTGGACTAGGCTTTAAAATTTCTATGTGTTGTAAAAATTGTGGAGAGTCTTTTATTAACAGCTGCCCTTTGATAAATGCTCGTGCTTACGAAATTAACTGTCGTATTATTTTGGCGATGCGCATCATAGGAATAGGGATTAATGGTATAAAAAAATTCTGTGGTATGATGGATCTGGCAAAGCCCGTTTTTCAAAAAACGTACTACACAATCATATCTAATATCGCCATTGCTTCTTCATCTGTTCGGGCTGTATCTATGAAAAAGGCAGTTGTTAAAGAAAAGGAACTATCTATAGAACACGGTGAAAATGATGGTCTTACGGTGTCAGGCGATGGATCTTGGCGCAAAAGAGGTTTTTCGTCTCTTTTTGGCTTGGTAACTTTAATTGGTTGGTATACGGGCAAAGTGATAGATGTGTACATTAAATCAAAATATTGCAAAGTGTGCGAGTATTGGAAAAAAAAAGAAGGTACCGCCGAGTACGAAGAAGTGTACCATTTACACAAAGAAAACTGCGACGCCAATCACGAAGGATCTTCCGGAAAAATGGAAGTAGAGGCCGTTATCGAAATGTTCAAGCGCTCCGAAGAACTTTACGACAGTAAGTACTTAAAATATATTGGCGATGGAGATTCGAAAACTTACAAAGGGGTTGTCGACGCAAGACCATACGACGATACTGCCGTTGAAAAAAAAGAATGCGTCGGCCATGTCCAAAAGCGGATGGGAACTCGTCTACGCAATTTAAAAAAAAATACGAAAGGACTCGGCGGTCGAGGAAAATTGACCGGCAAACTTATAGATGAATTATCGATTTTTTATGGGCTCGCTATTAGGAGGAATCCCGATTCCGTCGAGAACATGCGTAACGATATATGGGCAACATTGTATCATAAACTTTCGACTGATGAAAATCCGCAGCATCAAAAGTGTCCTATTGGAGTCGACTCATGGTGTACTTGGCAGCGCAGCAAAGCGCTTGGTACTCTTTCTACGTATGAGCATAAGAGCCCAATGCATCAAGATGTTTTCAATGCAGTTAAACCAATCTACGAAGAACTTAGCTCAGACAATCTTCTTTCACGCTGTTTGGGGGCCTATACTCAAAATAATAACGAATCGTTCAACGCAGTAGTATGGTCGATCGCTCCAAAGACGGTGTCAAGTTCAAAGACTATCCTAGATATTGCGACTGACATAGCCGTAATCACGTATAATGACGGCTTGTCAGGTCTGTTTGCAATCTACGACGCTCTTGGCATGATTGTTGGGCCTCATATGAACGATTTTTGCTCAAAAACAGACTCCAATCGAATTAAAACTGCTGAGTACCGAATGTCCGATATCGTAAAAGAGGCTAGGCGCAGCAATACATCGGCCAAAAAAGAAGAAGAAGAGCAAAATAAGGCCTTGGAGGGACAATTATATGGTGCAGGGATAGCAGACTAAAGGTAAAAAAATTATTGTGGACTATTTTTTTACGGTACTCAAGATTTATAGCATTTTGAAGCTTTAAACGCGTTTTTCTCGAAACTATGTTTTCAAAATCGGCCGGCAGTAGAACTCGACGAGTTTACATCCGATCGACTTGAAATTTTAACTGTAGCTTCTTGATTAGATTATCTAGTGAAGTACACATGATTTTAGTGATTGGTTAACTAGAAAAAAAATTATAAACAATTTAATTCGTTTTTTTTCGTCAAAACACGATTTTTTTTTTCAAACCGTCGCCATTTTGCGAAAAAAAATTCTAAAAAATAATCCTAGGTTCTAACACTCATAGATAATGAAAAAAATTTTTTTTTTGTTCTAGGTGGAGTTGATCGTGACTTTTACTGCCGGCCGCAAAAGACCTTTTTAAAATAGTGTTTTACAGTAATTACCATAGAGTCGCCATTTTGTAAAAAAATGTCAATAAAAAAATTTTTTTCTCATCTACAAGAGTTGCTTAATCCAATGATATATTATTTTTATACCATTCATCTTTACTGTCTTAGAAAAAAAAAATTAAAAAAGCCTTGTTTTTAGGGCAACAAGGGGGGTATAAGTTGTGCCTTCAGAGAATCTTACCGACTAAAACTAATTACACTGTAATCGTAAAGTACGATTCTTCTTCTTTAATTTTCGTTCTTGAACGCCTCGATATGATTTTTTTTCGCCGAGATATCGTAGATTGAAGTTGCTACTTACATAAACTCACAAGGAAAGTGTTGGAAGTTTCCCCCTCCGATTTTGATAATTTTTGACGGTAAAATTCTCCGAAGGCACAACTTAACACATACGGGTATGAAACAAAATCCTAAAATTTATTAACTTATTCGAGTAATGAGATTTATTTATATTTATATAATATTATTTATTTAATATTTATTTTTAACTAATTTTTAACTAATTGATACTTATTGATCCTATGCATACAAAACATATGGAATAATCTTAAAATTATTATTGTCAAATTTAATGTAGAATTTTGGGTAATTCCTATTAAACAATTACTTTAATTAATATAATAATTAATTAAAAATTAATATTTCCATTGAAATATACAAACATAATGAATTTTTGTCAAATTTTATTATTGATTAAAAAAATTGCAAAAATATGTTTCTCTCATATTGCTCTTAACCTCGAATATACTTAAAAACAGCCATTTTCACATTTTTAGATTAGAATATCTCAAAATTCTGACGTGATGGCGGAATTTTGATTTGGACTTAGCGCACTAAATTCCTTCGGGAATTCTTTACACTACTTCTGCAATAAAACCTTGTCGACCTGTGTTATTAATGATTTTTTGAATTTTTTATTTTCCTTGTTCTATGTCTAAAGAACATATTGTTCTTTAATTACACAAGCCCACAAAAAAAGTTGTCTGAACTAGTGTCGGGACCTGGTTTCTTTTTTATGTATTTTGAGGTGCTGAGCACAAATTTATAATTAAAAAAAACACCTTTTCCAGCTTATTTTTTCCTTATTGACGAAATCCCGTCAAATCCCATTTTATCAACTAAAAACATTTCCAACCCGAAAATTCCATTTTTTCGTTGACGTATCACTAAATATTTGTTCAACATCGTTTGGGCCTGGCTATTGTCATGTATTCTGAGATGCTGAATATGAATTCACCCTCAAAAAAGCCTCGTCACATGTTTATTTTTTTCTAGGTGCGAAAAATGAACAAATATCTCATTTTTTATTGTAGCATGTTTGTCTTTGCACGAGATTATCGCACAGAGAGAACAACCGGATCTGCTCTATTGAGCGCGCGGAGTGGCGATACGAATCGGTGGATTTGCAAGCCCGAATGTGATACGGAATCGGAAAAGCTCTGGAAATATTCAAATGACAAAGCGGATCTTTGTATTCCAATCGCTTGACCTCAAACGACCGTTGGTTGAGGCCAAACGATTCAAATACAAAGATTGTTTTTCGGACGGACGAGGAGGTCACCAAACGCTCGAAACAAACCCGCAGAGTCTACTCAGAGACGTTTGTGCGACGGAAATTTTCTTGGGAGAAGGTCTAGTTGACGTTTTCTTCCGATCGGAAATCTTGCCACGAGCAACGGAGATCTTGACGCGGAGCAGGCGAGATTTCGCGAGCATGGTCACCGTGGAGATTGATTCCGGCAAGAAACAGTCGTCCGAAACACCGGCCGCTAAGTCGATAACGAATTGCTTGAGTCCTTTTGAAACAGGTATACGACAGCGGAAATTGTGAAGTGGCGATGCACTGTCGAGTAAGGATTAGACGTGGCGAATTGCACAGGACCACTAGGGTCGGCAATGCGAGACACGGCGGACCTCCTCCAACGGAACACTCGCGGAATCCCAAGGCGTGGGAAGAAAAAGAAAAAAGAGGATTGATTTACTTGCAAGGTCTGCACAAAAGCAGGAACACTTAAACAGTAGAACAGGTTCATGCGCGAGAGACCTGTCTCGACCTGTATGTGCCCCTCAACAAAATACGAACAGAATAGAACAATCAGAAGATGAACTTGTTTCTGAAGTTGAAACAATGGATATTGATAAATATTCGGAAAAGGAATATGAAAACGACGAAGATGTACTTGATAGCGATGAAGATGAAGATGATGGAAGTGATGAAGATGAACAGTCTGACGATGCTGATGAATATGTTCTAGCAAACAAACAAAAAAGCATCTGAACTTTTACGCAATCGCGACTCAATGACCTGATAAGAAATTTGGGATTACCCAAAGATGGAGCTGAATATGTAGCTTTGAAATTGAAGGCAAACGGAATATTATCAAGTGGAACTAAGGTTACGTACTATCGGGACAGAGACAAAGAATTTCAGAAAAATTTCTTTCAAGATTCCAATTTAGTATACTGCTTTAATATTGAAAAATTAATTAATGAATTGAAACCGAATGTATATAGAGCTAACGATTAGAAATTGTTTATTGATTCTTTAAAACGAAGTCTGAAAGCTGATACTTTATAACACTAATAAATATGCACCTATACCAGTAACGCATCTATACCGTATTCAAGGAAGAGTATAGTGATATAGAAATGGTTTTGAAAAAAATCAAATATGAGGATCATAAATGGCTAATTGCGGAAACCTCAAAATTTTGTCCATGATACTAGAACAACAATCGGGCTTCACCAAGTACCCATGTTTCTTATGTATATGGGATAGCAAGGACAGGGAAAGTAAGTTGGCCATCGAGATCATTGTTCAATCCTGGTTCGATGAACATTAAAAACAAGCCACTGGTTGAGCCAAAGGTTCTTCTTCCTCCTCTACATATTAAACTAAGTTTAATGAAACAGCTTGTCAAAGCTCTTGATAAGGAAGGACAGTGCTTTAAATATTTGGGACAAGTATTCAGCAAAATGTCAGATGCAAAGTTGAAGGAGAAAATTTCTGATGTCCACAGATTCGTAGACTTCTAAGGGACGAAACTTTTGTTACTAAAATGAATGACACAGAAAAAGCAGCATTCAAAGATGTTGAAAAATTTTTAGGTAACTACAAAAGTAATGACTACAAAAACGTAGTCGCTAATGTGATTGATAAATTCCATAAACTAGGGTGCTTTATGAATCTTTAAATTTATTTTCTCCATTCTCACTTTGACTACTTTCCAGAGAACCTTGGAGATTTCAATGAAGAACAAGGGGAAAAATTTCATCAGGATATCAAAGAAATAGAGCGACGTTAGCAAGAAAAATGGGATATAAATATGATAGCTGATTTTTGTTGGTGACTGGTTTTTGGACATTGAAAAGAGAGAGAGTGGCGGTCGTAGCTCAGAGTGATGTGCATTGTCTTAACGAGCCGAAGACCCGAGTTCAAATCCGACCAAGAACTGTCAATTTTTATTCAATCGCCACCTTTTGGAAAAGACAAATAGAAGCCCCTGAGAATATCCAATAAATCCACCCATGCTTCAGGGGGACATAAAACACTGAGGACTGGCCCTCCAGGTTGGGAGTTGGGCGCTAGGCTAACAACCAGCCCCGTAAAAATTAAAATGTTAAGAAATCAGAAGCAGGGCCTCGGACAAGACGGTCACAACAACAACGACTCGGCAAATGCATGAAACTGAGAATGGGAACATGGAACGTAAGAAGTTTGTGGAAGATTGCAGTTGCGAAGAACCTGGTAGAAGTGATGAACGAATGCAGAATACAAATCTTGGCGATACAAGAAATAAGGTGGAAAGGGAATAGCAACATCAGAGTAGGAGACTATGACTTTTTCTGCAGTGGTGGACAGAAACACTCTCTGGGAGTGGGATTTGCCATACACCAAAACCTCCGAAACGAAGTCCTGGAATTCAGACCAGTAAACGACAGAATCTGCCTTATTAGAATCAAGTTTTTCAATCTAAGCTTGATCAATGTACACGCGGAAACAGAAGACAAGGAAGATCTCACAAAGGACATTTTCTATAACACCCTAAAAAGACTTTATAATACCATACCGTCAAATGACATAAAAATTATAATAGGAGATTTAAATGCAAAAATAAGAAGAGAACCGATATATAGACCCATTATAGGCAAAGAGAGCCTACATACGGAATCAAATAATAATGGTACACGAATAATAGACTTCGCTGCAAGTAAAAACGTGGTGGTAGCATTAACACACTTCCCTAGAAAAGATATCCACAAACCACTGGAAATCACCAGATGGGATAACAAACAATCAGATAAACCATGTTTTAATAGAAAAAAAGATATATCTAGTATATTGCAAATAAGAACTTATAGAAAACCAAACATAGATTCGTATCATTTTCTGGTGGGAATAAGATACAGATGTCGAATTCTAAATAGAAAGACGAAAGCATTCAACAAACGTAAGAAATTCAATGTCGAAGAACTAAGGAACCCTAACAAATTCGAAAGATATCAATCCAAACTACTCGAAGACCTAAACAAAATTACAAACGAAGAACAAATAATAGAAAACAACTGGAGGAATATACAAAACGTCATAAAAAGGTCCGCAGAGGAAGTACTAGGATACCAGGAAAGAGTAAAGAAGAATACATGGTATGATGAAGAATGTAGAACTGCGATAGAAAGAAAAAACATGCTTAGAATGTAATGGTTATCCCACCCAACAAGAAGAGGAGAAATAGAATACAAGATTGAAAGAAGCAAAGCCAAGAAAATATGCAGAAAGAAAAAGCACAGCTTTAATAATGACCATATTATACGAATGCAAGAGAACTTTCAAAAACAAGACACAAGGAAAGCATACAGAGAAATAAATGTCTTCCGAAGGGGATTTATACCGATCGCTAAAATGTGTAGAAACTCAAATGGAAACATAATTGTCGGAAAGGAAGAAGTAAGTAATAGGTGGAGAGAATACTTCCAACAACTATTAAATGAAGAAAACACACAGGAAAGAAAAGAACGACTGCGAGATCCACGCATATGTGATAATACACGGAGCAAGGAAGACATACCACCATCGCTGGAAGAGATAAAAAAAATTATCAGCTCACTAAGCAACAATAAAGCTTCGGGAAAAGACAACATTCTCGCAGAATTAATTAAAAACGGAAGTGGAGCAATGCTTAAAGCTTTCCATAAGATAATAAAATAGGTATGGGAAGAGGAAACCATCCCGGCTGAATAGGAGAAAGGAATTATATGTCCAATTTACAAGAAAGGAGACAAATTCGATTGCAACAATTACCGCGGAGTCACCCTTCTAAACATAACGTACAAGATCTTCACCTCGACCATTAAGAAACGGATGGAACCATACACAGAAAAAATCATTGGAGAATATCAAGCAGGCTTTCGACAAAACAGATCAACAACAGACTAACTCTTCACGATACGACAAACACTAAGGAAATGCTGAGAGCATGATATCGATGTATACCAACTATTTATAGATTTTAGACAAGCATATGACAGCGTGGAAAGAGGAAATTTGTTAGCCACAATGCTAGATCTGGAAATCTCAACAAAATTAGTCAGGCTAACAAAAATAACCTTAGACAATTCAAGAAGTGTAGTTAAAATCCAAGGAGAATTTGGAGCAGAATTCAAGTTGGAGTGAGAATTAAGACAAGGCGATGCTCTGGCTCCTATGTTATTCAACCTAGTATTAGAGGGAATAATACGAAGAGTGGGAGTGGATACTAACGGAAATTTGAACTATAAATCCAAGCAAATAGCGGGATACGCAGATGATTAACTGCTCGCAAAATCAATGTCAGGAATCAAAGAAACCTTCAACAAGCTAGAAGAAGCCACAAAAGAAACGGGTCTACGAATCAATGAGGACAAAACAAAAATACTAGTGACAAGAGAAAAGAGGAAAGTCGGACAAAAAATCCTCTTCGAAGGATATAACTTTGAAGAAGTCGCGGAATTTAAGTACCTAGGATCTACTTTAACTAATGACAACGACGAAACCAAACATATGAAATCGAGGATTAAGTCAGCAAACAACGCATACTATGCACTACTTCCAGTGTTAAAATCCAGAGACGTACATAGAAACACGAAGATCATAATATAAAACATTAATACGTAGTGTTACGTATGGATGTGAAGCATTTACACAGAGAATGGCGGACAGTCTGGATGCCTTCGAACAGAAAATCTTATGTAGAATCTATGGCCTAATACAAGAGGATGGTATGTGGAGGATAAGATACAATCACGAATTGTATGAACTATATGGAACACCAAGACTGTCCAAACATATAAGTATCGTGCGACTCCGATGAGCTGGGCACGTGCAAAGGATGGAAGACACAAGAATGCCGAAGAAGATTCTAACGACAAGAATATATGGAGGTCGTCCAAGAGGGAGACCAAGGACGAGATGGGAAGATAGTGTGTCCGAAAATGCAAGAACACTGTTGGGTGAGAGAAACTGGAGAAGGTGTGCGATGGATCGAGATGTCTGGAGGACCAAACTTCAGGAAGCCATGGCTCGAACTTGAGCAGTAGCGTCATTGGATTGGATTGGATTGGATTGAAAAGAGAGAACTCAGTGGAAGGAAAAAAACGAAAGAGAAATCCGCTGCACAGGTCATTTGAAGACAAGAGAATTTGTAAACATCGAAAAACAAAACATACTACAATAAAAATGACATTGTTCATTTTTCGCATCTAGAAAAAAATGAGTATGACGAGGCTTCTTTGAGGGCAAATTCGTGTTCAGCGTCTCAGAATATATGACAATATCCAGGTCCAAATGATATTGAACAAGTATCTAGTGATACATTAATGAAAAAATGGAATTTTCGGCAATATTTGACAGTTTTTCGTCGATAAGGAAAAAATAAGCTGCGAAAGATCTTTTTTTATATAAATTTGTTCAGCACCTCAAAATACATTTATGTTACAATGTGCAATTTAACTCTAATTGATAAATATATAAAGAAAATATGCTTGGGTTATGTTTCATTTAATTTTCGTGGTAATCGACTTGATATTATTTTGTTTTTCTCGCTCTTCTCATGCCCTGCTCAGCTCACTGGCGCTATACACTCGGTCATTGTACGCTTGGCCGTTGTATTATTCTTTTTTCGAATAAATCTTTTTGTATCAATTATAAAGGGTTGATAGCTCCGTAAATCCGTACATCCAACAGGTTATGAGCCCAGATTTCTTTACTGAAAACTAAAGTTCTATAAATAGAATAGTCAAATACCCCCCCCCCCCCCATAACAGTAACAGAGTCGATTAGTTAACTTCACAACGGTATGATGGAAGTCGACGCCGAAAAGTATAGAATTCCACTATTCAACGGAACAAATTTCAGTAATTGGAAATTCCGGATAGAAACTGACTGAAATGGACTTGCTGAGCTTTGTAACACAGCGATATACAGAAATGGTGAGAATACTTGACGAAGATACAACCGAAGAACGAACAAGGAAAGAATCAGATTATGGAAAATCGAAAGAAGGATCGCAAGTGTAAATCTAATATTCAGCGGATAGCTGACAGTCATCTCGAATACACAAAGATAAAGAAACAGCCTTTGATTTGTGGTCAGCATTAAAAACGTAAAACGTTCGACAGAAAAGAAATGGCCAGTCAGCTTTTGATACGTAAGTCACTTTTATCTATGAAGTTTGATGAAACAAAAAATACATTAGCCACTCACTTTCTTAAATTTGATAAAAGTATTCGAGATTTGCAATCTACAGGAGCTAATCTAGAGGAAACAGACATAATATGTCACCTTCTACTAACGATGTCTCCTGGGTACGATAATGTAGTCACTGCAATTGAAACTCTAGCTGCGGATAATCTGACTTTAGGATTTGTTAAAACTAGGCTTATGGACGTAGAAAACAAACGACATAAAATAAAACTGGATGGAAAGGAATCAATTCATCGATTTTTGCATCTCAATCAAGACAGAAACTGAAGAAATGAAATAAGACTAAACCTACACAGAAGCAAAGCAGTGTTTCCTTACAAATACAATTATTGTGATAAAGTTGAACATAAGTATAAATGTCGAAAGAGAACTGTCCCAACAAGCAGCGAAGAAAACGACTCAAAATGCACATGTAACCCCCAGTAAACAAGATAATGATCAAGCTTTCTGTTTTTCAGCGACAACTGGAAACAAAACAAGCCATGATATCAAATGGTTCTTGGATTCTGGTGCCACTGAGCATTTAAGTAAAAATATTTCTCTGGATAAAGAAGCTGGAAACGCCTTTAAAAATAAGAATAATAAGAATAATCGTAAAATCAGGGAGTTTTCTACAAACTGGTGAAATTCAGCTACTCAGTTGAAACTCCTGTTGAAGAAAAAGAAATTATGGTTACAATAAAAGACTTTTAGTACCAAATCTTAATTATAATCTTCTATCGGTACGAAAACTCGAAATGAACGGTTATCGAGTGACTTTTGAGAATAAACGAGGACTGATCACAAAAGGTAACAGTGTCATTGCAATAGCATACAGAAATAATGTAGGACTCTACGAACTGAGCTTTAGGAAAACAGTTTACGGAAATGTGAACACAAAACAGGACGGACTAGAATTATAGCACAGAAGAATGGGCCATCTAATTTACGAAGATATGAAGAGGCTCCAAGATCAAACTGTTGGAATAGATAAAACTTCAAGATTCGTCCGAGGTCTGTGTAAGATATGCATCGAGGGAAAACAGACACATTTGCCTTATATAATAAACGTCGGAAACGAGCTACACGTCCACTACAACTGATATATAGTGATCTCATCAACCCAATAAGTCCCTCATCTCATCTGAACAATATGTTCTTACCTTCATAGACGATTACTCACATGTGCTTATTTTAGCATCGAAAACTGAGGTATTGCGTTTTTTCAAAGTATTTAAAGCCATGGCAACCGCTCACTTTAACATAAAGATAAGTCGTTTCAGATGCAACAATGGACGAGAATATATCTCGTCTGAAATACAAATATTGTAAAATACAATATTTTGAGAGCAGAGGAATACAATTTGAATTTACTGTGCGTTATACACCATAGCAGAACGGAGTGGCGGAGCGGATAAATCGCACAATTCTACAAAAAGCATGGTGTATACTTCTAAATTCAAAACTAGGGAAGCAGTATTCTGGAAGCAGTACAAACTGCAGTTTATCCGACGAATCGAAGCCCTACATCATCCTTGGAAGGAAAAATTCCTGCTGCTCTGTGGTATAATGAGGTTCCACACATTGGGAAACTGAAGGTATTTGGCTGCATTGCATACCTGAAATTACCTAAAGAACTTGTCCAAGGAAAATTCGACTCCAGGACTTAAGTGCTACTTCATTTATTGTTCCAACGGATACATGCTCTAGAATCCAGAAGAACGGAAAGTCGTCGAAATCGGAAGAGACATCGTATTTGACGAAAAAACATTTTCATTTGATGGTTCATCGAGTGAGGATTGGATTCGTCAGCAGAATGAACTAGAAGAACCAACTGATGAAGATATTATAGAAAAAAATAAATTTGAAGAAAACAGGAATGAATCTGTAGTAGAAGAAACAGGTGGAAATACTAAGGAACTAACTAAAGACATAGAATTGCAAAATAAAGGATCGAAGGAACAAGATTGTGTGGAAACTCTTCGTCGAAGTGAACGGATAAAGATGAGACCCCCCCGTCATCTGGAAGATTTTGCAGCTCTTGCACTACACGCCGAAACATATATAGAGGATTTACCAAAGACTTTTGAAGAAATCTTGAAGCCTTCCGAGATGATAAACAAGAATGGATGTAACCGGTGAAAGAAGAGATAGACGCGCTGATAAAGAACAACAGCTGGAAACTGACTACGTTGCCTCAAAGAAAAAGATTGTTGGATAATAAATGGATTTTCAAGATAAAATGAAATAAAGAAAGAAACATCGAAAGGTATAAAGCTACCGGATTCCAAAGCATGTATCCGTTGGAACAATATCCAATGAAGTAGCACCAGGTTAGTTGTTAAAGGATGTGCTCAACAAAAAGGATACGATTACGAAGAGACGTATGTACCAGTGGCTAGATTAACAACACTAAGAACTCTACTTGCTGTAATTGTAGAGAAGGATTACCATGCAAGTCAAATAGATGTACGGAATGTCTTTCTCCAAAGTAATATTGAGGAGGAGGTACAGGGTGTATCTGACCACCCGTTCACCCCTTTTCTGTAAAAAACTAAGCATTTTAGAGAAAAACGTTTCACACAAAAATTGTATGGTTTTGAGGGAACATTAGATGTTGTCATTGGTTTGACCTTGGGTGGCATTGTTAAGATCAAGTTAAGGACACTGTTGCAAGTTATAGTTTTATTTGTAATATTTTTATATTGTGTATACAGACACATTCTAATTGGTTTTTTTTGGACCTTTTTGTGTTTCTGGCAATTCATATTTCGCGCCTTCTCTTGTAATTCGAGTGTATCGGAGGTACACCTGCAAGTAGTGCACTTGCACTCTCCGTCTCCGTCTTGCGGTTACAATAGAAGCGTCGTAATCTCTTTTACTTTTGATATATAAGTCTAACCGAGACAAAACTCTCTGAATCCTTCTGTCGTGTGTGTAGCAATATATATATATATAAAATAAACCTCGTGTGTGAAACTGAGGAAGAAGCTTCCATTCCATTCTTCTCCCAGACCTCTAGAAAAGCAATCCGCAGTAACAGGTTATGGGCCCAGTGTCGCAGCAATAAAACGGACACAGTCCAAGAGTGGTGAAAAGAAAAGGAAATAAGAGAAGCAGAGTGTGTGTCCCAAGAAAGGATAAAGATGGATCTCAAACATTTTCATATCCAGAAATTTTATGGCAAAAATTTCCAGCTATGGAAGTATCAAATGGAAATTATTTTTCGAGCAGAAACAGGCATGCTTGACGTGGTAGGTGGAACAAAATTACGTCCGGAAACGGCAGGCGCTGCTCAGGAAGCATGGGACAACCTAAATATAAAAGCGATGCTATTGATATCTTCAGGTATGGAATATGGACAACTACAAACTGTGGTAAGTTGTCAAACAGCTCCCGAGATGTGGGCTCGTTTAAAAGTAATACATGAACAAAGATCGGCAATTAATAAGATGACGCTTAAACAACAATTCTTTAGCTACCAAATGTCGGAAACAGACAGTATTGCTCAGCATATAAGTAAAATCGACGCAATGACGGTGGCATTGAGAGACGTCGGAGAAGTTGTAAATTATAGTGACAAAATTGCAAAGGCGCTCGGTAGTTTGCCAAACAAATATAATAGCTTTGTCACTGCGTGGGATTCATATGATGAAACAAAGCAAACGTTTGACAACCTAACCTCGAGGTTGTTGAAAGAAGAACAACGGTTATCTCAATTTGAAGAAACGGCAGGAGCATTTGCAGCGCTCAACATAACTAAAGGTAACAAACAGAATCCAGTAAAAGTAGGACAAAAAGGTAGCGATCCTCAGGAAAAATCGAATAAAGTCGATAAGAAAAATGTAGAATGCTTTCATTGTAAAAAGAAGGGTCACTACAGATCGGAATGTCGCAAGAGATTGGCCAATTTGAAGCGGGCAAATGAAGAAAAGGATACAAAACATCAAGCCTTGAGTGTCGAATTTAAAAATATTTCTGCGTGTGGAAATGAGAATGACTGGCTCGCAGACAGTGCAGCATCAAAACATATGACATATCATCGAGAATGGTTTACCACATTTACTAGAATAGAAAATAGTAACAATTCTGTTCAAATAGGAGACGATTTATATGTTCGAGTAGAAGGAATAGGCACAGTCAAAGTTTTAGCAAAGGTTAACGGACGGGAGCCACGAACCCTTGAAGATATTTATTACATTCCAGGACTTCGAAAAAATCTGTTCTCAATAGGAGCGGTAACGAGCAAAAACCTGAAGATGACTTTCGATAACAAAAAGATGGAGGTACACAATAACAGACTGCTAGTTACAGGCATCAAACAGAGCAATCAATGCTACAAGGTATTATTCAAAACGACTACCAATGTTCAAGCGAATGTCTCGACGCTGAATACGATTATGCTGTGGCATGAAAGGATGGGCCATATCAACTTTCGAACGTTAAAAGAAATGGCAGATAGTGGACAACTTCCAGGACTACAGATTAAGAATCTTGACGGATTATTTTGTGAAATGTGTCAATATGGTAAATTACATCGCTTATCATTTCAGAAAAACCCGAAATCGCGAGCTCAGAAACCTGGCGACTTTGTTCACATGGACGTATGCGGCATCCCTCTAAAGGCGGAGCCACTTATTTTCTCTTATTTAAAGACGATTGTACCTCCTACCGAACGGCTTATTTTATTAAACATAAAAGTGATACCTTTTCAAAGTTTGTCGAATATCATAAACTTATTGAAAAACAAACTGGTAATAAACTTAAAAGAGTTAGAAGCGATAAAGGTAAAGAATTTGATAATGAACAGTTCAAGCAATACTTCAAAGAAAAAGGAATAATTCATGAATACAGTGCTCCGTATACCGCTGAACAAAATGGACGAATTGAGCGAGAAAACAGATCAATTGTAGAGGGTGCACGGACTTTGTTACTTGCAGCCAACCTTCAACCTGGATTATGGGCAGAAGCTGTTAACACTAGTATATATATTTTGAACCGAAGGCCACGTGATTTAGATAAGAAAATACCATACGAAGAGTGGTCAGGTAAAACAGTTACACTTAATCATCTACGCAAATTTGGCGCTACAGTATATGTTCATGTTCTAAAACAGTTCAGATCCAAATTTGAAAGCAAATCAAAGAAGATGATTCTAGTAGGATACGATAGAGACAGTTCAAATTACAGAGTATTCGACATGAATACATCAAAAATCACCGTAACTCGAGATGTTGTAGTAAATGAGAATGAGAATAATAAAAATCAGGACAAGAAATCTGATTGTACAACCTTTTCTTGTGAAACACGTGACATTCAAGAAACTGCTGAAACTGAAGAAGAAGACGATGTACAAGCGATTATGAATGAAGAAAGGAACAATGCTGATGGAGTCAAAGACAACGCAAATAATCAAGACTTTCAAGGACGAGCACTTAGAGATCGAAACACACTGCAACGTCCTACTCGCTTCGGAAATGAGTATCTTGCATGTGCAGCAACTATTACAGAAGAGCCACAATTCTACAAACAAGCAATGTCCAGTAAAGATGCTGATAAATGGCAATTAGCAATGGAAGAGGAGATGGCATCGTTAAAGAAAAATGAAATATGGAACTTGGAGCCATTACCACCGAATCATCGAGCAATCGACTGCAAATGGGTCTACAAAATCAAGCGTAAACCTGATGGATCAATCGATCGATATAAAGAGCGACTTTGTGCAAAGGGCTTTCTACAAAAGGAAGGTATAGACTATAAAGAAACCTTTGCGCCGGTAGTAAGGTATGACTCAGTTCGAGTACTGTTGGCACTAGCAACGATCAACGATCTAGACATTAAACAATTTGATGTCAAGACTGCCTTTTTATATGGCGAACTTTCAGAGGAAGTGTTTATGAAACAACTTGAAGGATTTATAAGCAGTGATCCAAGTCTAGTCTGCAGATTAAAAAAAAGTCTTTATGGACTAAAACAATCGCCTCGCTGCTGGAATAAAAAATTCATCAAATTTCTTGAAGAATTCAACTTCAAACAGTTGAAAGCAGACAGATGTTTTTCGAGCAGAATATGAAGGTGTCGAAATCTTCTTGGGACTGTACGTAGACGATGGCCTTGTTTTGTGTAAGAGGAGTGAGGTAATTGACAAGGTTTTAAGAAAACTTGGATCTCAATTTGAAATAAAAGTAAATGATCCAGAATGCTTCGTTGGACTCGAAATCAAAAGAGATAGGATAGCGAAGAAGATGTTCATCAGCCAAAAGAGTTACATTACAAAAATAATGGAAAAATTTAATATGCAGGACTGCAAGCCTAATGCAATCCCTGCTGATCCCAATACTGAACTAACAAATGATCATAGCCCAACAAGTATCACTGAAACACAAGAAATGAGTCGAATTCCATTCCGTGAGGCAGTTGGGAGTTTAATGTTTGCGGCAATAGTATCACGCCCAGATATTATGTTAGCCACCAGCCAAGTGAGTCGATTCTTACAGAATCCTGGTCAGAAACATTGGATGGCTGTTAAAAGGATTCTGCGATATCTCCAAGGAACTAAAGACGTAGGAATCAATTATAGTGGAGACACTGTCAATCTCGAAATGTTTGCGGATGCCGACTTTGCAGGCGACGTGGATACTCGCAGATCAATGTCTGGATATATCAGTACTCTGGCAAACGGACCAATTACATGGTGTTTGCAACGACAAAAGTGTGTTGCACGTTCTACAACTGAGGCCGAGTACGTGGCTGCCTCCAATGCAGCCCAAGAAGTCATCTGGTTGCGAACATTACTTCAGGAACTGACTGGACCGATGGAACAACTCTACCCACAAAGCTACTGATGGACAATCAAAGTGCCATCAGACTGGTCAAGAATGCAGAACATCACAAATTGACAAAACATATTGATGTTAAATTTCATTTTATTCGCGAGTGTGTTGATAACGGTATACTTGACCCTGTGTACGTTTCATCTCAAGATCAATTAGCTGACTTCTTAACCAAACCACTTCCACGAGACAAGTTTAACAATAATTGTACTCGTTTGTTTATTACTTCCTTCACATAAAATTTTACAAATCAAAAGTGGGAGTGTTGCAAGTTATAGTTTTATTTGTAATATTTTTATATTGTGTATACACACACATTCTAATTGTTTTTTTTTGGACCTTTTTGTGTTTCTGGCAATTCATATTTCACGCCTTCTCTTGTAATTCGAGTGTATCGGAGGTACACCTGCAAGTAGTGCACTTGCACTCTCCGTCTCCGTCTTGCGGTTACAATAGAAGCGTCGTAATCTCTTTTACTTTTGATATATAAGTCTAACCGAGACAAAACTCTCTGAATCCTTCTGTCGTGTGTGTAGCAATATATATATATAAAATAAACCTCGTGTGTGAAACTGAGGAAGAAGCTTCCATTCCATTCTTCTCCCAGACCTCTAGAAAAGCAATCCGCAGTAACAGACACCTTTAATTTCTTAAATGGAACCCCCTAGTTTTTATTGCATATTCTTGTAGCTTATCTCGAGAGCTTTCCAAAACACTATAATAAAGTATTTTTTCATTAAGTATTTTCCGAGTTATAAGGCTTAAAAATAATTTCTTAATTTTACATAAACTATAAAATATCTCGTAAAATATTCACCTTTCGATGACCTTACCTCAATACTTTTATGCACAAAATAATGAGAGGAATCAATTGGTGTAAAAAAAACACATAGTTGTTTTTAATAAAAAATATGCAATTTGTAACTATTACATATTTTTTCTGCAACGTGTCAAAAATCTACGTTCTAGTTTAAAACTACATTCTAGCAAAACTTCTATTGTTTTATATACAAAAAATATTTATATTATATTATATATATATATATTATAAAATGAATAATATATATATATATATATATACAGGGTGTCCCACCTAACTCTGCGACCTCAAATATTTCCGAAATGAAACAAAATATGAAAAATCCAATTGGCCAGGAATGTACCTATGTCAGGTGCTCACACAATGGGAAGGTATGCACAATCCATAAAAGTAAACAAATATCACTTCCAACACAAAGTTACGTTTTTTTAAATGGAACATGTATGTTTTTTCTAGCGACATGAAAACTAGAGGTACAATTAGTGATAACAGACTTAGTTTCACTTTTCTAAACACAATTACTAGTGGCCTACAGCCCACAGAAACTTCATTGTTGTGCATTACATCCAACACGGAAAATGCACTCACAAATCACCAGTAGCGTCTTGTCCGATGAAACTATGTCACTTCAACAGATGTTCGAAGTGCCCACCGTTTTCATCAATACCCTTTTGGAGACGGGTAACAAGAGAGTGTTGCACAGATTGTAGTGTTTCTACAGATATTGCCGCACACGCCGCAGTAATACGTTGTTGCATATTCTCTACTGTCGTTGGGGGTTTTTGATACACTCTATCTTTCACTGCGCCCCAGAGAAAGAAGTCTAATGGCGTCAAGTCGGGGGACCGAGCTGGCCATCTCACTGTGGGTCAGAAAGCCCGAATAAGTGGCCAAAAGTTACTTGAGGATTTAATATAAAAATTATATACTAGCATTATGTAGACACCATGTGTGTGTGTGTGTGTGTGTGTGTGTGTGTGTGTGTGTGTGAAACGATTTTTATAAATATTAATCAATTACTCTTCAGTTGGTAAAGGCTCCAATCTAAAAATGCGTAAGCGCTACTAGTAATAACGATCCATTTATTTTATTTATTTTTAAGTGACTAATATTATTTTTTAAAAAGTTTTTTAATTTATTTTACATGTTGATATATGTACATTATTAAAATATTGAATAACTAAAAAATAATTACTTTATAATGTAAGAAATGTAAAATTTTACTCGAAAATTGTACAATTTTCCTTAATGCTGATCACTTCCGTTTCCAGTTTCCCTGAGTTTCCGCAGCCAATCAAATAATGCTTTACGTCATTTTATAATCTATTGTGTGTATTTGAAGAAAAATCTGCGCCTTTTTGTGCTTTTTTGCATACTGCAGAGAAAATTATCCAATGAGCCACGCAACGCGTTACCGTGCGCTAGTACAGTGCAGTGCAGTGATATGGAGACTCCCAGCTCCCGAGTTCCATACAAGTGACAAGCGAGCTTCTCGTTTGTGTGGGGCTCAGAAGCCGGGAACTTCTAGGCGTAATATCGCAACTGCCGTGCACTATACGCATATTACCTAACTTGATTCGCTTATGTAGGTACTTTGAACGGATATGATTGATTTAGAATTTCGATTCTTCTAACTGCGATAGTAGCAATTGATAATTCAGTTAATATGTGTGATAGTTCAGGTAATATGCGTATAGTGCACGGCAGTTGCGATATTACGCCTAGAAGTTCCCGGCTTCTCCTACACAAACGAGAAGCTCGTTTGTCACTTGTATGAAACTCGAGAGCTGGGAGCCTCCGTATCACTGCACTGCACTGTACTAGCGCACGGTAACGCGTTGCGTTGTGCATGGCTAATGGATCATTTTCTCTGCAGTATGCAAAAAAGCACAAAAAAGCGCAGATTTTTCTTCAAATACACACAATAGATTATAAAATGACGTAAAGCATTATTTGATTGGCTGCGGAAACTCAGGGAAACTGGAAACGGAAGTGATCAGCATTAAGGAAAATTGTACAATTTTCGAGTAAAATTTTACATTTCTTACATTATAAAGTAATTATTTTTTAGTTATTCAATATTTTAATAATGTACATATATCAACATGTAAAATAAATTAAAAAACTTTTTAAAAAATAATATTAGTCACTTAAAAATAAATAAAATAAATGGATCGTTATTACTAGTAGCGCTTACGCATTTTTAGATTGGAGCCTTTACCAACTGAAGAGTAATTGATTAATATTTATAAAAATCGTTTCACACACACACACACACATGGTGTCTACATAATGCTAGTATATAATTTTTATATTAAATCCTCAAGTGACTTTTGGCCTCTTATTCGGGCTTTCTGGCCCACAGTGCATCTGTTGAAATGACAGTTTCATCGAACAAGACGCTACTGGTGATTTGTGAGTGCATTTTCCGTGCTGGATGTAATGCACAACAATGAAGTTTCTGTGGGCTATAGGCCACTAGTAATTGTGTTTAGAAAAGTGAAACCAAGTCTGTTATCACTAATTGTACCTCTAGTTTTCATTTCGCTAGAAAAAACATACATGTTCCATTTAAAAAAACGTAACTTTGTGTTGGAAGTGATATTTGTTTACTTTTATGGATTGTGCATACCTTCCCATTGTGTGAGCCCCTGACATAGGTACATTCCTGGCCAATTGGATTTTTCATATTTTGTTTCATTTCGGAAATATTTGAGGTCGCAGAGTTAGGTGGGACACCCTGTATATATATATATATATATATATATAAATAACTTTTTAATAATAATTAATGGCTAAAAGGTTACTCAAAAAGGTGACCTCTATAATATCAATGTCAATATACACTACTAAAAAAAATAAAGAACACTTTTTATAGCCTAAAAATTGAGCTATTTTCGAATAATGATACTCAGCGAAAAATTATCGTAGAAAGAAAATTTAAAAAACATTTTAATGCTTAAAATGTAAGTAGATATATTAGGCCTGTTCTAGACCAGGTCCTCCGAGGGGGGAGCGGGGCGGGGGGGATACAGCGGGCGCGGAGGTATGATGTCACGCGGGAGGGGGTGGCGGAAGAATTCGGCGGCAATAAACATATCAAGTGTCACAGAGGCATGCGCCGATGTACGGCTGCTAAAATTTATAAACATATTAAGTGTTACAGAGGCGAGCGCCGACAGCTTTAATTTGATTTTTATAAAGCGTTATAGAAACGGTCGCTACCGTCTTTCCCTTGTCCTAGAAAGAATCGTGCATGTCGCGACAAGTTTTGCACAAAGACAAGCGCCGATTGTCGACAGCTTTGATTTTTATAAACATATAGCGTCACAGAGGCGAGCGCCAATATGCAACTGTTCTGCTATCATAAAACATTGGCTTTGAAAACGATGATGTGGTTGGAAAGAGATAAAATATACATATCGGACAAAGAGATGAAATCTGTATATAATCGGTCAAGAAGCGCAGCCCCACAGTAGGTGCGTTGGAAGTCTAAGCGACTAAATAAGAATAGTGTGAAAAGAGTCAAGTGCTCCTCCGAAGATTATAATGTGTTTTAAAAAAGATAGATATTCGTAAAAAAACATGGAGCATCTCGAGGAAACTGAACGCGATCTTTTATAGGAAGCCGATAAAGTTGCTACTCTGGGAGAGTGTTCGGCATGAGGTTTGTTCTTTTCAGCTGCACTAGTTCTGAACTAGAACTGACGAGTACAGTAAAAATTTCATAGGTGCAGAAATGTAGATAGAAACGAAAAGAACGCTACAGTGCAGAAATCAACATGACGCGACACATGATTCCGGATTTTTTTTCATCAATATTATTTCTTTCATTGTTTGTATTTCTTTGTACATTTTGTTATATATCTTGGTGTAATTTAATAAATACTAATTGATCATCGACAGTACATTGCACTGTATTGCAACTAACATCAATATCTTGATATTTTAATTTAAATGTTACACCTTCTGCAAGAATATTATAATAAGATTATTATATTATACTTATCATCTTTATTTTCTTATTAAATAAATATTTATATATTGAAATTTAGTTCTTAAATAGCTATTTGCATAGATAATGTTTATTGATATATTTAGATACATAATTTTAATACCTTCCAATTTACAAGTAATATTTCCATCTTTATCAATTAAAATATTTCCAGCTGCATCTCTTGTAATATATGCAACACTTATTTTCTCCATGTCGAAAACTTTTTTTTATACGACTAAAGGTCTAATATAATTAATATAAATTAAAAATATAAATTCAAAAAGCTAAAAAACTTTCTATATATCATATATTCTCTTTATATTTACTTTTTTTAAGTTATGTTAATACTTAAAATTTTTTACTATATGTTTGTCTGTCGCTATTGTTATTGCGTATATAAAAAATATTATTTATCACAGTATTTTATACTTCTATTATATTACTACCAATTGTGTGTGTGTGTGTGTGTGTGTGTGTGTGTGTGTGTGTGTGTGTGTGTGTGTGTGTGTGTGTGTACAAGTATATGTAAAAATACTGATCAATAATATTTTTATATGCGCAAAAATAATAGTAAAAGACGAATATAGAGTAAAAAATCTTAAGTATTAACATAACTTAAAAAAGTAAATATAAAGATAATATAATTTTTAATTTTAGGTTAAGTTGTACTGTTTTTAATTTTTAATGTTTTTAATTTTAGGTTAAGTTGTACTGTTATTCTCGTTTTGCCTAAGCTGCCATATTGAACTGTACCGCTGCACTAACTCAAGACCTGGGGCAGGCAGTTCAGTGAACTGCTGTACTCAGTTCTGTTGCACTATTGAAAAGAACAGTCATCTCTGACGTCACTTCTGCTAAAAAGAACGCCTAAGTGTACACTTTATGAACTAGTACAGAAAGTTCAGCTGGAAAGAACAAACCTATGGATGCAACGATGCGGCGAGTTTTTCGAACAGCTTGAAGAACGCTGTCGTACCAAGCGTCCGCGACTCTCAATCGAAAACAGACAATCTGTGGTGGCTCGAATCGCGCGAATCGAAGGAGCGAAGAAACGACTAGAAAGACGCTTTATACACTTCGGTGGTAATTACACGAGCACTAGCAGTGATAACGCGGAAAGACTCGTTTGGCGAAAGATCGAGACCACGTTCGAAAATCGCATACTTACAGGTGCGGTGATCAACAAAGATCATATCGAACCGCGAACATTTATGGAAGACGCCGGTAACGTAGTGCTCAAGCAAGTAAAAGCATAAATACGAGACACTATGAACTCTATCTAACATCAAAGCAAGAGTGGTACGAGCGGCACGTTATCGAACCCACCTTGGCATTCCTCAAAGAATTTCAGGAACGGGATAGTGGATGGGTGTTGTCGCGTATACTCAATTTAACCGTTAACATAAACAAACACAATCCTTTACACGCAGGGTGTATGGTAAAAATACCGCGAGAAATAAAACTAAAAAAAGCAATGATCAACGTGCAATCGGCGGAAGATGCGTGCTTCGCGTGGTCAGTAGTCGCCGTTCTGTATCCGGCCGAAATACACGTGGATAGATGTGCCTCATATCCTCACTACACGACAGTGCTAAATTTCCAAGATATAGAATTTCCAATAACTCTGTTGCGTCCATGGCTCATTTTATTTTACTTTTTTTTTATTTTTGCAAGATTTTAAGCGTCGCTCGCTTACAGCGCCATCTCTGTCGCGGAGCAGAAGTAAAAAAATACTCGTGATCACTCTCTGTTATGTCTGTCTAGTCTCTAACGAGTCACAAGTACGCACAATAAAGTCATACTACAGTCTACATCAATCCAACCTCAGAAATTCACGGACACAAACGTCCTCAATAAATGGTCCTTCGAGCCGGATCTGAAACAAGATCAACCTGGAATCATCGGACACAGCAGCCAGCGATCCAGGAAACTAACCTTTACACATGGCCGACAAGAAATCGACGCCATATCGAGACGAACGACGCAGGTTCGCCGAACAACAAGTGTCACGTATATACGCTACGTTGGAAACAAGACATGTGCATCAATCATACAACAAAATTCACTATTTCCACAAGAGTGAATAGGTTTTTTTCCTACATTCATTTTCATTACGGATTCATTGTGCGAACTCATTTGCGAATAAATACACGCGATGGCAGACTTAACCGTTCTAATACGTCGTCGAGGAACAGAAAAGAGAAAATTGACGCGATTCAAAACGTATTTAGACGTATTTAGATTTGATGCGAATACTAACGACAGTCATGAATTGCAATCGCGAATCGACTCACAAGGGAAGTTCGGCAAGTGTAAAATTCAAAAAAATCTGAAACTTTGGATAAGTTTAGACTAGATGGACCTAATCACGAAGCAATTTTTTTTACCGGCTGATATTCGGTTTTAAGGGTGGAAACACCCTCTTGAAAAAAATCGGTTTTTCTCTTTCGGAGCGAATATCTCCGAAACTAAAAAAGATAGAACAAAAATTCAAACTGGGTATTAAATGGTTTGATGAGTACTATAAAATAATGTAAAATTTTTTTTTGCTTTTTTTAATTTTCAAAAAATCTTACCCCTTTAACTTTTTTTTCAAAATTTTGAATTTCTGTTTTCACCAAATTAAAGGTTATTTTTTTACGAATTCATCCATGTATATTAAAGTTATGTTGCGTAATATCATTTTTGGGAATTAATTATAAACGCCTCCGTACATACGCTGTTTGTGTCGGTCCACGTGCTCGATTCTTCGCGCAACGCATTTTTCTGTAATCAAAAGATGACGAATATACTTGGAGAACATATCCATATATAATCACGAAAGTTTTCATCTCATGCTTGATGAATCTCATAACTTGAGCACTTATATAAAATTTAAAACAAGTTTGAAGGTCTATAAGACGAATAATTTTATCGCTGGAGGAAATACAAAATTCCGTCGCTTTGCGAGCATCAGTTTAATACGTAACATCGTACATTTTATTGTGTACCGTTAATTAAATTGTGTCAACTATTAATCGTTGCAGTTTTATAGGTATTAATATTTTGTAAATATTGTTTGTTAATACGTATCTATTAATGTTTATATATATATATATATATATATATAGTGTTTATATATATTTTCATACAATTTTTCATTTATTCTTTTATAGTTTTTAAAATTAGCACATAAATTTTTATTTATTGTATTTTTTTTACGCCCTTATAGGCATACTCTCAACTTTATCGACTCGCTACTTGGCTACGACAGAGCTTCTCTTTCTCCTATAACTTTCCGCAATACAAAAATATGATAAAACAGATGTTTATAATAAACCTAATCACGTTAGTGATTTTTGTATATTACACATGTTATATATAATATAGTTATCATAATATATGTATATATCATAATACATATGATATATATGTATATCGCGAGAGGAAAATTAAATTCGTCAAGAAAATAATTACTTATTTAAATCTTTGGTAAAGAAACATTAAAGATTATCGTCTAGATGATCCAACGCAACGAAATAAACGGGTGTACTATAACGTACATGTAATATTTCCTATTTATATAAACATCATTATATTTATGAATGAAACACGAATGAAAATGAATACACCTAAATATAGTCAAATCGATTTATTTCATGCGTAATTATATGATACTAATTACATACTAACTTTCATCTGACCATTTTTGTTAGCTGCTTCGTTTTTAAGATATTCTACTGTTTCTTTTAAAAAATGGAACATTTTATAAGAAGCAATACAGAAATATGACTTGCATTACTGTTGGTCATATTATTTGTATATAAAACTCTTCGGTATATATGTTTCTGATTGTAAGAGTATCAAAGTCTAAGAGAGTATCAAAGTCTAAGAGAGTATCAAAGTCTAACAAAATAAGGAAGTTATTGAATCATTGAATGGTTCAAAGGTTGAAAGATTAGTTGGTATAAAAGCCATCTCTTTCTGCATTTCATTCATATGTTATTTAACGTGTTGTGCGTGTGATACTTTACGCAAAAAATTTTCATATAACCGTTACTCAAGCATTTGTGTCAAAATGGTTATAAATGTAGCAAACGTTATAAATTTGTTAATTACAACGTTCCACATTGCAAATCTGGCTGTCACTCCCGTTAATCATCGCGAAGTAGAACTCCACGATGCAATTTCCAGCTTGATAAGAAATTCTATAAACGATTATGATACAATTGAATACGATTGGGGACTTGATTTTGATGATCCATCGGAACCTCATGATGTACAACTTGTAGATTCGTATGATTTTCATACTGAAGAAGACAGCTACGAAGATGAAATTTGTATTATAGATGACGAAGGTGGAAGTGTAGATTTAAATTATAAAAGAAAAGCGGTGGAATATTGGAATAGTGGGAAAAAAAGACGTTTATCCCTTTCTGTTGTACAGAATCGTTTTAAAAAGGTAAATTCTCTTAAGAAATAAGCATAGTACTAACTGCAGATGAATGAATATTATTATTAATAATAAATAGTTGTTTATAATTGATAAAAAAAAGTTGATAATAAGAGAAGTCAGGAATAACGTTTTTGAGTCGCATGTTTATTTGCACTCGATTCGCATTAATTTTGCTTATGTTTAATATAATTTTTTTTTATATTTAAATATTGGATTTTTTCTTTTATAGGTAAAACACATTTCGCAATTGTACCGATGGCAAGAGTATGTAATGCGTGGAGGAACAAACAGAGACAAATTGATATTTATTGCTGAATATGTACTGATAAAATTTCAAGAAGCTATTGAGAGAGGATCTATCATTCATGATATAGATTTACGAAGGTGGGCGCTAGAAGCAAAAGAGCAAGTTGATTTTACTACGTTTAGAGCAGGACATTGGTGGATATGGAATTTTAAAAAGGCTCATCACATTACATCACGTAAAATAACAAAATTTAAATCGCAATCTAATTCACAATGTGATCAAGAGACACGGTAGTGTCTTGTGCTAAGTCCGCGCAAGCACAAGACAGACACTACCGTGTCTTATTACGCGAATCGGTCAGTTGTGAGCACTCAATATTTCAGGTTTTCATATATCCGCTCAACGGATCGACTTCTAACAATAAGTAGTCTCAATCGATAGAGCGGGGTCGAATTATGTAATAAAAGTGTTTTTATTTTTGAGCTACATGCTCTATGAATCGAGTTATTACGATGCAAAGTTAAAATGTGAAAAATATCATGTAAGAAACGTCGTCGTCGACCGCTCAGATTCTCCGTTTGAGGCATTCGACGTAAGATCGCGCTAGCGATGCTCAGGAAGTGTTGGGGCAAGAGGGGCTGCGGTGAGAGGCGAAGAAATGTGCGATCGATAATCGATCGACAGTAAGTGATGTCGATAAACGAAAGTTAGGTTATTAACGGCGACGATAGTGAAAAATATAATCGATCGATATCGATAGTAAGTGACGGTGATAAACGAAAGTTGTTATTAGTGGCGACGATAGTGAAAAATAGCGACTTAAGAAATGAGGTAAGCAAAGAAGTACAATTTTATAGTTTATTATTTTAATATCTTCTTTTATATACAGGATATGAAAATGGTTTCTTTTATATACAAGATAAAAAAGTGGTTGCGTAGCAAGAAAGAATGCAGTAAGTAATGTTGATTGTTTACTGCATCCTATCTTGTTTCTCAGCATTTTCATCTTGTATGTATTACATTTTATTTCGTTTAATAATAGTACTTTATGTTATAGTTGTGCACTATTTGGTTTGGAATCGCCGGAAGAAGATAACACAGAAAAGATTCAAGATGGTGTATCATTCTAAAAAACCAAACTTGCATTTGAAATGGGCTATCTTTGAGAAAGATCAGGATAACTTTGAGAAAACTGCCACCATATATATATTAAAGAATATTGATAACTAACGTAATACCACATATGATATATTAATAACAAGAAACAATGCGGTAAGTAATGTTGATTGTTTACTACATTCTATCTTGTCTCTCATGGCTGGTTTATGCTTCGGTCTTAATCTTAATCTTAAGAGTTGATAACGTAGAATGCCATACGGGCGTTTAGGGTTCCCATACTAGGGAAGTATAAACGCCTCTATAGCGACTCTGCTACAAAATATGCTATTTTAAAAATTAGCAGCGCTAAGTCTTTTAATTAAATTTTTTATTTTTATATTAATTTTTAATTTTTATATACATTTTTATATTTTTCCATTAATTTTTAATTTTTAATTTTTTGTAAATAATTTTTAATTTTATATTTTTACATTATTTGTTTTTCTTTTTTAAATTAAACTTTCAAACTATACTATATTATATATATTTTTTTTTATATTTTTATTTCAAAAAGTTTTATTAAGTTGGGGCACTGTTGGCAGTGGGTGATTGCGATAAAGAGAAAAGCGATTAGAGCAATATATATATATTCAGAATAAGTACACAGATATCGTGAACTGATACACGAGACGATGTATGTTGCGTACAGACGTGGAACGAAAAAGGCCTGAACGAAAAGACCGTGCGTGGCACTAGTAGACATACACGATAAAGTGAGCCCAGATGGCACAACAGACAAGCTCATTGTTTTGAACACACTACAAGAAATGTCCAACACTCCCCCTCAAAACAAAGATAATTATATAGAAAATTCTCTTGGCAATGAGAGTCCCAAAGAGGAAATGCCATTCCGATGCTTCGTACCAGTGAGACCCTTTGTCAAGACATTAGCCATAAGTTCCCCAGAAGGAATATGAGTTATCTTGATGGTTTTGTCCTTAACGGCTTCTTGAACGAAATGATGTTTGATGTCTATATGCTTTGACCTTCTATGGAATGTCGGATTCTTGGCTAGTTCCAAAGCACCCATATTATCGTTGAAGATGGGTATGGAGTCTTGCAAGAGAATTCCGACTTCTTGTAGAAATGATCTCAGGTGAAAAGCCTCCTTTGTAGCTTCTGTTAAAGCCATATACTCTGCTTCCACGGTGGATAGTGCCACCGTGCGTTGCTTGCGCGATTCCCAACTGACAGGTCCATTACTGAGGGTGAATACAAATCCTGTATAGGAACGTCGGTCCTGAATACAGGCAGCCCAGCGTCCACGTAACCTCGAAGTCTACCATCGCCCTTTGAGAAGGTAATGCCAAAATCCTTGGTGTTCTTGAGGTAGTGTAGTACCCTCTTTCTGGCGATCCAATGTTCGTGACCGTAGCATGAGCAAAATTGGCTGAGTGCGCTCACTGCAAACGCAATGTCCGGACGAGTGGCGACTGATAGATACATGAGAGATCCGATGAGTTCTCGGTAGGGTAGCTTTTTGACGTCGTCGCTCATTGAGTCCGGCCTCTTCAGTTTCAAAGTTGGATCAAACGGGGTAGCCACTCCGTTTGAGTTTTCCATTCCGAATTTGTTTAGAATTTGTTCGATGTAGCCTTTCTGCTGCATCCTTATACCGCGTGAACTCTGTTCGAATTCGATGCCGAGACAGTTGCTAATCTTGCCGGAATCTTTTATGTCGAAGATTCTCATGAGTTTTGATTTAATCTCAATTAGCCAATCCTCGTTGTCGGACGCTATCATAATGTCGTCCACATATGCGGCTAACAATAGGAATACTCCATTCCTTTTTATTATGTATACGCAGGGGTCTGCGTTGATCGGGGTGAATCCCAAGTTTCGGAGTTCTTTATCGAGGCGAATATTCCATTGCCTCCCGGACTGCTTCAAGCCATAAATGGCCTTCTTCATTCGACAAACCGTGTCTCCAGCTCGTATCTTTTGAAGCATACGCTTTGCCTTTGGAACGCAGTCACTCGGTCCTCGACTGATTATATGAATTAGCATGTCTTCTATCATGTCAGGAAGCTTCATATATATGCATTCGTCGATTTCACCATTTAAATACGCGGTCGATACATCCAGCTGGTGAACTTGTAGATCATATTCGGCAGCTATTGCCGTTAACATTCGAATCGAACTAAGGCGGGCGACGGGAGCGTAAGTTTCATGGAAGTCCAAACCTGGTCTCTGCACGAAACCACGTGCGACGAGTCGAGTCTTTCTTCGCACGATTCTTCCATTCACTGCCATCTTGTTGCTGAGTACCCACCGGCAGCCGATGACATCTCTGTCCTTTGGTCGATCCTCCAGCTCCCACACGTTATTTCTGAGCATCGCAGCAATTTCACTCGCGATAGCAGATTTCCATTCTTCAACGTCTTGTCCAGTGCAAGCATCTGCAATAGAAATCTCAGCCAGGTTTGCGCCTTCATTGACCCCATTGAATACGTCGTCGTCTCCATTCTCCACGTCATTCACCGTTTCTTGACTCTCGCTTGCCGAACTTCGCAATATTCTCGGCCTACCTGGCATGCCAGTGCGCAGAATTCGGGGTCTTCCACCCCTTCTTCTCGAGTTGGATGTTGGCCTCCGGGCTAGTTCTGGTTCGCTCTGGTGGTCCGATTCGTCTATCTCAACCGGAGGTCCACTCTCCTCTTCTACATTGATCACGACAGGGGCGATCTTGTCCTTGAGTTTGATCGTTGGGATCTCGATGCAACTCCTTTCGTGCTCTTCAGAAGTTTCCATCGGCTCTTTTAAACTCGCTGTCCTACTTGGGTGCATCATCACGACGAACCTCTGTTCAACCGGATGTGAAGTGCCTTCGTCTAGTACGCGAATATCTCTTGAAATATCGACGCGCCTATCTTCTATGATCCACACCCGAAAACCTTTAGTTTCGTCCGAGTATCCCAAAAATATACCTTCACGCCCTCGGGACTCGAATTTAGATTTTTGAGGCTTTCGGTTAAGAACGATTACCTTTGCTCCGAACGGAATAAAATGAGAAATGTCCGCACGTTTACCAGTCCACCGTAGATACGCTGAGTCTCCGCCCAAACTCCTTGAAGGATATCTATTACCAATGTAGTTGGCCGTCGATATCGCCTCGGCCCAAAAGCGTACGGGCAGGTTCGCTTGCAGCAACAGACATCGAGCGGTTTCGACGAGCGTCGGTTCCTGCGCTCCGCAACGCCGTTTTGTTCAGGAGTGTGTGTCACCGTCAACCTTCTTCGGATTCCGCTAGAGCTCAAGAAATCGTCAAATTCTTTATTCACGTATTCGCGACCGTTATCCGATTGCAACAGCTTAATGCGCGCGCCCGTTGTATTTTCGACGAAATTTTTAAACTTCTTAAACGCTTCTAAGGCTTCATTTTTCTTCTTAAGAAAGTACATTTCGCACCACTTACTGCAATCGCCAATAAACGTAATAATGTACTTCGCGCCACCTATCGATTCGACGCTCATCGGGCCGCACAAGTCCGAATGTACAATGTCTAAGATGTCCGAATTACGCGTCGAAACCTTCGGAAACGGTGTTCGAGTAATCTTAGCGCGTGCGCATGTGTCACACGGCGGTAGCTTGTCCCCGTCGTAGAACAGTTTCTTACCAACACACATACTTCGATTTAATTTTTGAAGACTTTCTTCGTTCAGGTGGCCGAGCCGTCCGTGCCACAATTCGATATCACTAACCGACGCGACGCCAAGATTTGCTTGGTATTTCGGGGTGCGAACATAATATAATCCGTCCTTGCGATCAGCGATCATCACGACCTCTCCGTCCGGCTTAATAACGCGCGCGATATCCTTTTTGAATGACACTTTGAAACCACGGTCTGCGATTTTACCAACCGATAAAAGATTTGTGCGTAAATCTGGGACTAGCAAAGTGTTTGTTAGATCAATGATCTTTTCTGTACTACCATTTGCTATCGTCAACTTGACTGTACCTTGAGCTTCTACTTTTGTCGATGCGCTGCTCGCGAGGTTCAACACGGGAGAATTTGGACGTTTCGAATCTACGAACGCCTCCTCGCTCGCGCACATATGCGCAGAACAACCACTGTCGAGGCACCAACTCTCCGCGTCGCACTTCATCGTCGCTCGAAAAGCGTAGTTGGACACATCTCCGCTGGTAGCATTGGTATCGCTCGAGGAATTTTCCTCGGCCTTCCCTGCCGTTGCCGCCTTCTGGCCGTTAAAGTATCGGCACTGCGCAACTCGATGTCCCATCTTCTTACAGCGAAAACACTTAATCTGAGAAATGTCCTTGTCTCCGACCTTGTTTACATCCGGCTTTTGATTCGCTCGGTATTTACTTGTTTTCGTGGATTTTCGTACCCACATCGCATGATTATTGGCTTCCTTCAATTTATTTGAACGCGAGTCACTCTCTTCGAGAATTTTAATCTTAAGCGCTTCTGGCGTCGGGAAATTATCGCGCGACTCGATCGCGCACCGAAAATTCTCGTACGATACCGGCAGGCTGTACAGGAGTAAAATCGAAAGGAGGTCCGGGTTGATTTTCACCTCCATGTCTTCCAACTTGTCCATAGCGTTGAAAAATGAAGCAATGTGCGTTCGAGCGTCATCGTCCTCGGACATTTTCTGTAGAGTGAGTTTTTTCAAAAGCGTGGCTTTCCTCGCCGGCCCTTTTGACTGAAAAATGTCCTCGAGCTTCAACTAAATGTCGCGCGATGTGGCACATCCTTTTATTTGTTTCAGCTCGCCGGGACTGATCGCCAAGATCAAGTCTGACCTCGCCTTCGCGTCCGCTTCATTCCATTCTCGAGCCGCATTAAGCGCACCGCTTTGCGTCACCACTGGTCTCGGTTTGGTTCCTTAAACGTACGCCCAGGCATCATTTTTTATAAGAACGGCTTCCACCTGCATCTTCCACGTGTCGTAGTTATCTTTACGCAACGTCTCGATGCGCGTGGTACTCATGGACGCCATGTCGGTTTTCTGCCGGCTAGAGACACTCGTTCACGAACTCAATTTCACGCTTATACAAATCACTTTTCGCGAGGTAGTCTGACTGGGCCCATAACCTGTTGACAGTGGGTGATTGCGATAAAGAGAAAAGCGATTAGAGCAATATATATATATATTCAGAATAAGTACACAGATATCGTGAACTGATACACGAGACGATGTATGTTGCGTACAGACGTGGAACGACAAAGGAACTGAACGAAAAGACCGTGCGTGGCACTAGTAGACATACACGATAAAGTGAGCCCAGATGGCACAACAGACAAGCTCATTGTTTTGAACACACTACAAGAAATGTCCAACAGGCACTACCATAATTGTATACCATAATTTTTTTTAAATTAAAACAATTATGTATAATTTTTTGTTAAAATATTAAATTTTTATTTTTAAATAGCATAATTTCTCGATATCAGTATTTTAGTAGGATATAATTTAAAAAATTAAAATTATTTTTTACATTATTTTGTATCATTTTTTATTAAAATATTTTTTTAAATTTTTATTTTTACTTAGCACAATTTGTTGATATCATTATTTTTGTAGAATGTATAATTAAATAAATTATAGTTTTTTTATGGTTTAAAATAAACCATTTTGTTTAGATTAAAATAACTTATGTGTGTAGATTAAAATCACACTCTTTTGGAAATAGGTTTTTAAATAGTTTTTTAGAGTTAATAATACTATACTATTTTGCAAAGATACTTTTGACGCGGATTTAGCACCTTTTTTTTACCTTTTTTTAAAAAGGTGTACTGATACGTCAAAATGCAGAAGAATTTGTGAAAACTGTAAAACCACATATTGATGTAATTGGTGAAGGATCAACTTATAATGAAGATGAAAGCGGATTTAATCCAGAAATACATTCTGGAAGAACATTAGCTAATATGGGAGTAAAGACAATCGAAGCTACTATTCAATCTTTATCTTCTATAAGTCACAGTTATACTATTATGCTAATTATATCTGTGGATGGATCTCTTCTTTCGCCTCTATATACGGTCTTGAGAGAAATTACTGGATCATTTGGTCCACGAGTAGAAGAAACCCTTTTTCGACCTGTTAATGTTTAGATTGCGGCTTCAAAATCCGGAAAGCTTACAACTCAACACTTTAAAAATTGGTTCTTAGAAGTATATCTTCCAAATACTAAAGAGAAAAGTTTGCTATTGTTAGATTCATGGACAGGCCATTGTCCAGAACAATTAATAGAACATATACCAAAAGACAAACAAGTAACTATTTTAACAATACCAAAGAAAACAACTGCTTTTGTACAACCTTTAGATGTTTTTGGCTTCAGAATCTGGAAAAATTTTATTCGAAGCTTTTCTGATAATGTTATTTTACATAATTACGATGTAAATTTACATTTACGCAATAACATCATAAAATTACAGTCTTTGACACATAATCAACTTTCTTCTCCAAGATTTAAAAATTTATTTAAATATAGTTGGTATAAAAGTGGTTATTTATCAACAAGGCCGGAAAAGTTTGAGAATCCAATCAATTATTGTTATTTTAAAGAAGAAAAGAATATACCAAAATGCAGCATTTGTGGTAAAATGGCTTTTATACGTTGTGCGTGGTGCAAAAATTATTTTTGTTTTGACCATTTCTTTGAACAATATCATTATTGTAACAATTATATAAAATAAATATCTTATTTCTGTTAAAATAAAACCGAAAAGAAACTGTTCATAAAAATACCGGAGAGTTTTATATACAAATAATAATACTAACAATAATATAAGTCATATTTTTGTATTGCTTCTTACAAGATGTTTCATTTAAATAGAAACAGTAGAATATCTTAAAAACGAAACAACTGACAAAAATGGTCAGATGAAAATTAGTATGTAATTAGAATCATATAATTAATTATAACTTCTTATATAATACGTGTTTTTTTATATGTATACATATATACATATGTGCGTTTGCTGTATTTCTGGATCTATTTACGCATGAAATAAATCGATTTGACTATATTTAGGTGTATTCATTTTCATTCGTGTTTCATTCATAAATATAATGATGTTTATATAAATAGGAAATATTACATGTACGTTATAGTACACCCGTTTATTTCGTTGCGTTGGATCATCTAGACGATAATCTTTAATGTTTCTTTACCAAAGATTTAAATAAGTAATTATTTTCTTGACGAATTTAATTTTCCTCTCGCGATATACATATATATCATATGTATTATGATATATACATATATTATGATAACTATATTATATATAACATGTGTAATATACAAAAATCACTAACGTGATTAGGTTTATTATAAACATCTGTTTTATCATATTTTTGTATTGCGGAAAGTTATAGGAGAAAGAGAAGCTCTGTCGTAGCCAAGTAGCGAGTCGATAAAGTTGAGAGTATGCCTATAAGGGCGTAAAAAAAATACAATAAATAAAAATTTATGTGCTAATTTTAAAAACTATAAAAGAATAATTGTATGAAAATATATATAAACACTATATATATATATAAACATTAATAGATACGTATTAACAAACAATATTTACAAAATATTGATACCTATAAAACTGCAACGATTAATAGTTCACACAATTTAATTAACGGTACACAATAAAATGTACGATGTTACGTATTAAACTGATGCTCGCAAAGCGACGGAATTTTGTATTTCCTCCAGCGATAAAATTATTCGTCTTATAGACCTTCAAACTTGTTTTAAATTTTATATAAGTGCTCAAGTTATGAGATTCATCAAGCATGAGATGAAAACTTTCGTGATTATATATGGATATGTTCTCCAAGTATATTCGTCATCTTTTGATTACAGAAAAATGCGTTGCGCGAAGAATCGAGCACGTGGACCGACACAAACAGCGTATGTACGGAGGCGTTTATAATTAATTCCCAAAAATGATATTACGCAACATAACTTTAATATACATGGATGAATTCGTAAAAAAATAACCTTTAATTTGGTGAAAACAGAAATTCAAAATTTTGAAAAAAAAGTTAAAGGGGTAAGATTTTTTGAAAATTAAAAAAAGCAAAAAAAATTTTTTTTACATTATTTTATAGTACTCATCAAACCATTTAATACCCAGTTTGAATTTTTGTTCTATCTTTTTTAGTTTTAGAGATATTCGCTCCGAAAGAAAAAAACCGATTTTTTTCAAGAGGGTGTTTCCACCCTTAAAACCGAATATCAGCCGCTAAAAAAAATTGCTTCGTGATTAGGTCCATCTAGTCTAAACTTATGCAAAGTTTCAGATTTTTTTAAATTTTACACTTGCCGAACTTCCCTTGTCAGTCAAAGAAGCACTTCGCGAGTTCGAAAAAATACAATTTGATATTGAAGGTATAGATAATTCTGATGCACAGATGATCGAGCGAGATAATTTTGAAACATCATTTCATTTGTTAATAGAGCGCGCAAAACAAATTCTTTCAATGAGGCAGCATAATCCTGTCCAAAATGCTAACGCGGAAACAAATCAAAATCCTAATGATCCCACGAGGAAATTCGCTGTAAAGTTACCTACGATGAATTTACCCACGTTTGACGGAAATTATGAACATTGGTTCAATTTTTATGATAGCTTCACCGCTTTAGTTCACAATAATACAACATTGCCCAATATTCAAAAGCTATATTATTTACGTTCGTCTCTAAAGGGCATAATTGACTCGCTCGAATCATCAGCACAAAATTATCCCGTTGCATGGAATTTGCTGCAAAAACGCTTTAAAAATACAAAACTTATTACGAATCATCACATCCAAGCCCTTCTTGATATTCCTACAATTCACAAGGAATCAGGCGCTGCTTTGCGTAGCACAATTGACAATGTTTAAAAACACGTGAGAGCTCTAGAAATTTTAAAGGCAAATTCGTGGGATGTAATCATGTTACATCTGATTGCCGCTAAACTCGATGTAGAAACAAGAAAAAGTTGGAAGACTAAAACTCTCGACGATGAAAACGTAACTTTAAAAACTTTGTTAACATTTTTGGAAAAACGCGCTTCAGTATTAGACAACGATTGTTCACACAAGACAGGCAGCAAATTCCAGGGCAGTACGAAACCTCATGCACCTGTAACGATGCACCCCAAATCACAGCATCGTTCCACCGGACTAACACCGTCAAAACCGGCAATTGGAGCGCGGTGCGCCCCACATTATTTTTAATCTTGTTCAAAACGAGTCGCTAGAGGCACGCAGCCTCGCGATGTTCGACGCCGAGCGAGCACGGGAAAACCCGACCGCCGCCGAACACCAACCCGAGCGTTTTCCTACTCCGAGCCGGCACGCGTACGCCGGGTGGGAGAATTTCCCTTCCACATCTCCTCGCACTTTTTCCGGTATAAAAAGGGATCCAAAAAGATCTCGATACCGATTCCGGAGCTTGCCAGCCAATGCTTCTAGCCGACGCTGATAAGCTAATCCTGATCCTGAAAAGCAGCAAGAACCAGGGAGTCGAGCGTACTCGGTTTCCGTCGAGCGTTCTCGACAGCCTGCTTCCTAGACGCAACCTCTCCGGATAACAGCGCCCGGGGGTGGAGAGTGCTCCGCCTCCGCCGAGCGTTCTCGGCCGCTGCGAAACCGAAGATCCAAGTACTATAAGGAACGTGGGGTAGAGCGTACTCTGTCTCCGCCGAGTGTTCTCGGTTTCCGTACACGCACAGACCATCCGTGCCTATTCCCAGGAACGTCGAATAGCGTGCAGCAGAGCGTTCTCTGCTACCACCGAGCGTTCTCGGTCCGATTGTTCCATCCTTACATCTTCCGCGGACTTCCGATCTTCGACCGCGCCATAAGATCGCGCCATCGCCATTAATACGGCGATCGATAGCCATCGCGCCGCGCCACGAACCGCGGACTTTTAAATACACCGGCCATATCTACGGCAAGATCGCGACACCGCGCCGCGCCGAAACACGTGCTCACCGCGTGCACCCGTCGCGAATATCGAGGCCGCGTTACGCTACCGCGCGGGCCACGCGGTATCAGCGCTACAGCGCGCCCCACACGCGATATATCCGCTCCTCGCGTAAACTGTATATATCTGTAAGTAATTTGTGTAATAAATTAAGGTGTTCGTTAAAATCATAGCGTGTTCACTTCAACCCATCGAACGCCAGACTCCGACGAGCTACGCTCGAGCGTTCGAGGCAACGGGTTGTTTTACACCAAAAAAGACAAACAGCGAAGTATCATGTATATCCGTTGCGAATGATAAGTGCCCTGTATGCAATGCGTCACATCGCATCTACGAGTGCACAAGCTTTCGCAATCTTTTGGTATCCTCTAGAGTTGCCGAAGCTAAAAAACATAAATTATGTTTTAATTGTCTTAGAAATCACAAAGGACAAGCTTGCACACTTGGAGGATGTCGAAAATGTAACAAAAGGCACAACACTCTGCTACACGATAGCAATGCAGATGAATCGAGTTCCGGTATTGCAAATCAGACGGAAAATAACCGTCCAGAACAAAAATCATTAGAAAATGCCATTTCACAAACACATTGTGTCACCAAATGTCAGTCAGAGGTTTTGTTATCTACCGCGATAATACTCATTCGTAATAGTCGTAGCCTCATGCATGAGTGCCGAGCTCTATTTGATTCAGCGTCACAATCAAATTTTATGTCACGTGCATTATGTAATAAACTACAACTTTGTGGTGAAAGAATTAATGTATCAGTATCTGGTTTAGCGCAAATCCCCACCAGAGTATCAGAACGAGTACACACAGTCATCAAATCAAGACTAAATGCTTACCAAATCAAGTTGCCATACTTTGTCATCGACAAAATCACCGATTCATTACCATCGACAACGTTGCATCTATTATCGCCTCAGATTCCAGACGACATGTTGGCCGATCCAACGTATGACACACCAGGAAAGGTGGAGTTGCTACTAGGAGCAACGATCTTCTGGGAACTTCTCTGCATCGGACAAATAAGATTAGCCAACAATATGCCTATTCTACAAAAGACGAAATTTGGCTGGATCGTATCAGGAGCTATCTCGCCAAAGGTACAATGCTCGAGCAATGATCAAACTGCTTCGTTTTGCGCATTTTCTCCAGAAATCCAGATACAGCAACAACTCGAACGATTCTGGATGACTGAGGAATGCACAAAAACCAAACATCTCTCCATCGAAGAACAAGCTTCACGCGCACTACTACACGCGAAGAAAATGGCAGATTCAACGTGAAGATGCCACTTAAAGGAGATATTTCTCAACTTGGAGAATCAAGACACACCGCTTCGTGTCGACTACTATCTATGGAACGAAAATTCACCAAATATCCTGAACTAAAGCGCCAGTACATCGCGTTCATCAACGAATATATGTCTTTGGGCCATTGTACAGAAATATCGGACGAGAATTCAGATTCATTCATGCATTACTTGCCACATCACGCTGTAATGAAAGAAAGCAGTAACACCACTAAATTAAGAGTGGTTTTTGACGGTTCTAACAAGACTTCCTCCAATGTCTCAATAAACGATATCCTGATGGTCGGACCGAATATTCAACCTGATCTTTTCTCCATCGTTCTCTGTTTTAGGGAACATACGTATGTCGTTAGTGCTGACATAGCCAAAATGTATCGGCAAGTGAATGTTCAAGAAGATCAGCGGAACCTACAAGTCATTCTACGGAGAGAGGATCCGAGGTAACCAATGCCTGTACTGAGATTAAACACTGTCACATATGGACTAGCCAGCTCATCATACCTCGCAATACGATGTTTAGATCAATTAGCTCGCGAAAATGAAATCACATTTCCACAAGTCGCGTCATCCAACGAAACTTTATGTCGACAATATGCTATGCGGAGCCGATTCAATTGAAGAAATAACCACCATTAAGCGAGAAGTAACACAAATACTTGAAGGTGCAAAATTCGAACTTCGACAATGGGTGTCAAACCAGCCCTCCATTTTAGTAGAATCTGACGACGTTTCTCCTGAGTCAATGCTGCCCATTGGAGAGGAGGTGAGAACGCTTGGGCTTTTGTGGAATCCTAAAGGAGATGCTCTTCAATACCGAGTCGAAAATTTAGATGTTTCAATGCGAGCCTCAAAGAGAATAATCTTATCAACAATTTCACAAATTTTCGACCCTCTTGGCTTGATAGGCCCCGTCGTGATAAAGGCCAAAATTCTTTTACAACAACTGTGGAGACTTCAAGTTGGGATGAATCTCTTCCTATTGATCTTCATACGGCATGGATAGAATATGTACAACAGCTTCCTTAAATGAGCGCCATCAGCATTCCTCGCCATGTAATGCAGAATTGTTCAGGACGAATCGAATTGCACGGCTTTTGTGATGCGTCAGAAGTTGCTTATGGAGCTTGTCTTTATATAAAACATTCTCAGGAATACAGGAAATCTACTGTTCGTTTACTTTGTGCTAAGTCTAAGGTAGCTCCCCTAAAGAAAATATCTTTGCCACGTTTGGAATTATGTGGGGCCTTACTACTTTCATGATTATGCAAGAAAGCAACGGACGCATTAACGAAGGAGATGGATTCTATATATCTCTGGTGCGATTCTACCATAACACTTCCCTGGATCTCAGGTCAGCCTCATCAATGGAAAACTTTCGTGGCAAACCGTATCGCAGAGATACACGAATTAACCGATCAAATTCAATGGCGACACGTACAATCAGAACACAATCCAGCAGATATTATTTCTCGGGACCTAAATCCAGCGCAACTCAAACAGACTGAGCTCTGGTGGAGCGGACCTACCTGGCTACAAGAAGACATTAATGGTCGGCCACGCACAGCTCTCGTAGAGATGACAGAGGTTCCTGACGCTAAAAAATTAACGACAACTTGTAACGAAGCGTTACCGCCAAAAAGTCACCCCCGACATAAACAATTATTACCGCGCCGCACCAACCCGCTTGTCACCGACCTGCGGGTATATATACCACAGGATTTTCGGTGACAAGCATGTTCCTTCCAACCAGCGAGTTGAGCAGGTCTTTCCACCGGGACTTAGTCTCCGGATCCTAGTCACTTGTGTGCTGAACAAGTAATTCCTCCCGGGCGCGCGTTGAGCGTCACCGAGAGTCGCGAGCTGAGCGACAGGTACCTATCCGCATACGAGCCTCGCTACGAGCTGAGTAGCGATATCCGAAGTCCACGAGTTGAGTGGCATACCGCGGGCTGAGCGGCAACCTCGCCTCGTAATGAGAGGCCTCCACCTTTCCGAATCATCCCTTAATTCGCCGTACAATTAATCCGCATCCGAATCTCCGACACCGGACGGAACCCGCCGAGTCCGCCCGATCTCCGTAGCCGGAGCCGCGCCGCCGGAACACCGCGAGACCTGCCGATACCGTCCGATCTCCGCGATCCGCGTCGCGCCGCCGAGACACCACGAACTCCGACGGACCGAACCGAATCCAGCCCACGGCATTAAGCCGCATTCACGCGCGCCCGCGCCAACTGCGAAATCTAAAGCCGGCAATACCGGACTTGTACATAGTAGAAATAAGTTAGTATGTAAGTTAGTGTATAAGCCTTAGTATTTCAATAAACATAGTTATAAGATATAAGCGCACGCCTATTTCACTCAGCCTTCGACTCCACCGCCCGAACTTTGGATAACCGCGGCTATCCGCAGCATAAGAAAATCCACTGTTACAAACTTTTCTCGTCAACACCGAAGAACTTGCGATATTCGATCGATACTCATCATTGTCACGGCTAAAGCGGGGTTGTCGCATATATTCTACGATTTAAATGTAACGCCCTTAATTCTAAGTCTAAAAAATATAGATCACTAGACGTGGACAAACTTGATAATTCTATGAATGTCTTACTAAAACTCATGCAAGAAAGGGAATTCGCATCGGAATTTCAGGCATTAAGGTCAAATCGCGAACTTCATCAAACCAGCCGTTTATACAATTTATGTGTATTTCTTGACTACGGTCTAATACGCGTGGGCGGGCGGTTGCGTAACGCCAACATACTATATTCGCAAAAACATGGAATCGTTATTCCAACAAAACATAAATTAACCGAATTAATCGCATTAAGGATGCGCATTATCAAACCTTGCATGCAGGTGCACAAGCGTTGCTAGCTCACATTCGCATGCGATTTTGGCCTCTATCCGGAAGAACCGCAGTACGACGTGTTTTACGAATATGTATAGTTTGTTTTCGAACTCGTCCTACGATCAAAAATCAGTTAATGGGAGATCTCCCAGTAGAACGGGTGACTCCAACTTGAGCATTTTAAAAATGCGGCGTTGACTACGCAGGTGCGTTTCGCATAAAATTATCTCGCAACAAAACTGGTAAAGCGTACCTCTGTATTTTTGTATGCATGGTTACCAAGGCCGTGCACCTCGAATTAGTTAGTGATCTCTCGACGCACGCATTTCTAAACTCATTAAAGAGATTTATTTCACGTAGAGGAAAACCAAGCGACATATTCTCAGATAATGGCACTAATTTTGTGGGAGCAGATAACGAGTTAAGAGAACTCGCAAACCTGCTAATCAATTCCAATCACAAGCGACAGATTCTCGATTTCGTAGCGCAACAGTCGATATATTGGCACTTCATACCGCCCCACTCGCCTCATTTCGAAGGACTCTGGGAATCAGCTGTCAAGTCTGCTAAAACTCATATGAAGCGAGGCATCGGGAATGCGTTGTTAAGCTTTGGAGAGCTTTATATTGTTTTTACAATAATTGAAGCGTGTTTGAACTCGAGACTACTGTGCCCAATGTCGGATGATCCTTCAGATCTTTCGCCGTTAACACCAGGTCATTTTTTGATTGGCCAATCATTGATTGATATGCCTGAGAGGGAGGTTCAAGATATTCCCCTAAATCGATTATCACGTTATGAGCATTTTGTGCAACTTAAGGGGGTATTCTGATCTAGAATTTTGAAAAAATCATTTTTTTTTTGCATATTCTTAAAGTTTAGACCTTTAAGAATATATCCTCGAGAGAAAATTTTAAAATTCTAATAATTTACGGAGTTATAGCTATTTTAGCCGTTTGAGTACCAGAGGTACTGATGCTTCTAAGGAAGCTAGAATTGCTCGTAAATTAGAACGAGCTTCCGAAAATATATATTTCGAAGAAGACACACTCTATGAACCAGGAATCGTCGATTAACAAAATGTAAGTATAACCATTCTACACAGTCTGTCCCATTTCCGATGAGACTGGTTTAAATTAACGGCCAATTGCAGCGCCATCTCTAATTCATCTATTGAAATTTGTAGATACATCTTTCAACTATCTTCACACTGAATTTCGTAGCGCTCCAATTGTTCTGTCAATAGTTACATTATAAACAAACGTCCAACGCGTCAGTTTGTCGTTATGGAGCAAAGAGCGAATATCAAGTTTTGTTTTAAGTTGGGCAAAACTGCTCAAGAAACATTCAAATCGATGAAAAACGTTTACGGTGACCAATGTCTATCCCGTGCACAAGTATTCCGCTGGTTTGCTAGATTTCGTGATGGTCGTGAAGACCTTGAAGACGATAAACGCTCACCAAAGCCGAGAACCTCGAGGAATGAAACAAACATTGAGAAAGTCAGCCAAATTCTGCGCTCTGACCGTTGTGTGTCCGCGAGACTTATTGAAGAGATGACTGGCATTCCTAAGAGTGTAGTCCATCTAGCAAACCAGCGGAATACTTGTGCACGGGATAGACATTGGTCACCGTAAACGTTTTTCATCGATTTGAATGTTTCTTGAGCAGTTTTGCCCAACTTAAAACAAAACTTGATATTCGCTCTTTGCTCCATAACGACAAACTGACGCGTTGGACGTTTGTTTATAATGTAACTATTGACAGAACAATTGGAGCGCTACGAAATTCAGTGTGAAGATAGTTGAAAGATGTATCTACAAATTTCAATAGATGAATTAGAGATGGCGCTGCAATCGGCCGTTAATTTAAACCAGTCTCATCGGAAATGGGACAGACTGTGTATGACTTAGACCGCTGCGGTTGCCTGAAACTTTTGCTCAAAACTTTAAACGCGTTTTTCTCAAAACTACTTTTTTCAACATGGTTGACATGATATCTCAAGTTCTATTTGACCGATTGACTTCAAATTTTGTACCAACCTTCAATGTATAACTCTCTATCGCCCCTACCACTTTTGTATCAAAATTATTTTTTTTACTATTTTAAAAAATTAAAAATCATGAGAAAAAAGAGTCGAAAATGCCTTTTTTTTCAAACAGCCGCCATTTTGCGAAAAAAATGTTTTCCACTTTCTCTTAGGTAGGGGCTATAACGACATTCTTACTAATTAAGAATCTTTTTTTAAATTTTGTTTCAGATGACCAGAAGGGTTGCAATCGTGTCAACCAGCACACCTTGTTTTTTTTTTACCCCCAACTTTACCAGCTTATAACTTATTTAATTTTCTTTTTTTTTTCAAAAATTTTTTTGTGTATTTTCAAGATATCAATAAATATGTTATAAAAAAATAAATGGTAAAAATATTTTTTGTTTTTTTTTATCGAGCTCGACAAAACGCCCAAAATTTATGCCTCTAGACCAGAATACCCCCTTAAATAGCATTTTTGGGTACGCTGGAGTCGAGAATATTTGACGCAACTTCAACAGCGATTTAAATGGAACAAGCGCAACCCGAACGTCTCTCCTGGAATGATGGTATTGCTCAAGGATGATAATTTACCACCATTGCAATGGCGAATGGGCCGCATTGTTGAAGTACATCTGGGGAAGGACAACTTAACACAAGTCGTAAGTGTAAAAACATCCAACGGTGTCAAGAGATCACTGCCAAAGATATGTATTTTGCCCATTGAGGAACTAGAGTCTTAAGACTGAATTAGAAATTTACTCATACTATTTGCCCTTTGCTTGTTCAATGTTTAAGTCAATTATAATGACAGGTTACGTCTTTAATTTTATCGTATTAAATCATAATTTAGTCAACGATTTTCATCTAGATTCAGCGATTTATTTCGACACTTCGGTTGAAAGCCAGAGCTTTCAAGGCGGCCGGTATGTTGCGTCCATGGCTCATTTTATTTTACTTTTTTTTTATTTTTGCAAGATTTTAAGCGTCGCTCGCTTACAGCGCCATCTCTGTCGCGGAACAGAAGTAAAAAAATGCTCGTGACCACTCTCTGTTATGTCTGTCTAGTCTCTAACGAGTCACAAGTACAATAAAGTTGATAAGTCATACTACAGTCTACATTAATCCAACCTCAGAAATTTACGGACACAAACGTCCCCAACAAACTCTAAAAGACATTAATAAATTTGAACGTCTCAATAACGTGGCAATCAATGTGTATGGTATCGAGGAGCAAAAGAAGACGCTAAACGTTCTTCCGCTACGGCTTACCGGCGACAAAAGAGAGAGGCATATCAATTTGCTATTTATGGAGGATCCATGAGACTGCAACGTGGGACATTTCGCGTGGATCAAGAATCTACCCCGCCTCGTGAGCTCGCAACTCACAAAAGATCATAAGAAATACTTTTGCGATCGGTAAGTACACACCATAATAAAATTTATTACAATAATTTTTATATTTGAAAAACATATTTAAAAATATGTTTTTCTTCAGATGTCTGCACTATTTTAATACAAATCAGAAATTGGAAGCCCACACCATCGATTGCGGGAAGATGAATGACTGCGCCATTAGATTACCGAGCGACGACGACAAGTGGCTCAACTTCAACAATTGGAGCAACAAAGAACGAGTTCCATTTGTCGTGTACGCCGACCTCGAGTGTACTCTGGAAAAGACTGATAAGGATTCGATCACACCTACGTACACGTACCAGCACCATCAGGTATTCAGCGTAGGATACTACGTGCGGTGTTCATACGACGACTCGTTATTGTCGTATCGGTTTCGTCGCAATAAGGATTGCGTCGCGTGGTTCGTCGGCGAGCTCGAAAACCTAGCGCATCGCGTAAGACGTATCTTATCTATTAACGTCCCCATGGAAATTCTCTCGAACGAGTAGCGGGAGGCGTACCATAGCGTGACACATTGTCACATATGTGAGAAACCGCTCACGGAAGACGAAGATCAAGTACGCGAACACTGCCATCTGACCGGGCGAGATACAGAGGTCCCGCGCATTCGTATTGTAATATAAATTATAAAGACTCATATACCATTCCAACAATTTTTCACAATTTATCCGGTTATGATTCACATTTTATTATTAAAGAAATAGCTACCGCGTTTGAAGGCACGATCAATCTTTTACCGATAACGAAAGAAAGTATATTTTGTTCACAAAAAATGTCACAGATACCGCCGAAAGATCAAAATCACAAAATTGCGTAAAATTACGGTTTATTGATTCCTATAAATTTTTGAGTACCAGTCTCAATAAACTGGCATCGATTCTTAATAAAGATAAGTTAAAAATTTCACGTTTAGAATTTTCAAAATTATCAATCGAGAATTTTAATCTTTTGACGAGAAAAGGCGTGTTTCCGTACAAATACGTCGATTGCATCGATAAATTGGAGGACCTCTGTTTATCACCGCGCGAATCATTTTACAATTCCTTGACCGGTGACATCGTATCCGAGAGCGATTACGCGCACGCCGTGAACGTGTGGCAGCGATTCTCCATCCGAATCTTGGGCGAATACAGTGGACTATATTTAAAAACGGATGTCTTGTTATTGGCAGACATTTTTGAAAATTTCCGCGACAGTAGCATGGCGAGTTATGGACTGGATCCCACGTACTATTACACTTTACCCGGTTTCACGTGGAACGCTATGTTAAAACATACGCGTGTAAATTTCGAACTGCTCACGAATATTGATATGGTCATATTTATCGAACGTGGTATACACAGCGGTTTCAGTCAATGTTCCAACAGATACGCGCGAGCTAATAACAAGTACATGCAGTCGTACGGCCGATCGAAATCTTCTTCATACTTGATGTACTTCGACGTCAACAATCTGTACGACTGGGCAATGTGTCAACCGCTGCCTTACGCAAATTTTCGATGACTCGAAGAAATATCAAACTTTGACTTTAACGCGATCGTTTCGGATTCACCCACAGGTACATTCTCGAAGTTGATCTTGAGTACCCACAATGCACGCTGACCTACCGTTCTGTCCGACGCGTGATAAGTTGCCCGGCAAGCAACAGGATAAACTTTTAGCAACTGTATATGATAAGAAACGTCACCCACTATCGCAACACAATCTCTATTAGATACGTATGGTTGCAATTGGACATAGGGCCGACCAGTCACAGATTTGATCGGAACGCACACTTGTCGGAAATATTTAGGCCAGCATCATAGTCTGTTCTTATTTAAGATCGTGTTAAGTAATCTTAAGTTGTTGTAAATGAATGGCTGTGTTCAGCGGAGAAAATTGTTTAGTAAGCTTTGTGCTGATTGCATTATATTTTTAGATCTCTGCTATGATAGAATAGGAACTTCTGCTTGGACATGTAACTATTGGACATATTAGTATTGGATACCGCACTATTGGACACCGTGTATATGGACACCGTGCGTGTGGAAATCACATTTCGCGTGGAAAGTTAGACTCCCATGTAGAACCAGCGATGGAATCTTTGAAGAGAAATTCGTACGAACGCATCGCCACAACTCAGAAGGACAAGGCAACTTTTGAAGTACGAAGTACGATTACCACTGTGCAAGGTCACATTAAACAGCTCGAAACGTTGCGAGAAATCGCTATCAAACGTCTCAAGTTTGGAATGACAGTTTATCAAGTCTCAACTACTCAAGAATCGATGAAACATTTATGCGCGAATATCAAGAGTTAAATTACATGATTGAAGTGACGAACAGGGAAGGAAACGAGATCGTTAACTTATCTTTCTCACCACGCAGTTGTCAAGGAAGACAGCCTAACAACAAAGTTTCATGTTGTTTTTGATGATTCGTGTCTGACAGCATCAGGGGTGGCTCTCAATGATATACTTCTTGCAGAATTTACGTTCCAGCAAGATCTCTTGCATATAATGTTACAATTTTGTCAACACTGCTATGTCATCACTGCTGATTCAGAAGATGTAACGGCAGGTACTCCTTCAAAAGGATCAAAGAATAGTCTGAAGATAAGATTCGAGCGAACCTATTCAGGATTTTCGTCTTAATATAGTCTTAATATAGTCACTTATGACTTAGCCAGTTGCTTCCTGGCCACTTGATGTTTGTTACAACTCGTAATTGAAAATCAAGAAAAATACCCACAGGCCAGCAATATTATACTCAACGACTTCTACATCGACGATTTGCTGTCTGGTGATGATACTATTGAAATGCTGCAACAACTTAAGATCGACCTAACATTTTAGCTTTTGCAGGCTTCAAGCTTCACAAATGAAATACCAACCATCCATCTTGGGTCTTTCTTCTAATTTGATACTACCAATATGAAATAAAATTAAGTCATTAGGATGCGTCTGCTGGAATACTACCGATTGTCTTCAATATAGAACTCAAATTAGGCTCAAGGAGTGACCGTGCAACCAAGCGATCAGTGCTCGCGACTGCTGTTGTTCAAATCTACGATCCGTTGAAATTGATGGGTCCTACAATTATTGGTGCTAAGATTATTCTTCAACAACTTTGAAAACTGAAATTAAGATGGGATGAATTTCTGCCGACCGCCCTTCAACATGGATATGATATCAGTAGCACTTTGAGGACATGAATTTAATCTACAATCTTTGACACGTAATATGCTTGGAGTGTAACATCCAAATTCATAGTTTCAATGAGGCTACTTACGCGTTTGCGTGTACATATATAGATGCAAGCGCTGTAAGCAGCATGGACAAATCTTTATCCAACTTTTTTACCCGCCTCCTCTAGAACACGGGATCATGCGCGTGCTTCTTCACCCCACTAGGTCGGAGACGTCAAGTACGGGAGCGCTTGATATCCGACAATGGCTCGGGGGCGTTGTTGAGTGGCACGACAACTCCATCTAATCGGGATAGGGAGGAGACGGGAAGGACAGAAAAGCCTCCAAAGACATCTCCAGATGAGAGGCGGGTCACTCTCCCTCTTCGACCAACTCTCTTGTTGGGAGGAAGGGAGGGGAAAAAAAAAGAAGAGGGGCGTTCTGCGACGGGGACACCATTAGTATACCTAGCCCGATCCCAGGGTCCTCCGAACAGTTTCTTTTTCAGTAAGAATCGTTTTTCCTGTTTGAATGGTAACGTCGATACATTTTTATAGTAATGATAATGATAATGAATTCAACTGTTTGTTTTATCGTTACTTTAGTTATCTCTATTTAATAGATCAGTGTTATGTGAGTAAGTTGTAGTACTGATATGCACACAGTATTACATGAGAAAGCACATAAACGTTTATCGGTGTTTTGATTCTGACATGATCAATTGTTAGAAGGCAACGATTAGCTTAGTACAGTCATTTAGGAGAATATTGTATAAATTTAATATGTACAGAATGTATAAAAAATCCCTTCTAAATATCTTATTACTTCTAAATATCTTATTACATTTTATAAAAATGCAAATTTTATAAAAAATTGTTTCAGACAAAAGTTGTAGAATTTAAAGAGGTATCTATTTACTAGCCTTCTACTATTAATTTAACCTTCAATGGCGTTGTTAACATCCTCTCCTGTAATGACTGAATGTTGTTAGATGTATAATATTACAAGTGAAACACACAAACGTGTGTTTTATGTTCAAAAATTTTTGCTATTAATAGGTGATTTTTTTAGCACGACAAGGTGAGACAGGAATATATCTATCGCATTATGCTCACTGAATCTTAATTTTAATAATGGCAAATTAATGACAACATTGTTATCCGTGGATAGGTGATTTGTGATAGCAACTTAATGACAATTTGTGTCATCTGCAACAAACAGCATATTGACACCAACAAATTGACAAAATATATAATGATGCCTGAAAACCGGCTTCAGCATGCGGTAGTGTGGAGGGGATGTAAATATTCTTTAAACTTTTATCTCCTGGAAGAGACCTCATTCTAGCATCAGAGAGAGGATGAAGAATCTTATGGGTGATGGTGTAGATGTATTAATACTTCGTACGGTTTTCTCCTTGTAAGACACATTTATCTATCCACGCATTTTCGGCGCAATTACTCAGCGAGCGTTAAAATTAAATATTCAATTTGTTTCCGTCATGTTGTCGTTATGTTATACAGAATGGCAAATTATTAGTTGTTATTATATTGTCCTCATAATGCTGACAATATAACATATCACTAACCATTTACTCTTGAAATTTCGACATTCGATTAATATTGAACAGTTATGTTGCTACATTCAGAACGCGTTTTATTCAATGTCAGCAAATGCACAACAAACATACAACAACATGTGTCATTCGTTAGTTTGCTTGAAATACTCAATCACATTTGATTATTTGGACGACGGGAAAGGTCGATGATTTTAATCTCTCTCTCTCTCTCTCTCTCCCTCTCTCCCCCTCCTCGAGGAAAATAGACGTGTGTCACATCGCTTCCTAAAATTCACCTACTTTGCGGTGGTTGAAGGGGGTTAATCAGAGTCAAAGTTGTCATAGTGATTCTGATATAGACTATCTGCAGTTGTGTGTGTTATCTAGTCGGGATGTGCTAAATTTATGTGAGGGAGAAGTGAACTTGTTATATGACTTTTCGGCGTTCGAAAGACAGGTGTCCATACAGGTGCCAGCGTGGTTGATTCGGCAAGCGCGGTGCCACGCGAGTACTGTTGATTCAGCACAAATGCTCGTTGGCGGCCGCGACCGATAAATCAGCGATATGGACGAGTTGTATGCTAAATATCGATGTTCGGCACGTAAGAAGCCAATTAAAAGTCAAGTAGTGGCATGCAAGTCTTGTGTGAAACTGTTTTATCACCCAGGATGTGTTAGTAAACATAAGGTGTACAATAAGAATAAAGAAATAGTACCTTGTCCGGGTCCATATGAGAAATTCTTAATCGAGGAGGATAAGTCATTGATAATGGAGGGGAGAAGCAGGGAAAGGATAGGTTCCGCAGGGTCAACAGAACCGATGGAAAGTATAACGAGTATGGCAGGAACATCGACCATCGATGGGAAGATAGAGTGGCTTGTAAAGACAGTGAAGGTAATAAAGGATGAAGCAGTTTGTAGGAAGGAAATTAAGTTAATAATTAGAGAAATTGTCCGAGAAGAAATGGGAAGTATTAAACAACAGCTGAAAGATCTGAGAGGAATGATACAACGAGGAGCAGGAGGATCAGTGGCAGCAGGATCTCAAAGGAGTTACAGTGATGTGATTAAGGAAAGAAAGAAGGAAAATGTAATAATTGTTAAACCAAAAATGCAACAAGAGAGTGGAACAACTAAACAAATGATTAAAGATAAGATTGACATCAAGAATATGGCATTGGGAATAACGAAAATGAGGAAGGGTAGTAAAGGAGCTGTAATTGTGGGATGTGAGACTGGTGAGGAGATGAAGAAATTGAAAGATACTGTGCAAGATAGGCTGGGAGATAAGTTCAATATAGCGGAGGGAACGCAGATGAAACCCAAATTGAAAATCATTAATATTGGTGAGGAAGAAATAAAAATGGAAGACAAGGATTTAATAGATATAATTAAGAAACAGAATAAAATTGAGGTAGCAAAGGATGTATTCCACTTTAAAATATTGAAAAGATTAGTAAGAAAGAGAGAAGATAGCCAGATGAGAGGAAGGAGAGAAGAGAATGGATCAATAATAATTGAGGTGGATGAAGAAACACATGAATTAATGTTGAGGAAAGAGAAATTAAATGTAGGATTGAGGAAATGTCCTGTGGTCAACTATGTTAGTGTTAAAAGATGCTTTAAATGCTGGGGGTAGTCATAAGAAGAGTGATTGTACAGCAACTAAGAAGAAATGTGTAAATTGTATGTTTAAAAATAAAACATACAATTTGAAAATAGACGAGGACCATGATGCCCTTAGTGCAGATTGTCCGACATTCAAGAGGGCATTGAAGGAAGAAAAAAGAAGAGCTGGCTGGGAAGATAGTAAATAGCAATCAAGGAATAAGGAGGAGTTATTACTATATACAAATGCGCAAAGTTTGATAGCACACAAAGATGAGATACAACATCAGATTATGAAGATAGTGAATCCTGCAATCATAGCATTGTCAGAGTCTAGGCTGACTGAAGAAATTGAAGATAACGAAGTAAACGTGCCAGGCTATACAATAATTAGATGTGATGCGGAAAATAGATATACAGGAGGAACTATTTTATATGTAAGAGACGATATTGTATATGAAATAGTATTGGTGAAAAAAATAGTATCGAATTGTTGGTGTATTGCGATAGAGATAAAGGAGAAGTTGTATAAAGGTGTAATAATGGTATTATATCATTCACCGAGTGCATCGCATGGTGACTTTGTAAGGTTTCTAGAGGATATAGTTGAAGAGTTAGTAATACAAGGAGACTGTATGGTAATAGGAGACTTTAATATAGATTTTATGGTTAATTCGTTTTATATGAATAAGTTACAAACGATGATGGCAAGTTTAGGTATGAAACAGTATGTAAAAAAACCGACGAGAGTTACAGAAGATAGTTAAACAATGATAGATTTAATATAATAATAAGGTAATTGCTAATAATAAGGTAATTGCTAATAATAAGGTAAAAGTACAAGTAACCCACGAGCCTAAAATAACGGATCATGCGTGGCTAAGAATTACATTATATGCGAATAAAATTACAGATAAATATAGAGAATTTAGCAGCAGGAACTATAGTGAATTTAATGTAGATGAGTTTAATAGATTAATAGAAGACAGAATAGAACAAGGCCAAGGTTTAGAAGTTAGCGAAAGGGCGAAAATATAGTAAATGCGCTGGATAGTACAGCACCTATGAAAAAATTTAGGATTCCAAAAGCATGGGAAGGGAAAAAGTGGTTTTCAGATGATATAAGAGTAGCAGCAAATAAGAGAGATGAAGCATATAATAATGCTTTATTCGATGATACGCAACAACATTGGATGCAATTTAAAAGTGAAAGGAATGTAGTAGTCAAATTAATTAAAGATAAGAAGAAAGAATATTACGAAAACATGATAGATTGTAATAAGAATGACCCGACAAAAATGTGGAAAACTTTAAAAGAAATAGTCCAAGAGCTCATGACATGAATTTGGGTAGGTGTTTTAGGCAACTTGAAATTATAAAAATAAGTAAATTTGAATGTGTACGATTACGGAATGAAGAGTCTGGCAAAAAGTTTGCGGTTATTTTGCAACTGCGCAGCCTAGTACATTTAAAAAGAAAAAGCCTCAAAAAATATACTTTTGGCAAAATAAAATTTAGTTATTTTTTAACTTTAGCACCTATAGAAATAAAAAATCAAAATGCCAGACGTTTTGAATGGTTCTGAAATATAGCCAGATTGCCCCAAAGATCGCCACGACACTAAACTCACAAGTCACGTGACCCCTCATCAACCAATCAGAATTCGGCAAGCGAAGGGCTCCCGATACTGCGAGGGACTGCTGATAAACTTTCTCTCTCAAACGTATGCCCACGCGTAAGACTTTTTCGTCGCTCTCATGCAAAAACTTTAAACGCGTATGTCAAATATTTAAAACCGTGATATTTGTCTGGCTTCTTAATAAATATTTTTTATTTTAATTAATAAACGTTCTATAAAAATTTCAGATTGCCTAAAGTATATTTTTTGCGTTTATTAAAAAAAATCATCTTTGGGGCAATCTGGCTATATTTCAGAACCATTCAAAACGTCTGGCATTTTGATTTTTTATTTCTATAGGTGCTAAAGTTAAAAAATAACTAAATTTTATTTTGCCAAAAGTATATTTTTTGAGGCTTTTTCTTTTTAAATGTACTAGGCTGCGCAGTTGCAAAATAACCGCAAACTTTTTGCCAGACTCTTCATTCCGTAATCGCACACATTCAAATTTACTTATTTTTATAATTTCAAGTTGCCTAAAACACCTACCCAAATTCATGTCATGAGCTCTTGGACTAAAATAATTAGAGGTAAACCAACACAGATAAGAGAAATAGAAAATATAGACTTTGAAATATTAGGAGACGTGAGCGAGTGCAATATAGCTGATAAATTTAATATGTATTATATACAAAGTATTAATAATATTGTAAAATCTATAGGTAGCGAAAAGTTTAGAAGTGCAGGTCCGAGCGGAAGTCCGGGGAGTAGAAAAAATATTTATGTTATTGTAAATAACAGCAGTATAGAAAATTTTGAAATGATTAAAATAGAAGACTTAGAGGAAATTATCACGGGATTGCCAAATAAAAAAGGTACGGAAGAGGGAGTAACTAGTGACATACTTAAAGTAGCATCCTGCGCAGTGAAGAAGGAATTTGCTGATTTGATAAATAATTCTTTGAGAGAAGGTTGTTTTCCCGAAAGTTGGAAAACATCGACAATAATATCGATACCAAAAGTAGAAAAGGCAAAAAAAGGTAGTGAATATAGGCCAATTAATATATTACCAATTTATGAGAAAGTTTTAGAGTTAGTTGTAAAGGAACAAATAGAACACTTCTTATATAGTAATGATATTATAACAGAGCATCAGTCGGGATTTAGAAAATACCATTCGTGTGAAACAGCGATACAAAGTGTCGTTGATGATTGGAAGGTAATAATTAGTGAAGGAAAAATGGTAGGAGTAATATTCCTGGATTTAAAACGGGCATTCGAAACGGTAGATAGGACAAGATTGCTAGAAAAACTAGATCAATATGGAATGAGAGGAATGGTACTAGAGTGGTTTAGATCATATCTAAGCAACAGAACGCAGCAAGTTAAATTTAACAATCAATGGTCAAAGCGTACAAAAACGGAATATGGAGTTCCACAAGGATCGGTTCTAGGGCCTTTGCTATTTGCAATATATATAAACGATATAGTAAATTTTTGCCTTGAAGAGTGCAGTATAAAAATGTTTGACACAATAGTATATGTAAGTGGGGAGGGTAGTGAGGAATTAGAGAGGAAAATGACCAGGGTATTTAGCATAGTAGAAGAATGGATGAGGGTAAATAAACTGAAAATGAATGCGAGTAAAACGAAATACATGATAATTAGAAGTGTAAGAAAGGAGCAGAGAGGTAATATTACATTAAAATGCTCTGACGGAACTGAGCTAGAATGAGTGGAAAATATAAAGTATCTTGGTGTAATTATCGATGATAAACTCCAATTTAAAAATCACTGCGATTATATGCTTAAAAAAATAGGAAAAAAGACTAGTTTTTTAAATAGAATAGGTAATTTCGTATCAGCATACATTAGATGTACTATATATAAGTCGATCATAGCACCTCATTTCGAGTACTGCGCTACTCTATTAGTTGGGATGGGAGAAACGCAACTAAATAAACTTCAGATAGCTCAAAACCGTGCCATGAGGGTCATTTTGCAATAGGTTTACCAAAGTTGAGTGCATGCTGCAGGCGCTGCAGTTTATGTCCGTAAGGCAACGATTGTGTTATAACGTAAATGTATTTGAAAATAGTCTTTTCTTTGCCAGTAATTAAGATAACACATGATAAGGTATTATTTGACAGGCCTTGGTGGTCGAATTGGTATGACGCCCGCACGGAATGGGGGAGTTCCAGGTTCGAATCCTGGCTGAGGTAATATTTTTCGCAATAAATTCTTTATTCAATTTACCAAACATTCAAAACGATTAAAATCGAAAGATGATTTTAATTCATTGTTTGACTGTGTTAGGCTGACAATCCATGTTCGGCGCGTAGATCATTTATTTATTGGCTGAAAAGCCTTCACGTGGCCAGTTTGCCTGTCAAATAATACCTTATCATGTGTAAATGTATTTATTTTTAAAATCTTAAATAATATGGCCTCGGTGGCATTAAGTAAAAAAATAGAAATAGTAGGATGTGAAAGTGATAGGCAAACGAGACAGGCCGGAAACATAGTAGTAACATTCCGTAGAACTAGGAGTGCACAAAAAAGTCTATTTTACAAAGGAATAAAAATGTATAATTCGTTACCCACCGAGGTAAAGGAATGTAAAAACATCGTATCGTTTAAAAGATTGTTAAAAGAGTGTATATCGAACAATGTATATTATGTATAGAAATAACTGAGAAGGCTAAATACAGTCAATCAATCAATCTCTCTCTCTCTCTCTCTCTCTCTCTCTCTCTCTCTCTCTCTCTCCTCGCTATTTCCTTTCTCCAAAAATAATATATGTATATTCTGTACGTTTTCTGACATTATTATAATAATTATTATTGACATTATTATTATAATTTATGTTGCATACGTATATTCTAATGAGATGAAATGTTTTTTCTTTGTATTTTAATAATTTAATATTTAAAGAAAATAGAGACTATTGGTCGCAGATTTGCGATTTCATATAAACATTGATATACTGAATATTTGTTACATTTTCTACACATATGACCATTGTTATATAAATATGAACATTGTTAGACATTTCAAAACGATTACTGAACAAACATATTCGTGCCTTTAAATGTTGAATAATGGTTTTATAATGAATTTTTTTGCATTGACTCAATATAGATTTTTAATTGTTTTTATGGGTAACATTTTTAACATTTTTAATCGTGATAATGGACTACCATTTGCTACAGTTTCCTTAACTGACTACGTTGTCGTAATTTCAAGCTTTTACAATATAATTTTTCTACTAATTTTCAATTTAATTTAATTTTGAATTAATTATTTCTTTCTACCTTTTTATTATTTTTATAATTTGTAATTTTTATAATATTATGACTTCTATTGTGTATCTTAATTCACTGAAGATGACAAAGTTAGAATTTACTCATCCAAATTTTTATTTATTTATAATAAATAAATTGTGATTTTATATGGTGTTAAAATAATATCTCTCATTCTTTTAATCACTTGTAATTTGTTTCACTTATTTATATTATAATGTGCACATATATGTTTTAATGTTTTAATGGGCGCACCAAGTTTTTGACCAAGCTTTATATAATTTGCATCCGACTTCGCTGCAGAATTAGTCCAGGAAAAATACGAAAAAAAGAGGGCAAAAATTGCAATTTCACCGTTTTTTGCGTGATAATTACTAGAATAATGAGTTAAAAAACATCCAAAATCGGCTTGGAGAAAAGTTGTTTTTTATTAAAAAATGGACATAAAAATATAAACAAATAGCTGTAACTTCGTAATGGCTTATTTTAGCATAAAACGTGCCAAACAAAAGTTGTAGCAAATGAAAAAATCTATCAAAAAGGATAGAAGGATATTTTCTTTATCTGTCGCCGTTTTTGAGATAATGGCTTTGAAATTCGCAACTTATTACACTGTTCGACAAAATAAACCTTATTTCTGCTTAAAAAGACGAATTCTTACGAAATGCTAAAAATAAAGATCGAATTATTCATGCTATTGGCGCTCAATTGGAAACAGCAGGTTGCACAGTGAACCCACAAAATGATGCAGACGTATTGATAGCCATGACTACCATTGTTATGAATGCGTTATATCCTACTTCGGTCGTAGACAATGATACAGATTTATTAGTGCTTCTTATACATTATGGAAAAGTTGATTCAAAACCGCTATATTTCAATCTTCTTCTAGTGCCGTAACCGTATCCGATCATTGGCGATCATGGTATTATCCATGATTGTCCTGGGAAAGAATAATGCGGTGGTTTTCCGCTGTCTTCCGCATATAGCTCGTCAATTTGACAAACTGTTTTTTTTTTGCAAGATACTCTCGGTGGTTTGCCGTTGCCTTCCGAGAGGTGGCGATCAAATAAAAATCGACGATTTTTGGTCGGATTTAAACTCGGGATCTTCAGCTCATTAAACCAACGTACATCTCTCTGAGCCATGCTCGTCACCCCATTATAATAAAGAATAATGTTGTGGCGATTCGCCTCGCCATTAACCTTTTCTCCGGCCGACTACCCGTCATCCAAAATACACGTGGCATGCCACGCCGCGATCACGCGCCCCAACGCCGACGGCACGGCTCACGCGACACGACCCGAGCACGTGTTATCCCACTCCGGAATGGGTATAAAAGCGCGCCGAGCGCAGACCGGAGCACTAGTCCTGTCCCGATCCTCTTCCTGACTCGACCTGGCCTACTACCTGCGATCACCAGCTACTATCCTCAAGATCGGGAGCACCTGATCTTCCCGCACAGAGACATGGGCGCACCCTCATCCGGGCGCACCCGGAGTGCAACCGCCGTACTGGACGCACCCAACTCGGTTTCCACCTAGTCTACCGTTCTCCAGATCGGACCTACCCGATACTCTCCGCACTGAGACACGGGCGCACCCGTGTCTCATCCGGGCGCACCCGGAGTGCAACCATCGTACCAAGTGCACCCGGCTTGGCTTCAACCTGCTCCGGCACTGTCCTGGCAGCCCCAGGACACCGCTTTTCGAACCGGAGCTCCATTAGCTCCGTCACGCCACCGTACGAAACCCTCCGACGGTCTACGACTGCGACTGCAAATGTTAGTTGTAAATATTAGTCAGTAAGCTCGCACCGTAGTTAGTAAGCCTGCACCGTAGACAGTAGTCCGCACTGTAGACAGCGACTCCGCGCCGTACGAACAATTCACTCCGTTGCGACCGCACACACACCGCCACACGCACACAGACACACTCATCCTTTGCCCTGCGTGTACAAGCCTCAGTGCCTCCCACCAACACGCCCGGCGAGCTACACACACATCCACACGCGACATATCATTGTACAAAATCATCAACATCTCAATAAAGATCAGTGCACAAACAAACCTGTGTCTCACGCCTACTTCGACCCTGATCTCGGCGAGTTAATCCGAACTAGCGAAGCAAGGCGAAACGTTACATGGTGCTCGAACAGAAACCTGCTCCGAGAGACACCGGCTTTGTTCACTGACTTCAGCTCATGACAAGTTGGATATACCGCTTGAATAAAGCCGCGGTCACCACTGAACTCACCCGCCTAGATATAGATTCGACCGGCTCGCTCAATAGTCTGCGCCGACGCCTCCGGAGGTTCACGAAGAACAACCCAGGGTTGTTACCGCGTAAGGACGAGCCCGGACCAAGCCGGGAGATGGAGAGCAACCGGAATATAGGGCCAGCCAACAAGCCCGTCCCACCGGACCCGGCCAAGATTATGAATCAGATTCGAAAGTGGGGGTGCCATTTCGATGGCAAAGACCCCTGAACTTTTCTGGAACGAGTGGAGGAACAGCGCCGTGGATACGGTTTCTCCGGCGAACAATTGTTGCTCGGGCTACAGCTCGGGCCAGAGCTCTTGCGAGGCGAGACCCTGGTACCGCAACTATGAGGGCATATGGGACTTCTGGGAAGACTTCGAGACAGTCTTCCGACAACAATACTTATCCCGGCGATACCGCACCCAACTTACGCGAGAAATCTAGGGCCGTTTCCAAAAGCCAGATGAACCGTTCCATAAATACGCCACCGCATTGCTGACGAGCATGCGGCGTACAGGCGGTTTTTCCCCCAAAGACCGTCTGGAAAGACTCTACAAAAATATGAGTCCAGAGTATAAACTGTACATCAGACTGGACGATGTCACCATGGTCAGCGACCTGGGAACCCGAGCAGAATATGAAGTCATCCTGCAACAACGGCGCGAGCGGAAGCCCGAGAATCCGACCCAGGCACCCACCGTCGCCGCCACGTACAACCGAGAGGAGTGCTGTTGGCGCTGTAGGCAACGGGGGCACACGCGCCAGCACTGCCAGCGGTCACCACGCAAATTTTACTCCCGCTGTGGTAAAGACGGGGTCTTAACGAGAGACTGCAATGGAAATGACGCCAGGACCGGAGGCGAAGCCGGTCCGTAACTCCATCCGGATAAAATCAACCTCGGCCGCATATCACCGTCCGACTCGCTCAGCGGGAACTAGAGGCGCTGATTGATTCCGGGTCAGAGATCTCCTTCATTAATGACAGCATCGCCCGGTACGCCGAGAGTCTGGGTTACGTCCTCCACCAGGGAACCAGCTTGATCAGCTTGGCAAATGGAAGCTTCGCCGACATACCCGAAAAAGAAGAATGGGTCCTATCGACTTTGTATCGACTTCTGAAAAGTTAACTCCGAAAAGGAACCTACCCCCTACCACAAGTCTCGGCAACACTAGACAAACTGTGGGGAGCTAGATACCTCACCCTCGATCTGAAGAACGGGTACTGGCAAGTCCCCCTAACATCTGAAAGTCGCCCGATTACGGCATTCACCGTGCCCGGAAAGGGGGTCATGCTATTCGGCCTACACTCTGCTCCGGCCTTTCAACGTCTCCTCGATACGGTACTGGGGGCTGAGCTCGAGCCACACAGGTCTATCTCGATGACATCATTGTCATTAGCCGTACCTTCGACGAACATCTACAGCATCTGGCTACCGTATTCCGCCGCCTGCGTGACGCCCGCCTGCGACTCAATCCGGAGAAGTACCGGTTCGGATGTGACCGACTCCGACTACCTGGGCCACGTGGTAGATAACCACGGGATTCGGGCCGACCCAGAGAAGTTCAGCGCAGTGATCAGTTGGCCTACGCAAACGACGGTCCGCCGGGTATGCCAGTTCTTAGGCATGGCATCCTGGTACCGGCGTTTCGTGGCAAACTTCTCCGCTCTCGCTGCTCCGCTTACCTGGCTTACCCAGAAAGGGGTCCACTGGATCTGGGATACCCAAGAAGAGACCGCATTCCAAAAGCTAAAGAACGCCCTGACTACTACCGCGGTACTGGCCTGCCCCAATTTCTCCCAAAAGTTTGTCCTCCAGACGGGATGGCCTCGGAGCCGTGCTCACCCAGCATCTGGAGGAAAGGGAACGCGTCATCGCCTACGCCAGCCACACGCTAAACGGTGCCGAGAACTGCAGCGCCCACCGAGCTCGAGTGCCTTGCGGTCGTATCGGAAATACGAAAAATGCGGGGATATCTGGAGAGCTACTCGTTCACGGTGCTGACCGACCACCAGTCCCTCAAATGGCTCCAGCGATTAGAGGAACCGACCGGCCGCCTCGGCCGCTGGCTGTTTGAATTGCAAGGATATGACTTCGACATTCGATACCGGAAAAGGAACGCCAACAAGATGGCCGACATCCTTTCCCACCAGCCCGAGGTCTGCGACGTCCAAGTCAGAACAAAATGTCAGTGGTACCAGCGACTCCGGAAGGACGTGGTCCGACGCTCCACCGATTTTCCGGACTACCGAATACAACATGGTCAACTGTACAGACACGTCCTGCACGAGACGGACTTCCGTGAGGTCGACCTAGCCACCCAGTGGAAACGATATGTACCCCGGGTGGAACGCCGGCAGATACTGGAACGGTATCACGAGGATCCGACCACCGGCCACTTTGGAGTGGTCAAGACGATTGCCCGGATGGCACGTCTATTTTACTGACCGGCCATGTCCCGGGATATCTCCCAGTACGTGCGACAATCCCCATTGTGCTTGGCACATAAGACCTCTAATACCAAGCCAGCGGAAACCTTCCTTGGACAAGGGCCATGGCAACAGGTCACCCTAGACTTAATCGGCCCCTTACCACGCTCCAACCAAGGACGCACCTGGTTACTGGTAATGCAGGACCGCTTCACCAAGTGGTAATGCAGGACCGCTTCACCAAACCACTGCGTCGAGCCACCACCCCGGCCGTTGCCGAAGCGATCCGGACGAACATTATTTACTGACACGGATACCCCGAGTTGATCGTCTCCGACAACGGGACACAGCTAAAGTCGACCCAGCTGGCCAAGACCCTCCGAGCGTTCGGAGTCAAGCACGCCAGACTACGCCGATACACACCCCTCACTGCAACCCGGTCGAACGGACCAACAGGACGATTAAGATCATGATCACGCAGTACATGGAAAAAAACCGCCGCTGGGACGAGCAGCTCGGCTCCAATTCGCGTACAACATCCCGCGACACGAAGCCACAGGGTACACGTCGGCTTATTTAAACTACGGCTCGCCTGGAGCTCGCCTTACCACACCCGGACGACCGCCGCCCGACTACGGGAGTGAAACCCCACCAGCCCCACTGACAGCTAGAGGAAGGACCTTCGAGGTCGTCCGCGTAAACCTGGCCCGGGCGTCCCAACGACAGCAGGGGCATTATAATCTCCGACGATGAGACTAGAGACCCCGCGTCGGAGATATAGTCTGGAAGCGCGAATACCCGCTCTCCAAAAAGACGATTCAACGCCAAGCTCGCGCTCCGGTATAGTGGCCCGATGGAAGTCCGGAAAATCGTGTCACCAGTTATTGTCGACTTACGCAACACACGGGGTGGGTGACACCGACATATCCCATATACAGGACATAAAGCTCGCACCGGTAAACACAAACCGAAGCGAGGACGCCGAGGACAATGCGCAGGAATAAACAACGAACCGCCGAAAAATTCTCGGAAACCCGGACACTGCACGCCCCGTCGCCTACCCTACGCGGATATATAACGGCCGGAGCCGCGCATCAAAAAGCAGTGTGCAAGTACCACCAGAATGGAACAACAAGCACTACTCCAGGAGCTCTTCGGCGACGTCTCCGATTTGGACGAAATGGCGCCGGTTTCCAGCGAACGGGGACTTTCGGCCGGGCTCCGGCCACCCCCACAGGTAGGGACATCTATCCAGCGGGGAGAGACGCCACAGTCCGATGGCGAGCCAAATTTCTCAATCCGAGGAGATATCTCCGGACATATCGGCGTAAATAAAGATATAAAACACCATAAATCAAGGTAGCAATTAATTAAACCCTTCCTCTACGCTAGATCGCAATAAGGGGAGGGGTGATGTGGCGATTCGCCTCGTTACTAACCTTTTCTTTGGCCTACTAACCGTCATCTGAAATACACGTAGCATGCCACGCCGCGCTCACGCGCCCCAACGCCGACGGCACGGCTCACGCGACATGGCCCGAGTACGGTTTTCCCATCCGACGACTCACTCCGGAGTGGGTATAAAAGCGCGCCGAGCGCAGACCGGAGCACCAGTCCTGTCCCGAGCCTCTTCCTGACTCGACCTGGCTTACTACCTGCGATCACCAGCTATTATCCTCAAGATCGGGAGCACCCAATCTTTCTGCACAGAGACACGGGCGCACCCGTGCCTCATCCGGGTGCATCCGGAGTGCAACCGCCGTACTGGGCGCACCCAACTCGGTTTCCACCTAGTCTACCGTTCTCCGGATCAGGCGCACCCGATCCTCTCCGCACTGAGACACGGGCGCACCCGGAGTACAATCGTCGTACTGGGCGCACCTGGCTCGAGTTCAACCTGCTCCAGCACCCTCCTGACACCGCTTCTCGGACCGGGGCTCCGTTAGCCCCGTCACGCCACCGCACGACCCTCCGAGAGTCTACGACTGCGACCCGCCGCTGTACATATCCGCATTTAGATGTTAGTTTTTAAATATTAGTCAATAAGCACCGTAGTTAGTAAGCTTGCACCGCGCCGTACAAACCATTCACTCCGTTACGACCACACACACACCGCCACACGCACACAGACACACTCACTCTTCTGCCTGTACAGGCCTCAGTGTCTCCCACCAACACGTCCGGCGAGCCACACACACATACACACACACACGCGACATATTATTGTACAAAATCATCAGCATCTCAATAAAGATCAGTGCACAAACAAATCTGTGTCTCATGCCTACCTCTACCCTGACCCCGGCGAATTAATCCGAGCTAGCGAAGCAAGGCGAAACGTTACAATGTAATGAATCATTATTATTATACTAATTTACATATCATTATACTAATTTACACATCAAATTTTTTAATATAGACACGAGTAAAAGAATTATATTTGATTTTACTGACAACTATAAATTGGTATCAATTTTTAATGTCACATCTTTTATAGGAACCGCGTGTACTGTTTTTTCATTTTTGTTAACAAAATAATTTTATATAGTTTTGTTTACCAGGATGCTTTGCACACTATGAATATCTACGTTTTTGGCTCATATTGACTTATATGTTCTTAAAAATTGGTCTTAAAATTAATTATTTTAAATTATCACTTTACCCAAATATGATTGTGTATAAAACATTGGCGATTCGCCTGCCTCGCCACTAGCTCTTCCTCGACCAGCGCGCATCCGACCCGCATGCCGCGATCACGCATCCAACGCCGGCGGCACAGCTCATGCGAGCACGAGCCCGAGCACGTGTTTTCCACCCGGCTATCCACTCCAGAGTGGATATAAAAGCGCGCCGAGCGAAGACCGAGACACCAATCCTGTCCCGATCCTCTTCCTGACTCAACCTGGCCTACTACCTGTAACCTCGACTATTCTTCAAGATCGGGAGCAACCGATCTTCCGCACAGAGACACGGGCGCACCCGTGCCTCATCCGGGTGCACCCGGAGTGTCACAGTTGTCCTGGGAACATCCAGCTCGGTTTCCACCCAGACAACCGACCCTTTCCGCACAGAGACACGGGCGCACCCGTGCCTCATCTGGGCGCACCCGGAGTGCAACCGTCGTAACTGGGTACACCCGGCCCGACTTCGACCTGCTCCGGCATCCTCCTGGCAGCCCCAGAACACCGCCTTCTTCCTGACACCGCCTTCCGAACCGGGGCTCCGTTAGCTCATCGATGTAAATAATTGCGTAGATATAACCATAATAGACCGTAAGTCCGCTCCGTAGCCACTAAGTACCGTAGCCAGTAAGTACCGTAGCGTAGCTAGTAAGTACCGTAGCCAGTAAGCACCGTAATTAATAAGATCCGTAGTCGTACGCACCGTAGTTAGTAAGCACCGTAGTCAGTAAGAACCACCGTCCGCGCCAGAGACAGCGACATTCGTTCACACACCCATACACACATACACTTAGACACACGTACACTCACCCTCGCCCCGTTTGTACAGGCCTCAGTGCCTCCCGCCACACACCCGGCGAGCCACGCACACACACACACACACACACACACCACACACACTCATTCACGACCACTCATCTGTAAATAATCATCAGCACCACCAACAATAAAGATCAGTGCACAAACAAACCAGAGTCTCACGCCTACTTCGACCCTGACCCCGGCGAGTTAATCCGAGCTAGCGAGGCAAGGCGTACCGTTACAACATCAACCAAAATGTTACATTAATATGCGACTGTGTGTGCACGCGCGCGCAAATGTGTGTGTGTGTGTGTTTGGAGGAGGGGGGGGGGTGACATTAATTATTTTATTAACAAAATAAACTAATATTGAGATCACTTTCTGAATAATCTGTCAATCTGAACAAATAATTAGAAATCTTATGAAGAAACGTTTTAGACAAGTTTTTTCTTTTGTGTTTTTTGTACAAAAAACTTCTTGGAGTAATGATACTTCTAAAAAATATTTTGTTGCAAATAAATAAAATATTAAATATAATATATAAGTATATGTAAATTAAAAAACTGTACCTGTTCGGACGCATTCTTCTGTCATACATAAGTTTAAATCTGAAAATAGAGAGTGACAGATATGTATGATAGATTTTAAAAATATGATAATTGTATTTTCATATTCTCATTATTCGATCTTTTTGTAAAATTCTCGAATCTCTTTAGATACATTGCCAGTCATTAAACATTTGAGACCACATATTAAATTTAAGAAAAACGGCATTTAAAAAAGTCGTATTCGGTGTTTCCACTTTGAGGGGAAATTTCCCATTTCGGGGAATTTTTAATTCTTGCACGAAAAAAAGAGGGAAAAGAGAAAAATGAGGGAAAATTTGACAGAATTGAGAAAACAATACAAAGAACATACAGATATCCTCATTAGTCCCTTTTTAAATGTAACTGGTATACGGGGAGTGCAACAGCCCCTACAGCAGATTCAGTGAGTATTTTTGCTTCAATAAGATTATCTCTCATAGTTTGCACTTGCAACCATGTTCTGTTACATAGATTAGAGGGATATAAATTTCGCAATAACATTATAGGAGACTTATTTTCAATTTTAGCTTATGCGGTGGAAGTTCCGAAAGATCCAGGGAATTAAGAAATTCTTGAGGGTAATTCACAGTATCGTTAACACTAACAACTGTAGATATGTCAATAGATATGTACTCTTTATATTTGTCATCAAATTTTTCAAGAAAGACATTATTAATCTCGTTTGCAGATTTCTTGGAGTGATTATAACTCTTTCACATAACCACTGATAAGGTTTTTCTGAAAAATTTTGAATATGTGGATAGACTGCATCAATCAATTCCGATATGGACATAACAACTGTTCATAATTTGATCAATTTTGACGTAGCTATAAAAAATTGGCATTGTGCCATTACCGACACCGAGTACTGCAGATTACAGAGTACAGAAAATTGAAGGTCATAATTTTCTAGATGTGCCCTCATATTCGTTCGTAACGTTAAAGTTTCGACATAATTCCAAATCTGGGAAGATTTTAAACATGCTTCAATTATATCTGCTCTGGTTCTTTTAGGGATAACCAGTAAAGTTTGACGAAAATCACCAGCAAAAATAAAAGTTATTTTCACTATTGGTTTATCGATCAAAGTGAGATCTTTCAAAGTTCAATGGCAGCTATATTTGCTCGATGGTACACTCATCCTACACTATTAATATTGTTTCTTGGAAAAGCTTTCCAAGTGGGCTATATTTCCGGCTAGAGCATACTACAACTTGTTCGTTAAAAACGTTCAAAGGCAATTTGAACATTAAATGAGTGGTTCTACCTCCGTAGAGAAGTGTAGTTACAATTCCTGAAGAAGCTACCGCAATGGCAATAGCACCGGTTGATCTAACTTTAGCGAGTACTGGATTGATCAAAAAAGTCTTATCTGTCCCACCCAGAACATCGACAAAAAATATTTTTCCTTGACGACGTTCGACACTGTTAACTATGCAGTAGTAAGCGTATTATTGATCAGGCACCATTTTTCTAAGATTCTGTTCCAAAAAGTTAAACAACTCATGGCTATTCATAGATTGGCGTAGTTCACAAAAGTAGCTTTTAACTTGTCCTATAAAATTGCTGGTTCTGCTGGTTGACAGAAAACTAAAATTATAGCAAATAATTCTCGCAATTTATGTGGAACTGTGATATAACAGCATCAGCAAGCGTATAGTCATACTGCTCATCACTTTCTAAAAGCCCAAGAGTTAGGCGAGTGGCTTTGAAAGAGAAAACAGTTTCGTTAACAGTTTTTAAACTTTCGAATGATGTTGGTCCGCAGACATGATGCAATAATAATCTCAAATGAAAATATTCACTTTGATGTGTTGTATATACTCTCCCAAGTGCAGAATCCTTTTTGATGCCAGGGTAGCTTTCGATATCTTGTCCTCGTTTTTTTCTGAACCACTTATTATTACTTTATGTATGATGAAACCTCTTGATAGAACAAAGTCTTAGCGAAAGCATCCACTTGATATAACTCAAAAAATGCAGTGATGGTAGTTTTGAGGAGGATTTTCAAGGACCTGGTTTAGATTATCATTTGTAAAGTAAACGCGTTGGTTATTTTCTAAATGAACAATGGCAGGAAATCTTTCATGAATGGAAAAGTTAAAAAATCGCCAGAAAGTTCAGATGTGCTAATATAACGACCGTTCAAATAATTTTTTATTTCATCGGTACTATTAAAGGAAAATGTAGCTTAGTCAGATCTTTTGTTAACGTATTTACAAACATATTTATTCGCTTGCACAGAATGGCAATACTCGATATTAAGTTAAGCATTAAAGATTCTTAATAATACCGGACAGTAAGGAACAATCCAACGATAAACTATTTGAACTGGTTTCCCACAAATATTCAAAACAGCTATATTTCCACCATCTTCCGGTGATCTACGTCGATACATCGGATACTCATTATCATTAGTTTGAGTTTTTGCAACTAATGGACATGGATATTTTTTTGAACATTTTCCATTGCTCATACATGGTGATGCTATGTTGTGCTCTCCACAAGGATTTGTTTTACTAATAATATCGAATAGCAAAGGATTGTTAGCTTTATTAGGAAGTTCAGCCGAAATAATATTATCAATATTCATCAATATCATCAAGCTGAATTTTGTTTTTTAACTATAGCAGAACATGGCAATGATGCAATCCTCGTTTTTGCTATTTAATGCTGTACATATAACATTTTGTTACACCGAAAATAGCTTCTTTGGTCCAAAGGTGCATAAGTTTTTTGTTTTTTAGGTAAAAAACTCTAGCGATAAAATCATGCCTATCGGATGATTTTGACCTAAAAAAAGTTTATTATTAATTTCTGGCATTCTGGATTGCACGTGAATGTGATAAAAAGATCGGGATAACTTTCTTTTCTAAAATATGTCATAGCGTCTTGTGTTTTCTCATGCATATAACGTGGCGGTCCAGTAAAAGAAGAAGGAAGAATAACATGCTGACCTAAGTTTTCGGCACGAATGTTTACTGTCTTTGTTTACTGCATCTCGAAGATGAATGTAGTCATCAGCATGAAGCTTTTTCTAATTGTTATGAATAAATGATAATTATCATTAATAATATACAAACGTCAACACACAATTATAGAACTATAACACATTGTGTGTGTGTGAGTCTGTGTGTGTGTGAGAAAGAGAGATATTCAACAAAATTTAATATTATAAATGTGTTATAGTGTCTTAGACACTTTATAGACACTATAAACACATTTATAATATTAAATTTTGTTGAATATCTCTCTTTCTCACACACACACGCGCGCGCGCGCGCATGCACGCGATAGATTCGATAGCTACAAGAATATGCAATAAAAAATAGGGGGTTTCTTTTAAGAAATTGAAGGTGTCCTTGACCTGACCTTAACGATGCCACCCAAGGTTAAACCAATGACACCATCTTATGTTCCCTCAAAACTATACAATTTTCATGTAAAACGTTTTTCACTAAAATGCTTAGTTTTTGAAAGAAAAGGGGTGGACAGGTGGTCAGATATACCCTGTATAAATCACAAAAAATACCAAAGTCATATGCAATAAAAAAGTTCACAACGAAACTAAATCACTGATAACCCGACTAAAAAGTGAACAATGGCAAATCTTCTCAAAAACTAAAAAAGGACTTCTATGATCTCCAAAAGCAGATGTGGGGGTTGATTAGATAATAGAGAAAAGAGACGAATGAATTTATAGAAATTAATCACAGAGAAGAAACAACCTGGATTAACTATTTAAAAAATCTTTAAAGGAATAGATTTAAAGGAATAGATGAACAAGAAAACACAAATATAACCGACATAGACATAAAAGTGAACGACGAACATAGACCTCGACTGTAGAAGTGGAACTGACACTAAAATTATTAAGAAATAGAAAATCTCCAGATCAAGATGGACTATCAAATGAACTATTCAAATACGGGGGACAGCCACTAGCAGAAGAACAGAGTTAATAAACAAAATCATAAACAGTCATACAATTCCAGATAAATGGAACAAGTACAATTATTCTGCTTTTTAAAAAGAAAGACGAAAAAGACTCAGCAAATTACAGATGAATAAATCTACTCGACACAGCTCTAAAAATCACTACCAAAATCATAACCCAAAAAATGACTTGCTTACAGTATTATCAGATGAACAGCAGGCTTCAGACATGGAAGATCATGTAGAAGATCATGACGCCGTTTGTGTTAAATAATTTGTGTTAAAAGGCAAATAGTGGAGAAATCTATCGAATATAACAAACCCGTATACATTTGGTTTATTGATTTACAGAAAGCGTTCGATCGAGTTAAAATTGAAGACGTCGTAAATCTCTTATATGAGCGAGGAATCCCGAAAAAAATTATAACTATTAAAAATATGTACACAAACAACAAAATTCAAGCTAAACTACAATCAAAGTTAACTGAACCGGTACAGATAAATAGTGGAATTAAACAAGGCGACTCACTAAACCCATTGTTCAACTTAATAACGGACCAAGTTATAAAAAGAGTGAGAGAGGAAGGAAAAGGATATACAATGGGTGACAAAGATATTAAAATCCTGTGCTATGCCGATGACGACGACTTCCTGACTAACAATGAAGATGATCTACACTAAAAACTGCTGCATATTTTTAACAACATCGGAAAGTCACTTAATATGGTAATAAATATAGAAAAAACAAAATGTATGACAACTGCAGTAGAACCCCTGCAGAACGCTACAAACTCGAAGTAGACGGAAAGGTAATTAAGCAGAAAATGTACTTCATGTATTTGGGAATCGAATTGTCGAATTACGGAAATATTAAAAGAAAAGTCAGGGAATAAGTTACTAAAGCAAATAAAGTGTCTCATGTCTCAATAATACTATATGGAAAAATAAACACATAGAAAAAGGAACGCGAGAATTTACAAAACTATTGTTAGGCTAATTTTATAACATATACATCAGAAACGAGACTAGACACAACAAAAACCAAAAGACTATTAGAAACAACAGAAATGAAAGTCCTACGAAGAATAGCGGGAAAAACCCTATTGGACAGAGAGAGAAGTGAAAACATCAGAAGGGGATGCAACGTAGAAGACATTAATGAATGGACATACAATCGAAAGCGGGATTGGAACAGGCATATTAGCAGAACGGAAGATGGGAGAATCGTAAAAATAGCAAAAGATAAATCGCCGGTTGGCAGAAGAAGCGTTGGCAGACCACGGAAAAGGTGGAATGACAATCTAACTGCGGGTTGACCGGGGATATTGAAAGAAACAGATTTCGACCTAGGAAGAAGACAAGAAAAGAAGAAGAAGAATATATAATAATATTAATATTATTTTTTAATATTAATATTAATAGAATCAAATATTAAAAAATTTAACAAATGCATAATCATATAAAATATAATATATTTTTATATAATCATCTAAACGCCAGGTTATTTGGTAAGGGAGGAAGGTAAGAGAGAGAAGCTGCGGACAAGGATGGGAAGAAGAACGATCAAGTACGAGGAGAGACTGGAGAACGGGGGTGGCAGTAGTTGGACGAGGAAGTGTTAGGAGGAGATCAAGAAAAGAGGGTCGAAGGGCGGGTCGGTGTGGGAAGAATAGAGGAAAGCTTTCTATGAGGAGAGGAGAGTTGCAGTAGAGTGGGTAAGGAAAAAGAGGGTAGAGGAGGAAGAAATAGAAGGACGGTTGAGGGAGAGGGACGTAGAAGTGCAGGGGCAGGAAAGGTTTGAGAGAATTCAGAAGTCAAAGTGGAATAGGTGGTAAGAACAAGGAGGTAAGAACTTTAGAGTTGCTGAGGTATCTGAAGAAGACAAGGAAAGAAGAAAGCATGATAAGAATTGCAAGGTTCAGATTAGGGAGTGAAATGAGAGAGGGAAGAAGGGAGGAAGAAGAAAAAAGGAGGTGTAGATTATGTGGGTGGGAGTTGGAATCATGGGAGCATATGGTAGAGGTGTGTATGGGAGAGGGCAAGGGAGGAGGAAGGGAGGAAATAATAAGGATTTTGGAGGATGACGGGAGAGGAGAGGCCTGGATGAAAAGACTGCAATCCAGAAGGAGACTGAGGGAATTTGGGAGGGAGGAGGACGAGGAAGAGAGGGAAACAAACGGTAACGGACAGACGGTGGACGAATGTACGTGTGAATGAAAGGAGAGTGCGGGAGAGAGTGTGTTTTGAATTCGATCGCTAGAACAGCTGATCGCTCGTTTGCTAACGCTGTTTATCGGTCGAAAGAAACGCGAGAGGTGAGAGAGCGAGAAGTTCGTGATTCCATGCGCGCTCTCCGTCTAACGCGCTGGGATTCGGTGATGCGGTCTCGTAACCCGAGCGACCTATCAGCGCACATTGTTTACGACGAAGGATCGTTACCGTTCCGAGATTCTAAATTTCAAAAGTCAGTCTTGCGACGATCGTCAATGTCCAAGCATCACTGTTCAGTTCTTTGTAACCATTCTCGCAAAAGCATTGCGAGCTTCGTATTTGGACATCGTGTTTTTACATCAAAAATCAAGTCAGTGTTTCGCGTCGCGAGGACTGCATTTCTTGTGATTCGGAGTTCTCTCCTCCGAATATCGGGTTCACTTCTTTCTAGAGAACTTCATCTCAATACATCGCGTTGGATCCCCATCCGCGTGATAATTCGGGACGGTCGTCGCAAAGCAAAAAATCGCCATAGATACCACTCAACCGCTCTGGTTCTCCCGTCGGGAAAAACTCCAAATTGTGTAAGACATTTCTTTTCGTTATCACGCGAGGACTTCGATCGGGATCGTGAATCTCGTTCCGGTTCAACGGACTTTTCAAGTCGTTTAAGCTGTGTTTATTTTATGTATCGGCGGCGTATGGACTTTCAAACCGTGGCTATCTCGCGCTCACGGGTTATGTGAATCCTGCACCATGTGAAGATTTCCAACCGAGGATCAGGCTAACTTTCCATATAATACTTACAAGGGGAACACCAGAATTTGCCTTCTCCGATTTGGCTGAATTTTATATATGTTATTAGTTCATACAATTTTTTTATAGTTAAAATTAAAGAAAAAGTAAACAAATTACTACGGCTCTCTGATATAAAATCATAAGTTAGAATGAATATAAGCCTTTTTTAGAGCCAAAAACATATGTATATGTGGTGTGATAATAAACCATTACAAGTAATAAAAAAATTCGCGAACAAAATTGCACATATGTATACGCGTTTCGGCTCACTGAGCCCTCTTCAGTACGCAATAATCAAAACAATATAGCAGATAAATGAAGCCGAGAAGATAGGTCCTGTATGAGACGCAATCTCGTTGTCACGGTGTTGATGCGATCATGGTGTTGGAGGAGATGATATCAATGACTCCCTCGAATTGGTAATGTCCGTGGAGTGGTGACCCGAAGAACGCACTATGTGATAATGAGAGGAGAGAGAAGCAAAAGTTGTATTATCAAAAGTTTGATGAAAATCCAAATATTTTTTAGATAGTTATTGTTGCTGATAGGTGAGAAATAATTTCTATATTAATTTAAGACTATTTGAGTTGATGAGTAGTACCTGTTCTTGCCTCTCTCAATCTCATCACATGATCCTTCTTTTCAGAACGTCTTAACAGATGTTATAATAGAGACGAACTGAGATTGAAGATCAAATACACGTCTTCAATAACACAGACATAGAAACATAAATTTTTAAGAAGGGGAAGCACCAACCGACAATGTATTATCTTTCTTATGTTTGGGAATAACAAAGTCAAAGATGTTTTTATTAATCTTTAGCAAGCCTTGAGATAATTTCTAAATAAGCATCGTTCAACTGTTCGGAATCTTTTTGTAAATTGATACTTGCTTTTTGTGATTTAATATAGATCATTTCGGATATTAAACGTTTCTGATAATTATGTTCGGTATCAAGAATTTTAACATCTTCCCAGTCAAACGAATGGTTGTAATTCAACATGTGTTCAGTAACTACAGAATGTTTGGATGGGTCCAATTTTACATTGTATTTATGTTCTTTTATTCTTGTCTTAAGTTGCCTTTTGGTTTGTCCAACGTAAGATGCATCACAGTCTTTGCATTGGATCTTATAAATGACATTGTTCTTATTGAACTTTTCGGTTTTATCTTTTTGCACCTTGATAAATTTGTTCAATTTGTTGATGCATCTTAATCCTAAATCTACTTCTGAGTTATTAATGTGAGCTGATATTTTGTTAGTGATATTTTTAATATACGGTAGAACTAGGTATTGTTTCTGGTTATTAGTATTCGAGCTATTTGAGTTTTTTTCTCTATTATTAACATTGTTGGAAAGATTGTTGATTCTTTTTCGTAAGCAGTTGAATATTAGGTCGAGAGGGTACCCGTTATTTAAAAGAAGATCAATACAAAAATATATATTTTTCTGGTGAAAGTGCGGATGCGAGAGTAATATCACTCTGTCTATTAAATTATAAACTGTGCCTATTTTGTGGATTAAAGGATGATCTGAAAGGAGCCTTCCCGAAAATGTGTTTTTTTGATACCAGTCAATGAATATCTTGTTATCTTTTACAATAATGTTAAGATCAAGGAAATTAATTTTTCGGGAAGACTCCTTTCATATTTTATGATTACTTGTAATGGTTTATCATCACACCATATATATATATGTTTTTGGCTCTAAAAAAGGCTTATATTCTTTCTAATTTATGATTTTTTATAGTTGTTAATGGAAAACAAATATCATTTAAATTGAGAAATATCAGCCTATCTTTGATTAATTTAGATGTATGCCATGCTTGTGTGCCTGTAAAAATACAGGTTTTATTCAAGGTTTTGCTCATTGCACAGAAACATTATGTTTTGTGTTTCTATGATAAATATCATCCCAACATATGTAATTCTGATGTTTCTGATTTTGATAATGAATAGATTTTGCTTATTATGAACAAAATAAAACATAGTTGCAAACATAATAAAAGATTCATTTTCTTATCCTTCTCTTCTTTTCTCCTCCTATTATACAAAAAAATTTTATATAAATTGCATGATAATTTACAATTAATAATAAATATGTGTGTGTGTTAATTAAATTTTAATTTTAAGAAACGCAACGTATAAAAATATAAATTATATTTTTAAATTTTGTAAAATTGTTTGATACATTAATTTTTAGAATTAAATATTAAAAATAAAACATATACAATATAATACAATAAAAAAAAAAAATTATAAAAGTAAGATTCGAACCAGCAACATGCAACATTCTAGTCCGACGCCTTACTCACTACACCACGCTGTTTGTCAAAGTACACTTACCGTTCGGTACATTACCAACGAACATAGAAATCATTGAACGCGTTTTTCTCGCGAATGCTTGAGAGGCGCATCGTATCCTTTTACCACGATTTAGGGGGAGGGCTGAACTATAACATATATAAAATTCGGCCAAATCGGAGGGGGCAACCAATTCTGGTGTTCCCCTTGTTAGTGCGGAATTAATCCCAGGACAAAGCCATTTTTCGCAACCGTTGAGAAACATCATTTAAATTGACCTCCAATTATCAATAACACAAAAGTCGCACGTCGACCGTGAACGTTGTTTGTTTGAAATAAATAACTTGTTTTTCTTTGTTTTTTAACTTTAAACATTGCTGTGACTCTCGCTCACCTTCCTTTTGGATTCCTACAGTGGATCATCAGATACACGTAACGCACACCGCGTGCTCAGCGCTGGGCAGAGCCGGTATTCTGCACATTCGCATGCCGCGTCGCGTGCATTCTCAAACAGAATATGAGTGGAATATAGAGGAGAGATGGAAGGAGAGAGAGGATGAGAGTGGAGTGAGAGAAGAAAAAGAGAAGCGAATAGAGCGAGCGCAGGCACACGCACACACATAAAAGAGTTAAAGCGGTAGGTTAGGTGAAGCGGCTGAGAGAGAGAGATAGGTTTGAAGAATTTAGTTATTAGTTAGATTAAGTAGGTTAAGCTTGTTGTAAAGGGAACGGGTCCCTCTGTACCCCGTATAGGGCAGAGAAATAAAGTTATTATTATATAATCATCTAAAATTTTTCTTCTGTAATTTTTAATTTCTGTAAATTTTGACAAGTATCTTGTTTAAAAAATACTCTAATTTATTGAAAAATATGATAAATTCAATCAATTCAATATGATAAATTTCCATCAATTTTAATGAACAATATGCGTATAAAATATAAAAATTAGCTACAAACAAAAATTTCTTCCAAAATAATAGTACTTATATAATACTTAATAATGTCCAACAGTTAAAAATTTTTAGCAGGATAAAAAAAGTCGGCAAAAAAATTAATTAATCGACAAAAAAATAAATTATGTTAAGTTATGATGACATTTTATGTTATTTAAATGGAAAAAAGTAGGCCTCTTGGGGGACGTTTTAAAGTCGAATTACAGTATCGCAATTTACAACTTTTGTCTGAAACAATTTTTTATAAAACTTATATTTTTTTAAATATTTCAAGGTCCTGATCTTTTTCGAACACGCCGTAGCGGTGTAATGACAATGTTTTCGACTTTAGGTTTATTTGCAAAAAATGATTCTTATGCTCTCGGCAATCTCTGAAAACTTATTGGTTGACTTTCCGAACACTCTGTATATACAGTGTTCAAGATCAAGCGACAAAACGTCGAAATTATTTTCGTTCATCGTCGATCGCGAGATCACCGAAGCCTCGCGCCCCTCTTGTTAGAAAGGCACTCCGGTCGAATAAACAAATAGCCGAATCTTGTAACGAGCTTCCTTCTAGAGCGTCCTTCTAGAAAGAAATTGTCAATAATAAACCGTCTAATTGTGCGACGTAACAGAACCGTTCAAAATGTTCTAACGATCCGGATCCTTCTAGAAGAGGCGCTCTTACAAAAGCCCCGCGCGCAACGTCGCGAGTTCAAACTACCGCGAAACGTCGAGGCTTTTCAACGTATCTTCTGTAAAATTGACAGTCTGTAAAATCTCGTTGCTCGCGAGTAATCAATCGCTCTGTGGACTTACAAGGAAACCTCGCGAAGTGGAAAATTCTGATTTTAATGAAACTTTACACATATGTAGGAGGGATCAATACATGAATTTAGAAATTTAAAGTTGGTGCCATAAAACGATTCTAAAAGGTGTGAAATCACCCTTCATATATAGAGCGGTTGTTTACATTTCTCGATATATCTCGAAAACTATTGAAGATATCAAAAAATGCTTTATATAAAAGTTTCATGGTAAAATCATCTCTATTTAATCAGTTTAACAAAATTATGAAAAAAAATTTTTTGAAGAATATATTTTCCCAAATTTTGAAAAAAAAATTTTTTACAAAATTTTGTTAAGATATTTAAATAGAGGTGATTTTACCATAAAACTTTTGTATAAAACATTTTTTGATATCTTCAATAGTTTTCGAGATATATTGGAAAAAGTAGAGTAAAAAGTCGCTCTATATATGAAGGATGGTTTCACTCCCCTTAGAATCGTTTCTTAATAGCAATTGAACATTTCTAAATTTATCTATTTACTTTTCTTCTCCCCACATGTGTGTAATATTTCATCATAAGAACATCTTTCAGCACATTAATAATTTTGAAAAAATAATTTTTTGCATCTATTATAATAAAAGAATATTTATCGCATTATAATATGAGAAAGAAAAGTTTTATTCTGAATTATGCTTATAATTCTTTAAATATTCTAATAGTTTTAGCGCCAATTAAAAATTTCTCTATTTATTCTAATATGTCTAATATGTTTTAATATGTGCCAATATATATATATATATACACACATTTTTTTTTTTTTTTTTTTTACGTAGGAAGAGAAAATGCTTTACGCACACCTCATATCGGCCGGTCCGACAGGGTAGTGTGGGACTCTCCTTATACAAGTATACCCACTAAAAACTCTCCCTTGATAAATCTCTTTCATTCTTATAGAAGATTACATTATCCAAAATTTTCCATAATTATCTGATTAAACCAAATAAAAGTAATAATTACGTGTGAAGAAATCCCATGTGGCAGACAGAGTGCATTAATGCTATGGTTGATGATATTTGTTATAAGAGCTATTGCATCATATATTTTTTTTATATTTTTTTATATTTATATATTTATATATTTTTATATTTATTTTATATTTTTTATATATTTTTTATTATTTATTTAAAATTTTTTAAAAATTTTATAGAGTTTTCTTCTTTTCTTACTTACGAGCAATTCTTATATTTCGTAGTATTTACAATCATGATACTCCTCAAAGAAATGATGCATACAAAAATATTTCTTACACCAGGAGCAACGTATTACGGCAGGTGCACCACATATAGCACAGCGTGGTATTTCTTGTATATTTTTTCCGGAGAAACAAAAATCCACCGGATTTTCGAATTGTGATGGCATAATTCCGTTCTTCAATGTAGCCACTTTTAAACCAGGCATATTTAAAAAGTTTATGAAATCGCGGAGAAGACAGCTGTATGTGAGTTAAGAATCGTAATTTAATGATATTATTTCTTAAATGTAAATTGGTATCATAATTTAACAACATAACGCGATCACTAAATGTCCTCACAAAATTTTTCCATGTTCTAAATCCGTATACATCAAGGGGTTGTATAATTCCTGTGATTTTTTTTGGTATTGTTAAAATCCGTACGTCTTTATCTGTAGATGGCATAAGATGTTGTAAATTTGCAGGACAATGTCCGCTCCAAGAGTCTAATAACAACACACTGAAACTTCCCGTTGCGGGTAAAAATACATTTGTAAACCAAGATTGAAAGTGTTCTGTAGTTAATTTTCCTGATTTCGGATGCTGCGATAAAAATATTTGCAGGCCTAAACAAAGTCTCTTCTATGCGTCATTTTATCATCATTTTAATTACTGTTATATTAATTACAGTTATTATATCACGTAGTTATTAATTATGTATATGTGAGAATTTGAAATAATTTTTCACACTCGATACTCTGATATGAAGATGTAATTAAAATGATAAGAATGAGAGATGATAAGTCTCTCTATATAGTAAATCAGATACATTGTACGTAGTTTTAATGATCGCGTTATGTTGTTAAATTATGATACCAATTTACATTTAAGAAATAATATCATTAAATTACGATTCTTAACTCACATACAGCTGTCTTCTCCGCGATTTCATAAACTTTTTAAATATGCCTGGTTTAAAAGTGGCTACATTGAAGAACGGAATTATGCCATCACAATTCGAAAATCCGGTGGATTTTTGTTTCTCCGGAAAAAATATACAAGAAATACCACGCTGTGCTATATGTGGTGCACCTGCCGTAATACGTTGCTCCTGGTGTAAGAAATATTTTTGTATGCATCATTTCTTTGAGGAGTATCATGATTGTAAATACTACGAAATATAAGAATTGCTCGTAAGTAAGAAAAGAAGAAAACTCTATAAAATTTTTAAAAAATTTTAAATAAATAATAAAAAATATATAAAAAATATAAAATAAATATAAAAAAATATATAAATATATAAATATAAAAAAATATAAAAAAATATATGATGCAATAGCTCTTATAACAAATATCATCAACCATAGCATTAATGCACTCTGTCTGCCACATGGGATTTCTTCACACGTAATTATTACTTTTATTTGGTTTAATCAGATAATTATGGAAAATTTTGGATAATGTAATCTTCTATAAGAATGAAAGAGATTTATCAAGGGAGAGTTTTTAGTGGGTATACTTGTATAAGGAGAGTCCCACACTACCCTGTCGGACCGGCCGATATGAGGTGTGCGTAAAGCATTTTCTCTTCCTACGTAAAAAAAAAAAAAAAAAAAAACGTGTGTATACATATATAACCTATATATATATATACATACATACCTGTTTTTTTTTATTTTAATTTTAAAGAATATATATATATTATAATAAAAGAAAAAAAAGTTTTATTCTGAATTATGCTTATAATTCTTTAAATATTCTTATAGTTTTAGCGCCAATTAAAAATTTCTCTATTTATTCTAATATGTCTAATATGTTTTAATATGTGCCGATATTTTTTTTTTTTTTTTAACGTAGGAAGAGAAAATGCTTTACGCACACCTCATATCGGCCGGTCCGACAGGGTAGTGTGGGACTCTCCTTATACAGGTATACTGTTAAAAAATTTTGTTAAAATACAGTGGCCCGTTTTAAATAATATATATATATATATATCGGCACATATTAAAACATATTAGACATATTAGAATAAATAGAGAAATTTTTAATTGGCGCTAAAACTATTAGAATATTTAAAGAATTATAAGCATAATTCAGAATAAAACTTTTCTTTCTCATATTATAATGCGATAAATATTCTTTTATTATAATAGATGCAAAAAATTATTTTTTCAAAATTATTAATGTGCTGAAAGATGTTCTTATGATGAAATATTACACACATGTGGGGAGAAGAAAAGTAAATAGATAAATTTAGAAATGTTCAATTGCTATTAAGAAACGATTCTAAGGGGAGTGAAACCATCCTTCATATATAGAGCGACTTTTTACTCTACTTTTTCCAATATATCTCGAAAACTATTGAAGATATCAAAAAATGTTTTATACAAAAGTTTTATGGTAAAATCACCTCTATTTAAATATCTTAACAAAATTTTGTAAAAAAATTTTTTTTTTAAAATTTTGGAAAAAATATTGTTCAAAAAATTTTTTTCAAAATTTTGTTAAACTGGTTAAATAGAGATGATTTTACCATGAAACTTTTATATAAAACATTTTTTGATATCTTCAATAGTTTTTGAGATATATCGAGAAATGTAAACAACCGCTCTATATATGAAGGGTGATTTCACCCCTTAGAATCGTTTTATGGCACCAACTTTAAATTTCTAAATTCATGTATTGACCTCTCCTACATGTGTGTAAAGTTTCATTAAAACCAGAATTTTCCACTTCGCGAGGTTTCCTTGTCAATCTCATTTGTGTCATAGGTCTCGAACGTTTTCTACACTTGATGGACTTCTTTTCTCTAGATATGTTTTATATATGAACTCTATTTTACACACAGCCTTTGTAAGTTGTCAATTAGGATATTAGAAAACTGAACGTGATCTAATAATGTAACTCCGTTCCTTAGTAGTATGTAACATTTATACATTATTACTTTATGCATTGTTATTTATATATTTTATATATCATTAATTCAGTGATACCACTATAAATTCGGAGAGCAAGCGTATTTCAATCCAAATTTTATGTTCGTTTGCGCTCGGTGAGCAGCGTTTTTAATTGGCGCTGCCATTATTTGGGCATAAGTCACGTGCACCAATCACGCGGAACCCCCAGTTGGCCGATCTCTAGTAAAGGGTCTCTATGGCACATCGCACTCCCCACAGGCTTCGATCTCGTCTGCTATACGGACGACACGTTGATCGTGGCCTGTGGGAACGACTGGACGAACGCTGTGCGCCTTGCAAGGGTGAGGGCGCACCTTGTCGTCGGTCGCATTGAGGCTTTGGGGCTGAAGGCCTTTCACGAAACCGAGGCCCTGTGGCTCGCACACTACTGTCTCTCACGCACTCGCGGTTCGCGGCACTCTCGCGGAAAAAAACAACTCGGTTATTAATAGGGCAACCAAAATATGTTAAAAAAATATATATTTTTTTATTTAATTAATATAGAAATGAATTAGATATAAATATGTTTCAGAAGAAATTATGCATTTTAAGCCCTATATGTTACAGCATATTTTTGCATATTTTAGTCATAAGTGCATATCTTTGCATATTTTAGCCATAAATGCAGATTTTTTGCTTATTTTACAATTTATTATATTTATTATATATTTATTATATATTATAATAAAAAATAATATGTTTTTATTATAATAATTATTAATTATATAATGTAAATAATAAAATATTTAAATATTTTATTATATAATTCATATTTTTTACATTTCACATATATATATTCACATTATATATATTTCCTGATTTAGATTCAATTAGTTTTTCATGCTGTAGCAGTGAATAGAATAATTAAAATAAAAATATGCTGCAAGATATTTTGTATTTCAATTGCTAAAGGAATTGATTATATTCGGTTGTTCAGTAATTCTCAAACGGTGCGTCGCTCGTATACTCTTTCAATTGTTTCGGCGTTTAATTGTTTCTGCTGATTCTTGTCGTAGGAGATTCAGATGAAAGTGAATGCTCGACGTGATAGTAACACTGCGCACTACGCCATAATTGCTTGTTTAAAATTCTCGTGCAAAAGATTTGTTGCTACTAAGTGATTTACTGTTATTGTTTTTGTGTATAAACGGAAAAGTAAGTCTACAAAAAATTCAATTAAAATTATAAATCATATTAAATTTTCTAATTAATAGAATTGATTTTCGAGTTTAAATCTTGTAGACTTTTTGTTTTATTTCAACGTTTTGTGAATATTTCAGCTCACTTTATCAAGGAGAAACAGCCTATAGATACTATAAGACTGTTCTTCCCTGATGAAGTGAGTTGAAATTTTCATGAAACGTTGAACTCAAACAAAAAGTACGCGGTTCAAACCCGAAAACCAATTCTAATATTCGTGTATACCACGAAAACCTCAAATATCAAATTTTCTAATTATTTATAGATTATGCCAAAAGTAAAGATTACACTTTCAAATAAGTTGCGGCAATATGTGCATGAATTTCCATCATTGAAGACTGATGGCACAGTTCTTTTCTGCAAAGTATGCAATAAGTATGCTGTATCAGCTGAGAAAGTATTTTCAGTAAAACAACACCTGACAAGTAAAAAACATATTGAGCTTGCTAACAAGAATGAAGCGACAAAAAGTACGCAGCAACTATTTGGCGAATCTTCCATATCAAACAATTCTGAATTTGCAAAAGATTTGTGTAATGCTCTTATTTCCGCAGATATACCGTTATATAAAATGCAAAATCAAAACTTTGTCTTTTTGGAAAAATACACGCAACATAAAGTGTCATCGGAAACCACTCTTCGCACAAATGGCGTAAAAGATATAAAAAGACTATTGACAACATCAGAAACTCCGTCAAAAATCATTTTTTATAAATATCAATCGATGAGACTACAAACGCAACTGGCAGATATGTAGCAAATGTAATTATTGGTATTTTAGATTCTGAAGAGTTAAGCGCTAAACGAAAATATTTGTTAAATACTGCAGTTCTACATAAAGCAAATCACAGCACCATTGCACGACTTTTCGATGATTCTATTAAAATCCTAGGCGAAAGTTTTGATAAAGATTTAATTTTGCTTTTTATATCAGATGCTGAGCCGTATATGGTGAAAGCAGCCCAGGCAATACAAGTATTTTATTCAAAAATAACACATTTGACTTGTGCTGCATATGGTCTTCACCGAGTATGTGAACAAATACGGGGCCTGTATACTAACGTTGATCATCTTATATCTAATGTAAAAAAAGTATTTTTAAAAGCTCCCTTGAGAGTAGAGATTTTCAAAGATTTAGAACCTAGTCTCGCACTTCCTCCACAACCGATAACTACACGATGGGGAACATGGCTTAATGCTGTAAATTATTACGCGATCAATTTTGAAAAATTTGTGCGAATTTTTGATGCATTGGACGATGAAGAGGCTGCTTCGATTAAAATTTCAAAGGCTCTGCTACGTGACAATACAATAAAATCTTATTTAACTTTTATTGCATCAAATTATGGATTTCTTGAAGCGTCCATAAAAAAAGCTCGAAACATATGGTCTACCACTTACTGTGCAGATTGAAGTTGTAACACACGGTATGAAAGCAATTAATAATGTAAGCGGCGAATACTATTATGAAAAAATTTGCAAACATTATTGCGAAGAATAGTGGATTTACTGTTTTAAAAGAACTTTCAGCACGCTTGACTAGAAAATCTAATAATACGGATATTACAAAAACGGACAAGTATAGCATTCAAGAAACCTATGCATTTAAATTTGCACTTATAACTTCTGTTGATGTCGAACGAAGTTTTTCAATGTATAAAAATGTTCTACGAGCAAACAGGCAAAGCTTTTTGTTTGAAAACTTAAGTGAAATGTTTATTATTTACTGTAACCAAAATATAAATTAAAATTAATATATTAAATTAAAATAAATATTAATATTAATATATTAAATTATTATATTATTAATTAATTATATATTAATTAATATAAAAATATTATAATATTAATATATTAAAATAAAATAAATATTAATATTAAATAAAATATAAATTTAAAAATTAAACTTATTAACATTATATATTATTATAATATTATTCTTGATATTAAATATATATGTGCTTTTTTAGTTAATTCAATTTTGTTTTTTAAAAATGCAATACAATTAATTAAAAAAATATAAATATATACAATGTAAACAATTTTTCATTAAGTTTATTTTATTTCGTTATCATAAATGATTTAGACAATATGTGAAAATTTTTGAAAATGTAATTTTTTAAGAGCATATTTTTCTGTTTTTAGGCCATTTTTGAAATTTTTTAGAACATATTTTAAGTGCTTAAAACAAGTTTTACAGAGCATATTTTTGGTTGCCCTAGTTATTAATCACAAGCGAACGATTTATTAATTAACAACAGATACAGGCATCCATTAATCTGTCAACTCAATAAAACAACTCTCCTGGCAACGCATCAACAAGCGTCGGCAGGGAACAAGACTCAACCTCCGGTACGCATCTTCACTGCGTACCGGGTTACCAGGCGCGGGCGCAACACTGCCCCCCTTCTTTTCAGATTGTCGCTCCGACAATCCTTGAGGGGCAGAAGAAGTTTTCCTCTCCCAACTGGCTCCAGGGCGGTACTACTCTCCTTCTCGGATTCCGAGTAGACCCCCAACCGGCTCCAGGGAGACGCACCTTCTCCCAACCGGCTCCAAGGTGGCTCAACCCTCCTCACGGGTATCGAGTTGGCCCCCAACCGGCTCCCAGGGAGAAGCCGCGGAATTCTCTACGACGCCGCCCATAACTCTCTTCAGGCTTGAGTCTTCTTCGGATCTTGAGTCTTCTTTCTTGTACTTGTTCTTCTTTCTTCGGACAAGGGGGTGAATTCTGTCCTGTAGCACCAACGTCCCGCAGGACTCCCCAAGTCCCTGCCTCGGCATTCGCCCTGAGTCCCACGGAAAAACCACAGGACAAAAACCGTGGGCGAGGCAGTCTTCTTTTCCAAAACAGTACAACGGTCAAAAAAAACCAGGAAGGAAGGCTCCGAACTCCGGGAACATCCTCTCTCCCCAGCCGGTCCCACTCAGCTTCGAGCCTCGCACCTTTCTTTCCTAAAAGAGAACACAAAACGCAGTAACTTGGAAAAAAAACATAAACTTTTAACTAATCAAGCAGACTTTCCTGACGGGTCCCGACTTTTTTCTCTAGACTCTACCCAAACGCCTCCTCGAGTAGGACGTCAGCCTATCCACATGAACCACTTTCCTCCTATGCCTGGGAGATTCCTGGATACAGAAGACCACCTCACTTAGCTTTCTAACGACCGCGTAAGGACCTTCCCAACTGTACTGCAATTTAGGGGCTCTTCCCCTTTTCCTTTGAGGATTGAACAACCAAACTTTTTGGCCCTCTTGAAAAAGAACTCGCCTGGCCTTTCGATCGTACCAAGCTTTGACCAGAGAAGATTTGACCTCCACTCGCCTCCTCACAGAAGAATGTAACTCCCCCAATCTTCGCTTCAGGCTCCGCGCATAGCTTTCAGGATTACATGGACCCTCACACGACTCCGGAGGACTTCCCCGTAGAAGATCCAAGGGTAAACTGAGATCACGCGCAAGGTACCGCGGGAGATACGCCCGTGGTCTCGTGTTTAGCTAATCTATACGCCAGGAGAAACATAGGAACCCACCGATCCCAGTCCTTTTGATTTTCAGAAACAAATTTCGCGAGATAGTTGGAAATGGTTTGATGCTGACGTTCGACTTGCCTATCAGACTGTGGATGAAAAGCAGTTGTTCTAGTCTTACGACTCCCTATAAAGTCCATGAGTTCCGCAAAAAGCCTCGATTCGAAGTTTCTCCCCTGGTCCGTGTAAACCTCCTGGAAAACTCCATGCCTGGAGACTACCTGGCTCACGAAGATCTCTGCCACCGTCCTAGCTCTGATATTCTTGAGGAGAAAGGCTTCCACCAACTTGGTGAAGCAGTCCACAACTACGAGCAAATATCTATTACCGGAACTCGAGGGAGGAAGAAGACCCAAGATATCCATCTGGATCCGCTGAAATGGAGTAACCGCATTGCAAACCTGCAAGAGAGACTTCCCCTTCCCAGCAGGCCCCCTCTTGGCGATGCAAACCTCGCAGGTTTTGCACCATTCCTCCACATCCTGTTTACAGGTAGCCCAGAAGAAACGCTTACGAATCTTATCCAAGGTCTTGTTTATTCCAAAATGTCCGCCCGAGAAGGTATCATGAGCTTCCTGCAAGATTTGAGCTACGCGCTTCTGTGGAACGATTAGTTGAAGAAAACTGGACCTCAAATTGGGCGCTGTCCACTTCCTATATAGAACCCCGTTTTTCAAGAACAAAGCGTCCCAATAACTCAAATAAATCTGCGCCGAAGTATCCCCGTCGGCCAATTCCAGACGAGAGGGACGAGGCGAACACCCACTTCCTTGCCCCGATAGAAAGGAGAGATACTCGTGTCCTCTCTCTGGTCTTTGCGCCACTCTTCCAAACTCTCCTCGACGAGAGAAATGCGAGCCACAGTTCCCCCTTCTCCAACGCGTTCTTCTCCACCTTGGAACAAAACCCGCAACCGTCCGTCTCACAAAGACGTCTGGAAAGCTCGTCCGCATTCCGGTGAGCCAGTCCCTTTTGGTGTATCACCGAGAATTCGTACTGCTGGAGTCTCTCTATCCACCGCGCCAATTTCCCTTCCAAGTCTCTGAAAGACAACAATCATCTTAAGGAAACATGATCTGTGCGAACCAGAAATCTTCTCCCTAAAAAATAATGATGAAAAGACTTTATTGACTCAACAATTGCTAATAACTCCCGTCGAGTCACACAATAATTTCGCTCAGCCTTACTGAGAACGCGACTGAAGTAGGCAATGACTTTCTTTCCCCTCCTGTTTCTGAAACAGCACCGCTCCGATTCCAATATTGGAAGCGTCTGTGTCCAAAATAAGTTCCCCTTCCCCCTTCGGAAAGGCGAGCACCGGTGAAGAAGAAAGTTTATGTTTCAGCTCCTCAAATGCGAGATGACACTCCTCCCCCCAATCGAAAGGGGCCTGATTTTCCGTGAGGGCATACAAGGGCTTAGCCAAAGACGAAAACCTCCTCATGAATTTTCTGTAATAGGAACAAAAGCCGAGGAAGCTCCTCAATTGCTTCTTACTGTGAGGAATTGGCCATTCTTTCACAGCAACAATTTTCTCGGGATCAGTAGAAATCCCGTGCTCTGAAATTATATGATCCAAAAACTTCACGCTCCTTTCCAGGAAGCTACATTTTTTGGGGTTGATTTTAAGATTGGCCTCTTGCAATCGAGAGAAAACCTTTCTCAAGTTCTCAAGCATTTCAGGGAAACTTTTTCCAAAAATAAGGACATCGTCGAGGTAGACCAAGCAGATCTTATGAAGAAGACCTCGCAAAACTTTTTCCATGAGACGCTCAAAAGTAGCGGGGGCATTGGTCCGAAGGCATTCGGAGGCAGACCGAAAGGCATAACTGTAAACTGCCAAAGTTCACTTCCTATTGAAAAAGCCGTTTTTTTCTTATCCTCAGGGCGAATTTGCCAATACCTGTTCTTCAAATCTAAAGAAGAAAACCAAGAGTTTCCCGCAAGTTGGTCCAGGATATCCTGGGAAGTGAATAAGAATCTTTCATCGTGACGTTGTTATTTTTGATAATCCACACAGAACCTCAAGCTCCCGTCTTTTTTTCTAACCAAAACCGCAGGCGACATCCAAGGGCCTTGAGATTCTTCAATAATGCCCTCCTTCTTCATTTCCTCAATGTTCCTCTCAACCTCCTCCCTCATTTGGATAGGAATACAACGAGGAGCCTGTTTGATCGGAAGAGAGCCTTCCACATTGATGGCGTGCTCAAGTGCCACGTCGCAGTTCCCAGCCACAATGTTTTCGGAAAAGAGATCTCGAAATTCATCCAAGAATCCTTTGAATTCAGCCTTTTCGCTTCCATTCAATTTTCCGGAACTCCTTTCAAAAAGTTCCTTCAAGAAAAGAGGACTTTCCTCCTCGACTTTCTCAATTCGGGAGCAATAAAGGGATTTTTCCCCCGAAGAAATTTCTCTACCAAAAGCTGAATCGAAAATCCCTTCCAAATTGATCCTCCTCAGGAAATCTGCTCCCAACAAACAATCCTCCGAAATATCGGCCACGAACATAAGAGCCCTACTCCCCCTACTAGAGCCCTACTTCCAAGCTCTACCCTAACAAAGACCTGAGATTTTACCGGGACTCTCTCCCCCGTGGGGTATTTCAACGTGCATCTCCCAGTTCGGAACCCTACTTTCTCCTCTACCACAAATCTGCTAGAGAGAATAGAGACGTCGGAACCCGTGTCAATTTTGAAAAAACAACGCTTTCCCTCCAACCTTTCCACAAAACAAAAATCTCCACGACTCGCGCGTTCACCCGAACGGCACGCGAGGCGACCGATAACCGGAGCATTCTTCGCGAAAGTTGAACCCGCTCCGGAAAGTCCAACTAGACCCGGTTTCCCCCCTTCGACGGGCACTCCTCACAGAAATGCCCACTTTTTCCGCAGGTCCAGCACTCCTTGGGACCTCCCCCAACCTCAAAGCGTCTATTCCCTCCGCTCTCGCCCTTTTACGGTCCTCGGCGAAGGCCACCTCAACTCCACCTCGAGATAAGAGACGTCCGCGTCGAGATTGGTACGACTCTCAAGTATTTGGGTCTCCACCTCGACAGCAACTGGCGCTTCTACGCGCACTTCAGCCGCCTGTCTGCTCGGTTGACGGAGGAGATCGCCGCGTTTGGGCGATCGTTTGGTCGCTGCCTCTACCTGGCGCAGTCCATCGTGATATATGAGGCCTCCGTGTGGAATGAACCGCTGCAGTTCAGTCAGAAAAATCTTCAAGTGTTGGGGTGCGTTCGTAAACGTTACCCACAAGGTGAATTTGCCTCTGAAGTCGTGCGGAAAATCGAAAAATATCAGCAGTGGAAAAGCTACCTTTACCCACAAGCGTTCAGAAAGCTTTGGAAAAATTACTCAAGGCATTCCCTAACGTACCCTGCTCGCGACTGAGGTAAAGTTTACCCGTCATGCGCAGAAACACACTTTTCATGTTTTCACAAGGTAATTTCAATTTTGGTCAATTTCTTACGGCTTAAAACTTACTACACCTATTGCAGACCCGGCCTTAAAGTGATTGAAATTTACACTTCCTTAAAATTCTCATATTATTTAATGACAAGAAAAAACAAACTGGGCAAATACTTTTGAGCGGTAGTACGCATATAAAAATATGATATATATGAGAATGTATTTGTAATATTATACATTATTTATAAATTATTGTTATAACATTGTTTGAATTTAATGTAAGATTGTTAAGATTGGAAAACTTTTGCAAAAAAGTTGCACGTTAAGAACTTTAATAACTGTATTAGTCTCGTTTACGTATATTATATCACGAAGGAAAAAAATCATAAAATCTTTATTTAAAATGTTATTAAAATATAGATTATATATTTTCTACAATATTTAAAAGTAAAAGAATAAATATTTATTATATTACTACTAAATATTAGTGTACTATTATATATACTAATAGTGTAAGTACTATTATACACTACTAAAAAAAAAATAGGGAACACTTTCCAGACACCAAAAATTAGGCTATTTTCAAATGGCTGTAGCTCGGCGAAAAATCATCGCAGATAAAAAATTAAAAAAGCATTTTGAAGTTTGAAGTTTCAACTTTAACGCTGTATCGACAGATTTTTAAAGTTTTTTTAACTTCCTTGTCTTATGCAGTAAAAAAGCACACCTTGTTTTATTCCTTAAAATTTCGCATTTTTGACACTTTGCAGCTCGACAAACGAATTTTTTTCGAACAATTCAAGCAAAGCTTCATAAATTACAACATTTTGCCTACAGAATGCTTTTTTTTAAATTTCTCTACGATTTTTTTTGACCGAGTTACGCAACTTTGAAGCTAAACCTGCACTTTTTACAAATGATATCCGTACTCCGTGAAAAATCATCGTAGACAAAAAATTAAAAAAGCATTTTAAAGCTCGAGGTTTCAGCTTTAACGTACTATCAATGGGTTTCAAAAATTTTCTTAATTTCTCAGTGCTATGCCCCCACCCCTCCGTTGTACGCCACCTTGCCGTGGTGGAGGGGCTCCCCGGGAAACTCTCCCGGGGTCTAAGAGCGTACACATGGAAGGAAAACCATGTTAAAAAACCCGGGTAGGCCGGACTCGTGAGGTGGGTGATACCTGCCGGCCTAGGAGTGGGGGGCTCCGAAATAACCCCCCCGTGGAAGACAACCACGATAAAAAATTACAATTTTATGGACGATGGTCATTAAAGGAATTGATGTACCGCCCCAGGGGTCTCGGACCCCCAGGGGCCGGCGTAGGGGAGGTACGGTCCCGGCCCCCCCTATGTCGTCATCCGGCGACGGGCGGTGCGGGGTGCGCGACGCGGACGCCCCGCACTATTTGGCTACCGCGGATGCAGCCCTTTGGACTGCGGTCCTGAGAGTGGTTGAGGAGCTCCTCCACGTCTTGGGGGAGCGGAGGAATAACGCCGAGGCGTATTTTTACGCGTCGGCAGTAAGGAGGGGAGGGAGGTCTGAGTGTCCCACACGGACGGTGGGCACCCAGACCCCCTCGGCTGGTGGTGTGTCCTCGTCCAGGTGTTTCAGATGCCTGGTGCGAGAACACACCAGGAAGTTCTGTCCCTCGGCTACCGACCGGAGCACTCGTTGCCTCCGGTGCGGAGCCGAGGGACATTTGGTGAAGGCATGCACGGCGAGGGCCGCGCATTGCCCGGCGTGTTCCGAAGTGGGACAGGTGGCGTCCCACCGCATCGGTGGGCCCACCTGCCCGGTGGTTCCCCCTCGGAAGGAGGGGAAGAAAAGGAGGAGGAATAAAGGAGGGGGGGGTTACACCCCCTCCCGTGATACCTGGGGAGGCGCCCCCGCCGATCGGGGTGTCTCCTCCCCAGGTGGAGGCTATGGAGGTGGATTCTCCCCTGCGGGAGGATCCGCCCCTTGGGATAGATTCTCCCGTAGGGGAGATTATGGAGGTGGAGGTTGTCACCGAGTCGGCGGGGAGTGCGTTCCCTGCTGGCTCGGTGGCAGACCTTGAGGGGGGGGCGAGCCTCCCTCTAAGTGAAGAGGAGGAGGCAGCCTCCTTGAGTGAGGCCGCGAACCTTCCCATAATTGGGGAAGGAAGAGAGGAGGAAAGTGGGGGGAGGGGTTTCTTCTTCCTCCCCTCCCAGTTATGGAGGAGTTGGTGGCGGCTAAGGGGCCCTCGTTTGGAGGGCCCCCCGAAGTCGCAGTTTCCACAAGGGAGGCTTTGGATCTCCCTGTGGAATTGGAGGAAGCTGGGGTGGAGACGGGGGATCCGGAGGAAGATCCCAAATTAACCCGTCTCCACCCCACAATTAGCCTTAGTAGGCTGATTATTCGCGAGGGAGATGATTTGGGGGAGATTGCAAGGAGAGCGTCGGAGGAGGCCTTTGCAAAGTATTGGCCTCCTGCCCCTGTTCTAACTCCCCCTTCTAATCGCCAGAAGGGCAAAAAGAAAAAGGGGCGATTGGGGGCGGAGGCTCTCAATCGTCCCTAGCCCCAACGACATCAGGGGGCGGCCCCCCCCTCCCAACATCTGGGAGGGCGGGGGAAGGCTGGTGGTGACCCGGCCTTTCCCAGGGATATGGTAATCTGATTTAGGGGAGGGAGTGTAACCACTCCCTCCCCCGGGATAGGGGCCGGTCACGGCCACGCCTGAGGGGGAGCTGCGATGAATACCTCTGGTGATGCCCAGCTCCCCCTCATTATGGCAAAGGAAGGTCACCCGGTGGAGTTTTAGCGGGTAGGCCGGCAAGCTCTAGCTTGCCGGAGAGTCCCGCATAACCCGAGGGGTTCCCCCGAACCTCTCGGGTATCTATAAAAGATTTCTCCATCGTTACCAAAAAAAAAAAAAAGTGCTATGCCCCCAAAAAAATACATTGCTTTTTCCTTAAAATTACGTATTTTTGACAGCTTGTAGCTCAATAAAAAATTTTTTTCTCGACAACTGCAATGCAAGTGCCATTAAGTATGACATTTTCTCTACAAAATGCTTTTTTTTAAATTTTCCTATGATTTTTTTTGACCGAGTTGCAGGACTTCAAAGAAAGACATTTTTTACAGTACATTTTTCCGAAAAATGACGTTTACCGCCGACATTAGCATTACCCAATGTGCACCACGTGGAGGTTGCCGGTCGGATTTTTGCGCATCGTGTGTGTGTGTGTGTGTGTCACAGCAGAGATAAGGACCCCGCAGTTCGTCACTTCTGCAGTATTTAATGACTCCAAACCCTCTCTGCTCTGTGTGTGTGTGTGTGTGTGTGTGTGTGTGTGTGTGTGTGTGTGTGTGTGTGTGTTCAATATTGTGTATTTCCTCCTCTGTTTAGATAATGATGCCTATATGTAAACATATAGTCGTATTTGTCTAAAGAGAATCTCTTTTTAGACAAAGGTGACTATATGTAAACATTGCATGCTCAATACAATATGTTTAGTACGCCAGCGATTCTCGCAGTGTGATAAGCGACACGAAATTTTCAAAATGCCGCGTAGACATTTATCGGCAGTAGAAGTTGCACGCATAATCGCGCTTTTGCAAGAAGGTTTTAGTATGCGTTATGTGGCGCAAGGTATTGGTGTATCCGTGTCCGTAGTGAGTAGAGCTTGGTCACGATATCAAAACACGGGAAATTACATGAGACGTGAAGGCAGTGGTCGTTCTCGAATAACGATAAATAGACAAGATCGAGACATTGTTCGTTGTGCATTAGAAAGACGAATAATTACTGCAAGAAATATTCGCGATGATATTCATTTGCGCCATGTATGTGAACAATTCGCAACCGTTTGAGAGAAGCCGGTCTTCGTTCTCGTGTTCGTGCGCAAGTACCAAGCTTCACACTTGTACATCGCCAAGTACGTTATCAATTTGCGCGCGATCACATAAATTGGACCGCAAGGGATTGGAGAAATGTATATTTCTCCGATGAATCACGTTTTTGCCTTTATGGCAATGATGCTCGTATACGTACTTGGCGTTGACTATGATCGACGTTGCGTTATGCCAGTACGATCTCATAACGGCAGTTCCGTGATGGTGTGGGGGTGTATATCACTTACAAGACGAAGTGATCTAGTGATCCTGCCACCTCCGGCAATGACGGGTGTTCGTTATATCAACGACATTCTACGACTACACGTTTTGCCATTAAATCGAAGCTGTCGGAACTTAATTTTCATGCAGGACAACGCTCGTTCTCATACGGCGAATGTAACGCAGCGTTTTTTTGAACGACACGCTATTAGATTGTTAAATCATCCCGTCAATAGCCCGGACTTAAATCCGATCGAGCACATTTGGGATGAAATGGAACGACGATTAAGGCGTCGCGAGGAACAGTCGCGAAATTTAGAAGAGTTGGGAGAAATTTTAACACAAATTTGGCATGACATTCCGCAGGATCGGATTGCAAGATGCATCAATATGCGAGAACGCTTGCAAGCGGTAATTGATCAGAGAGGAGGAAATACACAATATTGAACACGCACGCGCGCGCGCGCGCACGCACGCACGCACGCACGCACGCACGCACACACACACACACACACACACACACAGAGCATAGAGGGTTTGGAGTCATTAAATACTGCAGAAGTGACGAACTGCGGGGTCCTTATCTCTGCTGTGACACACACACACACACACACGATGCGCAAAAATCCGACCGGCAACCTCCACATGGTGCACATTGGGTAATGCTAATGTCGGCGGTAAACGTCATTTTTCGGAAAAATGTACTGTAAAAAATGTGTTTCTTTGAAGTCTTGCAACTCGGTCAAAAAAAATCATAGGAAAATTTAAAAAAAAACATTTTGTAGAGAAAATGTCATACTTTATGGCACTTGCATTGCAGTTGTCAAGAAAAAAATTTTTTATTGAGCTACAAACTGTCAAAAATACGTAATTTTAAGGAAAAAACAATGTATTTTTTGGGGGGGATAGCACTGAGAAACTGAAAATTTTTGAAACCCATTGATAGCACGTTAAAGCTGAAACCTCGAGCTTTAAAATGCTTTTTAATTTTTTGTCTACGATGATTTTTCACGGAGTACGGATATCATTTGTAAAAAGTGCAGGTTTAGCTTCAAAGTTGCGTAACTCGGTCAAAAAAAATTGTAGAGAAATTTAAAAAAAAGCATTCTGTAGGCAAAATGTTGTAATTTATGAGGCTTTACTTGAATTGTTCGAAAAAAATTCGTTTGTCGAGCTGCAAAGTGTCAAAAATGCGAAATTTTAAGGAAAAAAACAAGGTGTGCTTTTTTACTGCACAAGACAAGGAAGTTAAAAAAACTTTAAAAATCTGTCGATACAGCGTTAAAGTTGAAACTTCAAGCTTCAAAATGCTTTTTTAATTTTTTATCTGCGATGATTTTTCGTCGAGCTACAGCCATTTGAAAATAGCCTAATTTTTGGTGTCTGGAAAGTGTTCCCTATTTTTTTTTAGTATATACTATTTTTAGTATATACTATTATATATACTAATAATAGTATACTAATAAATATTAGTGTACTATTTTATACATATTTTATAAATATTTTTATGTGGTATTTATGATCGATAAATCTTACATATGATCTGTTCAATCTAAGGATACAAAAATGTTTATAAAATATTTTCGTAAATATTTATAAAATATTCAAATAAATATTATATTTTGTAAATCTTATAAATATTGTGTGCTGTCTGAGATATATACAAAAATCAAAGTCGGTAAATACTTTTGAGCAGTAGTGTAATTACACTACTACTCAAAAGTTATTTGTATTTTATAAATAAATTGTTTAAGATAATACTCAGACGGTAATCATGACAGTAATTACCTCTGACAGATTTATATTATGCGGTAACAAATTTTACTTCAAGATCGTTCACAAACTTTAAGGTGTACCACGACGTCGATAAGCCCCTACCAGTCACATGATTATTACTTGTGATGTTTACCCGTACCCCATAGGGTAAGGTTTACGAACGCAGTCTTGAAGAGCGCGCAGCACCGGCTATAGTGACCGCACGGAGGTATCTCATCATCGCCGGTGAGGCGGCGTTCATGGTGGGAGCACTGCCATGGGACTTGGTGGCCGAGGTCCACGTATCCACATATTGTGGCGCTAGGCTCCGCCAGGTTGACGCCCGCCCCACTGTTGAGCGGTCGAAGTGCAGAGACGTCAGTCTCGGCAGTTCGTTATACAGAAATGGCAGCTCTACATTGCCAATTGCGCAGCTAGCCGGCGAACTGTCGAAGCCATCCGCTCAACTTTGTCTGATTCAACTTTGTTCTGATTGGGCGGACAGGCAGCACGGTGGACTCTTCTTCCGCCTGATGCAAGTGCTCATGGGGCATGGCTGCTTCGATGAGTACCTGCATCGGCTGGCCCGTCGCAAGCCGACGATGAGGTATTATCATTGTGGCGCAGCACACTTTGGAACACTGTCACCTGTGCCGTGTCCTTGTTAATAAAGGGGGAGGAGACCTCTCACTGTCGGCCATCTTTAACACGACAGTGCCTGGAAGGCAATGGTCTCCTTCTGCGAACAGGTCATATCGCAGAAGGAGGCCACGGAGCGGGAGAGGGAGGTCGATGCCGGCGCCCATCCCCTCCGCAGGAGACGAGGGAAAACCAGGAGAAGGACGTATGCCCGGTTTCAATAGTGGCTCCCCCTCTCTCCGGATCGCTAGGGGGCGACCTGTGAGGTAGGTGCCGCGACGTCTGGGTGTCCCACAAAGACACCAGCGTGGGCACCCGGGGAGAAGAAAGTCTCCTCCTCTCCCCGTACCTAGGAGGTGTCCCCAACTGAAAGGGAGGCCAATGCATTGGAGGGTCCCGGAGGTATACAAGTATTTTCCTGGGGCTCTCTAAAAGTTGGTCACCGTGGGGTTTTAGTAAGTATACCCAGAATTTCATCCCGAGGAGTCCCACGTTACCACAAGTCCCCCCCCCCCCCGGGGTTGAGGCCGGTGGTATGCGTAACGCATTTCTCCACAAAAAAGGTTCGAATCCTGGCTGAAGTAATATTTTTCGCAATAATTTTTTTATCTAATTTAGGGTCAAAAAATTGTAAACCGATATCGATTTTATAGTTAGCGATTTTTCTGCATTCCAATGAAAGGACAAATCTGTCGATGGCGCGTAAGTGATTTGCCAAATGGGTCAATGTCAATAAGCAATCGAAATTCGATTAATATTATAAATTAATGAGCTTTGAAAAATATGAAAAAATCAGTATCTTCTACTATAAATTGAAATAAATAATTTGAATATCTCTCACACATAATGATGTCCTAAAGCTTTTTTGAATCACGGAATCAAAATCTAAGGTTAAAATAAAAAAAAATTTTAATCCAAGATGGCGGAGCCAGTATGGTTGACCAAAACAAAAAATATTTTAATTCGAAAAATATTTTATTTCGAAATTTATAAAGTAAAGAAAATAAACGCACGAATATCATTATAAAATCCAATTGTTCACAGTAAATAAAAAAACGCATACTTCATCGCTTGAATTGTTCAGGAATAAAAAATAAAAAGAAAAAAGAAAAAAACATTAAAACCAGTCTTAAAATAATGAGATTTTTTTAGTCTACCACATTAGTTCCTTGGATTTTCGAAATTCAAAACTTTAGTCTCAGATTCAGATTCAGATACCAAAAAAACCATGTACTAAATATCATAAAAATTGATAATATTTTGAATTATTGGTGGCATATTGAATCGGTCATTTTGAATTTTGAAAATCCAGAAAATAACATATTCGTAATTAGCGACTCAAAAAACTCATAGATAGTAGTTTTTTTTTCAAGTTTTTGTCTGCCATATTGGATCGCCCATTTTGAATTTTGAAAATCTAATAACAGATTTTATTCGTAATTAGCGACTCAAAAAACTCATAGATAGTAGTTTTTTTTTCAAATTTTTGTCTGCTATATTGGATCGTCCATTTTGAATTTTGAAAATCTAATAACGGATTCGTAATCAACCCAAAAAATCTTTGAATACGAAGTTAAAAAAAGTCGGTCTTATATAAAAATCTTATATAAAAATGCGTGCTTAAAAAAGTTAAAGTGTCCTGCGTGGATGTTACACAATCGGTTTTATACCTTTCTGTGCGTGTGCGCGCGCGTGTGTGTCACATCAGAGATAAAAACCCTACGGTTCGTCACTCCCGCAGTATGTATGACTCCAAACTCTCTCTGTTATGTGTGCGTGTATTTGAACATTTTAGAACAGAGCTGTCCACAATCTGTACATCTCCCGATTTCCGCGAACTCACGCCTATCGTCTCCCTCCCTACGTCAGCATTCGGCCTCAGGTACGGCACATATGTAATACGATGCGTTCCGTACCCCTGACTGCCAATATCAATATTTTAAGAATACGATCTCTTAAAAATCTATTTTAATTATATATATGTGTAGGGATAGGCCAAGGAAACTAGACTACAGACTCACTTTTGAATGATTACATTAGATATGTATTGAAAGATAAGCAAAATGTTAAAAGATGAAAAAACGTTACGGACGGTGCGAACATGTCCTCGCTTGCACCGAGACTCGACCTCTTCTTTTTTCGCTCGCCACGCCATCATATGGGTTCCCTATCTAGTACTGGCGCTCTTATCGTTATGCGTCCTTAAACTACGATCCTACATTCGGCCATTCCTGCATGTCTTTCGGTCCTCGAAAAAAATTTTTTGAAGGCTGCAAGTGTAGTAATCATTGATCCCTCCCCTATTCCTACTTTAATGATCTCGTATCTATCGTTCTCTTTGACTTATGACATTTTATATGGACCTATGTACGGTGTTTTAATCTTAAGACCTGGAGCAAATTAAGTTTTTTGAATGACAACTAAATCACCTTTCTTATAAGTATGCGCTTTTTTCGACGCTTGTTATATAAACGTTGATTTTCGGTTTGAATCTTTAAAATATTTCGCTTAGCAACATCTCGTAAGTTATCATGTTCTTGATTAAACAATTGTACATATTCTTGTTCTAACGTAGACAATAATTAAACATTTTCACGCTGTTTGATTTTGACTCCGAATAACACTTCAAACGGGCTCATCCCTACGCTTCTTTGATAGATACTGTTGCACTCTCGCACGCTTCCGTCACTCACACACTCACGGTTCCGCGGCTCACTCGTGGAAAGAAACAACTCGTTAATAAATACAAACGAACGATTTATTAATTGATAAGAGATACAGGCGTCCATCAAAACTGACAGCTCCATAAACAACTCTCCTGGCAACGCATCAACAAGCGTCGCCAGGGAACGAGACTCAATCTCCGGTACGCATCTTCACTGCGTACCGGGTGACCAGGCGCGGGCGCAACAATACTGTTAAAGTATCTTTGTAATTTAGGTACGTGTCAGTACGACTCAGATTATCTAATGATAATTTAATTAAAGTAGGAATAATAATTTTGTTTATATGCTCCGCTTGGCTGTTACCACGCGGTACGCCAGTAGTTATCGCAACGTATTCTGTATTCTCTTACAGTAATCGTTAAATTGTGAAGACGTAAACGCGGTACTTTTATCTGTAACGATTCTTGACGGGTTGCCAAAATTTGCTGCATTGACGTCAATCTAAGACTTCTTTGGTATTGGTAATTTTAATTGGATAAATCCATACAAATTTTGAGAACCCATCTACTACGACGAGTAGATACTTATATAACTTGGCTGACCCAAATGGTTCATGTGGTAAATATTCAAAAGGGCATCGGAATTAGTTTCAATAAGCCCTCCTTTTTGCTTTTCTTTCTTTCGGATAATACGCAAGGCGTATCCGAAGGCGTAAGGCATACACAGCATTCTACATATTGTTCTAATTTTTCTTTCAGTCTCGGGATATAATACTCCTCTGTATGGCTTCCATCATCTTCTTTATGCTCGTTTTACCTTTCTTATGACGTCATGATACATGATTGACAGCAATACTACAACACTCTTAGCACCCATTTTTTTTCATAAGTAAACCGTTTTCTAACACGTAATCTTCGTAGGCTTCTTTAGTTAATAGTTGCTTAATCACGCGCAATCGTTCTTCTTTATCTTGTTCGCTTTTGATTAACATTATATCCTCTATTAACATCACCGGAGATCTACTCAGCGCATCAACGTGTTTTATTCGTTCAGCAGAACGGTGTTCGATTTCATGGTTGAATTCTTCTAATATTAATGTCCATCGAGCAACTTTAGAGAGTACGTTTTTTTAGATAGTGTACGCTGGAATGTTTGGCAGTCAGTTATTTTAAATCTAATACCTAAAAAGTATACTCGGAATCTTTTCAGGGCTTTAATTATTGCTAGTATTTCTAGTTCATAAGAACACCATTTTCTTTCGGTTTCCGTTTTACTACTTAAATAATTAAAGACAGGATGAAAATACTTTTCGTCTGAGCGTCTCTGAAGGAGGGTCGCCCATACCCCTGTTTGCTTGCATCGGTATGTAATTCAGTGATGGTTTTTGGATCATATATCCGGAGTACCTGCTCATTTGACAAAATTTTTTTTAATCGTGTAAAAGCTAATTTCTGTAGCTATTCAAAATGGAAATGTTGTTCTTCTTTTATCTCGTATAATAGGTAAGCTATCTTGACATAATCTTTAACAAATTTTCGAAAATATTCCGTAAAAGTTCTAAAAAACTTTGCAATTGTTTGAATGTGTTGGGTTGTGGGAATTTTTGAACTGCTCTGATTTTGGAGACGGTCTAACATATCCTGCTTCAATCACGTGACCCAGAAATTCGATACGTGTTTGCAAGAAGCTGCAATTCTTCCAGTTAATGGCAAGTCCTCCATTAGCTGCGACTTTTCCATTAATTTTGAGAAAACCTCTTTTTCATCGATGTCGGAATAATTATATCGTCCATGTATGTGTATATTATCTTTTTGAATTAAATCTCAGAATACTTCTCATATAAACGTAAGAAGTTATCTGAGCTGTTACAAAGTCCAAATGGTGTTTTGATAAATTCATATTGACATGTAGGCGTTACAAAAGCGGTGTATTTTTTACTTTCTTTATTAACTGGTACATGAAAATACCCGTTCTTTAAATCGCGAACTGAAAATATTCGAAAGTTTATTAGCGCGTCTATTTTGTCGTCGACTATGTCTATCGGGAAATTACTATGCTGTATCTTTCAGTTTAACCCTTAAAGACCACTATGGGTCAGCCTGGCCCAAGCAAAAGTTTGCATTTAAATATCTGTAAGAAAATATTTGAACTAACTAAAGGTCAAAGGCCAATTAGAAATAAACGAGCAAAAACAATAGAAGTTGAGTGTCATCTGTTCCATGTATATCTCCGAAACTTGTTTGAATGGTTTCCAACAACAACCTATATTCGTACGACTCTTTTTAACCATATGACTTCCAATTAAAGATATTGTTCATAATACGTACTACTTGGACCAACGTATTATCCAACGAGCAATAAGTCGTTACCAAAACTTTTACATCATGACTTCAACTACATCCTGCAAGAGGATCAAAAATAATATAGGTGACATAACTGTTTGCGATTCGATCTTTTTTATTGGTTTGTGTCCCCACTTCGCAGAGTGGATTTCCGGTAGGAATTAAACATTGCAAATGGTAACATTAGCTTTATATACACATGTCTAGGGGATTTTGATATTAATTTGCGTGCTGAAGAAGACTCCGTGTAGTCGAAACGTTCACTAGTTTATACTCGTTAAGATCTATTTAATTTAATTTAATTTTTATTAAATGTCACTCAACTTCTATTATTTTTGCCCGCTTATTTCTAATTGGCCTTTGACCTTTAGTTAGTTTATTGAACCCAATGAGCGGTATTATCTATTTGATTGTAAAATATTTCAAATTGGGACTTATGGCGCTACTTAGTGTTGGTTTGACTCTCCTACTTTACGACTGTGTAGTACCTACGGTGTCCAAGGCCTTAGTTTCCAGCTGGCAGCCGTTGGGAATAGACGCCTCAAAGAGCCCGGGTCAATTTGTCCGTGTGTTCATACTTGCAGTCATTTCTACCTTAAAGTGTAGGGTTTCCAGAGGTTAAATGTTTACGAAAAAATTTGATAAATAAAAAAGTTATTTAATTTGAAGTGAAAAATCAATTTTTCGATGTTTCTTTACATTATAATTTTTTTAAATATTTGCAGTTCTATGTTTCACATTCTAGTGATTGCATCTTATTTGTGGATGTCTAATTGTAAGTTGTATACATGAATACTTTTACCTTAAAAAAATGAATAGTAACTTTGTAGCAACCAATTGAAACTGCTCGAGTCAAATTGTCCCAGTGTGCTCTTTATGTTTCACCCAGAATGTGTGCCCTTTAAGAGTTAAAGATCTGTAATCTGTACATACGTGAGACTCGATCCGTCTTTTTTCGTACTATAACGACTGGGGTAGTGTACTCAGTTCGACTTGGTTTAATTATACCTTCCTGCAACCATTCCTTTATTTGCTCGTCCGATACCTTCTTCTCCCTTGGCCAGTCTATGGGATCAGTGATTGATTGAGATGTCGTCCTTCAGGATGATCCTAGTTTTTACTATAGTTTTAACATTCTTTCTTGGTTAGTATCTCGCGATTAGGGCCTCGATCTTATCCCTATATTGCTCTGGTACAACGATGTCGGCTATGATAGTGCATCGCAATACGGTCCTTGAATGCTTCGTTTGTTGGGCTTTCCTCTACTGTACTGGCGGCTTCTTCCGTTTGTATGATGATATTCTCTTCAGCTGGTAATTGCTTAATTTCGATTCGCCCTCTTCTTATAACAACTTTAACGTTTTGTAGGAAATCGCGTCCCAGTATTAACTCGGAAATCATTGAGTTTGATGGGACTACGTATGCCTCGACTATATTATTCGTTTCCTATATATCTTTTCCTACAGATAGTTTTAATAGTTTTAATGGGAATGTACCGTTCGGTTTGGTAGCGACGTTTCCCAATCCTCTGAAAGTTCGTGTTGTTTCACTCATTCTAGGCTTACCAAAGTCTCTGTATAGGTCGTCTCATACTAGGCTTACATCGCTTCTTGTATCGAGCAAGGCATGATACTCCGTTTCTGCGATATTAACCAAAATGAATTTACTATCTATGCTGTCTATGTAATTTACAGTAGCGAACTGGTGTTATTTGCTTCGCTATTGGTTTGTTGTTACATTTTAATGCTATGTACCCGAAGCTATTGCACTTAAAACATTTCGGCCTTATCTGCATCTGCACAAGCCCAGGTGTCGTGGTCGGTTGATCCGCAGTTGAAGCAGTATCTCTTATTCGCTTGCTTGTTATCCGACTTGGTATTTCCTTTTCCGATATCCTTTGTTCCGCCCTTAATACCATCTCTCTTCGCGGCTCTTTTTCCCTTGTATCTTTTCCTTCAAGCAGTCGTAGGTTTCTAGTTTCTTTTTCAATTCACGTATTGTACTTGCTTCGTATAGCTGGGTTTTGATGCTATCGTCATCTGGTAATTCGTCAGTTTGTATTAGTGCGTCTTCTTTGATGTATTCTTGCTCGGCTATTTTTTGCATTGCGTAAATATACTGTCGGCTGTTCTGATGCCGACTGACGTCGGCGTTTGAATAGCTAGCTGTGGATCAACACGCTATTTAGTTCGGTCTTGAATTCTCTCTTTAACTTCCGTTTAAGAATGTTCCATGATGTAACCTTTTTTTCGAAAGATATAAATCGTTTCGCGGAATCTTTCAGCATACGCTTACCATATATATATAAGTTTCTGTAGTCCGCTCCACTGAAGTAATTCACTTATATCTTCAAATTCTGCAATCCACTTGTTTATTGGTAATTTGTCGTTGCCGGTGAAGTGGGTAAGGCTACCTTTTACATCTTTAATGGTGAATTCGTTGTGTGTATATCTGCGCCTTCTACTTACATCTGGCGATCTGCGTTGATTGCATTCTTCATGTCTTTGCTCAACAGACGTATCGTTATCGGACGTTTCGTCTATTTCGCTGTATTCTCATTCAATTTGCGATCGTCTTTCATCGTGTCGCCTTTCTTTGTTATTCCTCGTATCGTCCACACCTCGTTTTGACCGCCGATTCCGTCTCGTTGATTCGCTTTGTGTTTCCCGATCGCGTGTCGTATTCTCGTCGTTTGTCGTGTCGCCTTCCTCCGCTGTTCCTTCACTGCTCGTTGATTTTTCGTTATCCATATCGTCTTCGTTGGGTATGTTTGTTAATTCAGGGCGTTCCCGTGTGAGAACATTCCTCAACCGTGTTCTCAGTTTGTTTTATTGCCTGTTGTAGATATACTTAATGTTCGTAAAGCATCCTTAAGATCGACTATTTTCATTCCATCGATGTCTCGGTCGTTATATTTCCTGATTTGTCGTATTTTTTTCACTGACTCCTGCTTATTCCTTTCGTTTCGTTTACTACCGTCTTCTTTATCTGTGGCGTTATGCTCGCGTCCTTTTGGTTCGCTGTCCATCTCGTCGTTCGCTATTTTTCTCTCTCTTTTTCTTTTTATTCCGTCACTAACTAACAACTCACACCATTCGAGGTTGGTTTCTCCCTCGGCTGCTATATCGTATTCTGTTGTCTGTTTATCCGATTCTCGATATATCCCGGACGAGCCCTCAATTTGTAAGGATATAGGTCAAGAAAACCAGAATACAGACCAGAATACTTACTTTTGAACGATCACAATAGATGTATATTGAAAGATAAGCAAAATATTAAAAGATGAGAAAACGGACGGTGCAAACATGTCCTCATTTGCACCGAGACTCGACCTCTTCTTTTTTCGCTCGCCACGCCATCATGTAGCTTCCCTATTTAGCACTGGCGCTCTCGTTATGCGTCTTTATGTAACTACGATCCTACATATGTATATCACACAACGTAAATAATATCGTCGAAAAGTATTTAGTATTTTTATTAAAAATATCTTTTATTAAAATATGAAACTTTAAATTATTTATAATATTAGGTGTACAACTTTGCTTCCGCCGTTTTTTTTCCGAAATTCGAGGCTTTATAGTAAAAAACTGGTTATACATTTATGATTCAAAGCATTGTCCATCGCTGGCCACTACTTTCTCCCATCTTTCGGGCAGCGTACGAATCCCGCGTCGAAAAAATTGGTCATCTTTTGAGGCGATCCACGAATCGATCCAATTTTTTACTTCTTCATAAGACCGGAAGTGCTGGTCAGCCAAGCCGTGTGCCATTACTCGAAACAAGTGATAGTCAAAGGGAGCAACGTCTGGAGAATACGGGTGGAGTAGGACTTCCCATTTCAACGTTTCCAAGTATGTCTTGACCACTTTCGCAACATGGGGTCGAGCATTGTCATGCTGCAAAATCACTTTATCGTGTCTCTCGTTGTATTGCGGCTGTTTGTCTTTCAATGCTCGGCTTAAACGCATCAATTGCGTTCGATACCGTTTCGATACCGATCGCTTGTAATGGTTTCAGTCGGTTTTAACAGCTCATAATACACTACGCCGAGCTAGTGCCCACCAAATACAGAGCATGACCTTGGAGTCGTGAATATTCGGTTTGGCCGTCGACGTGGAAGCATGGCCGGGAACTCCCCATGATTTTCTGCGCTTGAGGTTATTGTAATGAACCCATTTTTCGTCCCCAGTCACAATGCGATGCAGAAATCCCTTCCGTCTTTGCCTTTCAAGTAGCTGTTCACAAGCAAACAAACGCCGTTCAACATCTCTCGGCTTCAACTCGTACGGCACTCAATTTCCTTGCTTCTGAATCATTCCCATGGGGCTTTGGGGCGTTTTGAAATGGCTTGTTGAGTCACTTCCAATGATCGTGCCAATTCTTCTTGATTTTGACACGAGTCTTGATCAAGTAATGCCTCCAATTCTGCATTTTCGAACACTTTCTCTCTTCCACCGGTTATGCCGGTCTTTGGCATCAAAATCACCGTTCTTGAAGCGTTGAAACCACTCACGAAACCACACGTTCTTTCACTAATAGCGGCCTCACCATAAGTATTTGAGAGCATTCTATGAGCCTTAGCCGCAGATTTCTTCATATTGAAGCAAAAAATTAAAACCTCCCGCAAATGACGAGAATTTGGCTCGTAAACTGACATTTTCAATCGAGAATAACTTTATGATGCAGATACAAATCGACTAATGTTTCTATAGGGTTATATTGACAGATGCCCAAGTTTATTGTATGACGTCTATGATCTATTTATTTCGACCACCACTTACCGCTAAAGCCATCTATGTATAAGAAAACGGCGGAAGCAAAGTTGTACACCTAATATATTTATAATATGTATATAAAATGAAAAATATATATATGTATATGTAAAATTTAATATCTTAGGATTTTCTATTATATCGTAAATGTAATAATCAAAAATTGAAATTTTATTATTAAACTTTTAATTAATTATTTAAACAGATTTTTAAGAAATCGTATTTTTAAAGTATTGATATTGGCAGTCGGGGGTATGGAAAGCATCATGTTACATATGTACCGTACCTGTGGCCGAGCGCTGACGTAGGGAGGGAGACGATAGGCGTGGGCTCGCGGAAATCGGCCGAGATGTGCAGATTGTGGGTAGCTCTGCTTTAGAATAAATGCTGAAAATGGCACTCATTGACTTCTTGACAATATGCTTCTTTGAGAACACAGAAATGGCTCTTTGATTCAATTCAGGTATCAAGGCCGCTTCATCCCTTATTCGCTGCCTCAATTTTTGGATGCTTTTGGTTTCTCCGCGTTCGCGCGCGTGCCCAACGTCAAAGAGGTAATTACGCTTAATTAATTATCAAATTGGCGAGTAATTAAATTGCTGTCGCATAGAGATAAACTGATAAGGTGTGTGGTCCCGCGTATTGCGAGGAAAGTATTGAATATTATTCAGGAAGAGCAAAGAAGATCGCATTCCTTTCGAGTGGGCAAAAACTACCACAAAAACTTGTTTGTCGGCCGGTGTGTTTACCTTCCGGGAATACTGTTGTTGCTTCGCGTTTAGGAGATCTCACATTCTCGGTACCGCAGAGAGGGGGACGGCGTCTCGGTACGGCGTCGGGTGAGTTGTCGACCGCATGAGTCGGCTTGAACCCGCGGACGAGTGGATTTTTCAGGCGGATCGAACGGAATTGATTACGGAATTGCGGATTTATCGACGGAGGGGTCGGACTCGGCCTCGATGCTCGCCCTTTGATTACTGTGTCGCGTAAGGGCGGCGTGGTCTCAATGGGGTACCTCGCTCATGAACCGGGGAGGTAATATGTCGGACTCGGAGTATCTAGACCTTCCCATGGGGGAGGTGGGGCGCCTGGACAGTCCGTACGACTTCCGGTACGGGCGTACGCGCGTGAGTGGTAATGCGAGCGTCTTTCGGAGGGAGGATCGACACGCAGTTCGCGATTTGGGGTTCGGCCATGGTTGTATACAACATTATGCGAAAATGGAATTTAAAGTTCTCGGGTGATCGCGGAGAGAATGCCTGTTGCGTTCGCATTTCTGTTGCGAATAGAGAAGGGGCGTGAGTTGATTCCCGTCGCGGACGAGGACGTCTTGCGCTGCCTTCCGTTCTTTTTATCAGGTATCGTATTGGTTCCGGGGAAAGAGAGCACGGCTCGCTACCAGGGCCGCGTTCAAGACGGCGTGGCGAATGAGGTTTGCCGATCCAGATTTCCAGTTCGCACTACGCGATAAAATAATGCGGACGCAGGGGGAGTCCGTTGTCGATTATTTAACGTACCTAAACGCGCTTTTCGATCGGCTGTCGTTCCCGTGGAGTGAGGAGAAAATGGGGGGCTTTGGAATACGCGCTTCAGAATATATTATCGTGTCTCCAGACGATGGTCCACCAGGACGTAGTGGACAAGAAACACTAAAGATGCTCGCTACGCGGGCGGAGGATTGTTGTCGCGCCACTCAGAGCTATCGCGCTTCACCTCCGCCCGAGCGATCGCTGTTTCCGGACTTGGCGTACCGACCGCCAAAGGGCACGACTCGACAGACAGGTAGAGCGGGGGATCTCGTGGCTATCCTGAATATCCCCACGACAAATGCGATGGGCCGCGAAAAAGGAGGGAAGAAGGCCGCGGCCAAGTGCTGGAATTGCGAAGGCGAGGGACATTTTGCGCGAGATTGTTCCAAGGAACCGCATTGCTATCGCTGCAGCCGGAGGGAAGTTACGCTATGTTCGTGCCCGAGGTGCTCGGGAAACGTGTAACGGAGCCGAGAGAGCGGGAGCGTTCGACTCCTACCCCTTCAGCCCCCGAACAGAAGCAGGAAATAGAATACGAGCTCGCGTATAGTGCATTCGGAGAGAAGGGCTCGCCGACGCTCCTGTTTCTCCGGGTTTGGATCGTGGAGAACGAAGTACGAGCCCTGGTGGACTCCGGTTTAAGTAGGATCTTTTTGAGGGTAGAGATTGGGGGGAAATTTAGAAACGGACGGGATTTTCGTTCCGGGCGGCGGGAGGCAAACGAGTGATGAACCAGACGACCAGGGGAGGTATCGAGCTATCGATAACAGTCCGAGACGCACGCTCCGAGTATGTTTGTTACCGACTTTGCTACCGTGTATATTGGGGATGGATTTTCTCGCAACTTTCGGGGTTGTCGCGAACTTCTCGCGAGGGGAGTAGAATTTCGATGATGACGTTTCGCGACGGTACGCGTTTGAGGCGGCGGGGAATCGCCCCGCGCCCAAGGGGGGTCGGCGGCGGTCCCGGCGAAAGCAGAACGCGGGACCGGAAAGGGGCCTGCCTGGTGGAAAGAGACGCGGATCGCGGACAAATTCTTGTTGACTTGTTGCGGACTAAGCGAGTTGATATCGGAAGAAGGTCGTTGGCGGAATTTCTCGCGTCTGAGATAATCAGTAACCCGGAACGACCGGCAGCGACGAATCTTACCGAACACCGTATCGATGTAGGGGGACACGCGCCCATCAAACAGCGATATTACCCGGTGTCGTCAAAGATACAACAAATGATCTACAAGGAAGTGGACAAGATGTTAGAAGCCGTCGTGATCCACCCCGATCGTGATGATACGCAAACCGGACGGAACGTACCGCTTTTGTTTATATTTCCGGAAATTAAATAGCGTGTCAAAGAAGGATACGTACCCGCTGCCGTACATGAACGCGATCTTGGATAAGTTGCGATCGGCCCGTTACATATCGATAATCGACCTAAGTTTGATTTTATTTCCAAATCCCCCTAAAGACGAGTAGTGTGCGAATTAACAATTTTCCCAATACCAGGGACTATTCCATTTTACAAGGATGCCGTATGGCCTGACGGGAGCGCCTGCGACTTTTTAGCGGTTATTAGATCGGCTGATAGGGCCGGGAATGGAACCGCATTCTTTCGCGTATTTAGATGATATTGTTGTCGTGACGCAAACTTTCGAGGAACATCTCACATGGTTAAAACGCGTGATGAACCATATTAAAGCCGCTGGTCTCACGATCAATCCGGAAAAAAGCAAGTTTTGTCGCTCACAAGTCAGGTATCTGGGATTTTTAGTGCAAAAGGACGGATTGAAGGTGGATCCGGACAAAACGGCCACGATCGTAAAATACCCGCTCCCACAAAATATTCGCCGCTTTATTGGAATGGTGTCGTGGTATCGAAGATTCATACTACAGTGAGATTCATACTACACGCTTGGAGCCGTTGGCGAGTCTTTTGAAAAAGAAAGAATCACTCTTGGGAGTGGAGGGACGCTCAAAAGCAGGTTTTTAAGGCGTTTAAGTTTTGCATTACCACATCCCCTACGTTTTTGTGTCCGAATTTTAATGCACCTTTCGTGTTACAAACAGACATGAGTTCGATGGGTTTAGGTGCGGTATTGACGCAGCAGATCTAGGGCACGGAAAACGTTGTCGCGTTAACGAATCGAGCATTGTCGGACACCGAAAAGAAATATTCCACGACGAAACAGAAGTGCCTCGTGGTGGTGTGGGCGATAAAGAAATTTCGGCCGTACGTGGAGGGATATCGATTCACGGTTATAACGGACCACAGCAGTCTACGGTGGCTACACAATTTGAAAAATTCGACGGAAAGATTGGCCCGATGGACTTTAGAATTATTAGAGTATTAGAATACGATTATTAGATCAAACATCAAAAAGGGGCAATGTAGCACGTACCGGATGCGCTGTCGCGAATATACGAGCAGGAGAACAAGCTGTGCGCAGCGGTCGCAACCGGAGACGAGTGATACAATAATTACCACTTTCCGCTTCGTCGGCGAAGTCGGAAAGGACCCGCGGAAATACCCGGAATGGAGGAATTGCAGACGATAAGTTGTTCTTCCACGAACCCCACGCGGTGAAATCGCAGACGGTGAGAGATCTCGAACAGTGAAAGCTAGTCATACCCCGGGAGGGGCGGCGGAAAATTATTCGCAAGAATTATTCACGATCTCCCGCACGTCGGACATCTCGGAATCGAGAAAACTTATCATCGCGTGGCCACCCGTTATTACTGGCCGAAAATATTTGGGGATGTCGCAGAATACGTTCGTCGATGTGACGTGTGCCAGAAAACGAAGGTCATGCAGGACGTACCGGCCGGGTTGATGGGTCAACGTGTTGTCGAAGTGCCATGGGTCGTGGTCGCGATATAATGGGGCCGCTCCCACCAAGTAATACGCGTATCTATTCGTAATGCAAGATTTATTTATGAAATCGAGTGCTGTCTGCTCTGGAAAGCGACTGGGAAAAGAATATGAGAAGCAACCGAGGATACTTCGTAATCTTCCGCTGGGGCGCACCTCGTGTATTGCTCACCGATGTAGGGTATAGAGTTCGTGAATTGTGAGATACGAGCTATGACCGAGCAGTACGGGATTCACCATTCTACGGTGTCCCCGTATCACCCGCAGGCTAATCCCGTCAAGAGAGTAAACCGCGTATTAACCCTTAGTTCCGACTCATGGGTCGTTTTCGACCCAAGCGAAATTTCAAAGTACCTTAGGTACCTCCATTTCTTAATAACAAACTATATAAAAAAATAATTTTTATCGAAATATTATGATTGGGACTTCAAGTTGAAGGTTGAAAGAAGCTCCATGAATTTTTTCAGATTTTTTAAAGCGTTTTTACTGATCCAAATAACGCAAAGACGCAAACGACCCATGAGTCGGGATTAAAGGTGCCGAAAAGAACCGTCGGGACTAAGGGTTAAAGACAATGATTACAGCCTTCTTGGAAAGCGACCACCGGGAGTGGGATCGACACTTTATAAAATTTTGTTTCGCGTACAATTCAGCGCACCATACGTCCTTACAAGCGACCCCACCTTTTCTGAATTTTGGAAGTCTCTGAAAGGAGGAACCGGTGAAATCCGAGGACGAGTCGACAGAGGCGGCTGTCGAGATAGAGAACACGAACCCCGCGGAGTGGGAGAAACGCATGGGACGGATGGGACTATTGCGAGAATGGGTGATTGAGAAAATGCGCGCCAGAGACAATCCCGATATTATAATTTGCGGCGGAGGGAGCGTAACTTCGCGGTAGGCGATCAAGTCCTAAAAAGACAGCATGTTTTGTCATTGGCCGCGCAACATGTTTCAATGAAATTGGCAACAAAGTTCCACGGTCCGTTTGTCGTTTTGAAGGTCTTGTCACCGGTGGTATCGGCGACGTATCCGGATTATCGGTGAAAAAGGTTTACGTGAAAGATCTAAAACCCTATAATGTCCCTCTCCTGTAGAAGAAGCTGTCGTGAAATGTCACGAAATTTGAGAGGACTCACCCCTCTGGAGGGTGATTTCGACCAGAAATAAGCCCGTCTGTTTAGGTACGTCCGCCGCCAACATCCCGGGTTTTGGACCGAGAGAGGAGCTCCGGAGACGGCAGGAACGCCGAGTGATGACGAGGGAAGTCATCGTGCGAAAATACGAGAATGGCCCGCGATGCAAAATGCGACCGTCCAGGCGAATTCAACGCAGACAACCGCGTCAGTGCAGACGGAGCCGAGGCACCGACACGCCGGGATTCAGATCCGCCTACGTCGACACGACGTATCGGTAAACAGAGAGGAGCTTGCGCGAAGCTCGACGCCGCCAGCGGAACCAAAGGGGAGTCCGCTACCCCGGAAGGGTCTCGACGACGAAGACGACCTCGGAAGGACCCACGCTGGAGCAAACCATGACGCGCTACCAGGAGGAAGTCGCGTCTTCGAAAGAAAATGCTGTTAGAATTGCGACTCTCCCTCTCATTTCGCGTCGGATTGCCCCAAGCCGAGACAAATGTTCTGTTTCCGCTGCGGACGGCTTGGCCAAACAGTAAAGACGTGCCCGGACTGCTCCCCGGGGTGGTTGAATCAAGGACCGTACTCGCGGACACCCAGGGCCCGAGCCGCCGTGCCGGTGGGGAGGACCGCCAGGCACGGTCCTTTAAGCTGTTGACCCCTAATTTCTTCTTTTTTTCGTTTTTTTGTGTCAATCAAGAGTTAAATTTTTTTTCGTCCGTTATATTCTGAGTCTTTTTTCTTCTTTTTTTCGTGATTTGAGTCTTTTTTTCCTTGTCTTAGGCTGTAAGAAGACAAGCGGCCGTTTTGTTTCTCGAGAGGCGAGCCGCGCCCGTAATGTCTTTTTTTTTTATGTTATCGTTATCGCGTTGGGGGTGCCGCGGATATACCCTCGGTCTACTTTTTTTCTTTGTTTTCCCGTTGTCGTAGGCCATTAATTTCTTTTGTCACCATCATGTACCACTACGAGATAGTTTTTTTTAAATATAATATAACCGATTCTTTTTCTATATATAGGAGAGTGTTTCGCTGACGAGATTGTTTCTCTTCCCATCCTCCCGAGACCGGCGGGCCTGATCCCTCGCACTAATTGTGCCGAGACTCCGGGCGAATCGTGCGCGCGGTTGCACAACCGCGGGCTTGTACAATAGGGTTACCCATCCATCGAGACGAAAAACGGAAGGGGGAAGGCACGATGCGCAAATGTGTTGGCTGTGTAATTTTGTCTAGTGGTGTCGTCGAAGTTTCGTCATCGTATGTTATGTGTTGTATGAGGACTTCTACACTGAGGATGTTAGTCGCTCGAGGAGGGGAGTACAAATTACCCCCTTCGCGACTGGTGGTTGATTCTGGGCAATCTTAGCCGGTACGGCCTCTCTCGGCGTGGGGGAGTTGTGACGTTGCCGCTCCTCTGCGGGGTAGTAGTGTCCCGTCACCGTCACAAAGGCACGGCCTCGCGTTCGCGCCGACAGAAAAAGACCAAGTACCGAAATCCCCGGGACAAGCGGCGTAGGGCCATAACGTTGTTCTAATTTTGTTTCTTGTATTGTATAGCACCTTATCCTGCGACACCTGCCATCCGACCCGGAAGACCATCGACGAGCGAGGCTATCGACGAGGGAGAAGAAAATGAGCGACTGCAAGGAGTTCGGCGATTCGAGGCGTGGTAGAAAGAAGCTGGGAGAAATTGAACTCTAAATTAAACGTCCTTATAGAGGCGCCGGCAGCCAACATCGCTCTCACCCGGAAAACATGGACTTAGAGGAGGCCACCACAAGCCAGCAGGGCCGAAGGACATTTGAAATTCCGCGAGTCCCAAGCAGGGAGGCGAGCGCCGGAAAGCTGTGGACCCGCCCGCAAGAACAGCGCACGAGGAAATCACCATCTGAAGGTTGAGCGTTATCGGCGTGACGAAGCGGCCCGCGAGATAGCGCGGCCTGCTGTCGCGCGTAAAACCCCCGATATTTCTCAGTAGCAAATGCCGATTTAGCTTTTTAATATCTGATATTAACATTTACCAAAGCTTCTCCGTCCGTCGATATAATATTCTCCAAATAGTTAAACTTGCAGATATTCTTAACACTCTGCGAATCGATTGTGAATAAGATTGATTTAGAGTTATTTATTCTCATTGTTTCCGTTTTGTTTATGTTGATTTTTAAACCAGCCTTTACTGATTCCGAACATAGATAGTCCAGTTTTGATTGTCGATGAATATGCAATAATAAGACAACATTGTCGGCATATTTCATGTCCTCGAGGCCACGGTTCACTTTTCAGATTATGCTTCTTATTTGTGTGTCAAAAATTTCCAGAACCCAATCTAGGGTGACTCATCTCTATTACTGATTTAGTAATATATTGAGGTTTTTATATTGTTCCAGATTTCGTTAATGGGGTCTGTAGATTCCGTATCTTTTCCAGCATGCTCTGCGTATATCTATTCCTTACATTCCTTTCTATTTATTCCTTGTGTCCTCATCCTGTAATTTGTTTACTAGATATTTCTTCCTGTCTGATTGTTGATTGATTTTTCTAGGAGCCGTTCTTAATCTAGCTCTCAGCTAGCAGCAAGTAGTAATGAGGGAAAGCATGATCACTTCCGATTTTAGCATTTCTTTTATTTCAGACGTCCAAAAGTGTGCGTATCCATTTCTCACTTACACAGAAGTGATCTAATTGGTAATGTTGGATGCGCCACGCTGGGTTCGGTGCTGTCCACATCGCTTTGTGCTCTTTGTGGATAAACAACGACCCACTTATTTTCAACCCGATTGGCACACATCTCACAATCAGTAGTTCACCGTTTTCATTTCTCTGTCCCATGTCATGTCTACCCATTACATGCTCTAAACCTTTATTATCAGTGCCTATTTTGACATTAAAGTTCTCCATAAGGATTATAAAATCATTGCGGTTACTCTCAGTCAATGTTTTGTCAAGTGTGCTATAAAATTGTTCCTTAGCTTCTAGTTCGCTCTCCCCCGTGGATGCATAACACTGTATGATTTTACTTTGAGTCCAGTCTTGCAGTTAAAATTCTATCTGATACAGCTTTCCAGAACATTCCTGATTCTTCTTTTAAGATACAGTTCCACTCCATTTATGAGTCGTCAGCATTCAGCATGCCCGAAAAGAAAATAAGATTGTCATTGGCGTTGCGCAGCTCCCCACAGGTGTTCCAGCACATTTCACTGATATACCCAAAACATCTATTATATGTGTATCTTCTGCACTCTAATGTAAGCTGCGCTAACTTTCCCAACTGGTAACGTGCAAACATTTCATTGAGCAAATTGAGTTTTTATTCGTAAGCCGGTGTCGTCGTAATGATAGGCATCCGGTTTCTTTCTCTTGTAGAACTGAAAATCATCATTAATTTCAGGAGATAGGAGCCTTTGTTCCCTAGTTTGGCGGCTGCCTTTAATCTTTGGTTATTCGATCCTTGGTATGCGACCTCCAAACTTGCCGTACAACCAGTTATGTTGCATATTCTTCCACGGGTAAATAACACAGCCACACAAAAAAAAAAAAATTTCGACGCAGATGGTGAGATTATGATTACTATATGTTTTTCGGGTCGCTGAATCCGAATCCGAGGTCAGTTTTACTCCTGCACGTCAGGGTTTTGACATAACCTCAAAAAACATAGTAAATTTGAATTTTCTAAACATAAATAAAAAGCAAATAACAGATTTGTAGTATTTTAATCATTTTCTTCACAAGAAAAACAATCACTAAAAAGGTTTCGCAAACCCATGATTGTCTTATGGATCATGATGCTTTCTGCTACATATGTGCTAAATTCGAAGTAAGTTATTTAAGAAAACCTGTTGATGTCGATATACGCTCAGCGTATGAAAAAATCTTCAAGTTAAAGATGGATCAGCTTAGCAACTGGGTTCCACATATTATTTGTGATTGTTGTAAAAGAATGCTCACTCGATGGAAAAAAGATCAAAACAAAGATTGTATTAAGTACTCTAATCCAGCCATTTGGCAAAGTCCTACTAATAAGGAAGAATGTTACTTTTGTTTAAATCAAATAAAAGGTTTCAGTAAGAAAAACAAGCAGAAAATTGTATATAAAAGCACTACATGTGTGATTGCTCCAGTTTTAATTGAAAACAATACGGTGAAAACTAAATGTAACCGCGTATGTAAAGACACTCAGCCGATGGACATTGATGAACAGTTCTCTGAAACAAATGAATCTGAGAGCGATGACAACAATGACAGTGATACGGAGTATGCAGCTCATGACAAAAAACCACCAGTCCCGTCATTGATTTCACAGTTGGAATTGAATGATCTTATTCGAGAACTAGGTTTACCAAAAGATGGTTCCGAGCACTTAGCTTCATTTCTCAAAGCGAAAAATGTTTTAGAACCAAAAACTAAGATTTCTGTGTACCGTAACCGTGAAAAAGAGTTTCTAAAATTCTTCAGTAAAGATGAAAAGTTATCACTCGTATTTTGCACTGATGTTGAAGGTCTTATCAATGCATTGAAGGCGAATTGTTATAAAGCCACTGATTGGCGACTTTTCATAGATTCGTCTAAACAAAGTATCAAAGCAGTTTTACTCCACAATACAAATGTTTATGCTCCAGTTCCGATCGCACACTCAACTATCATGCAAGAGAAGTACGATAACATGCAAATTCTATTGAAAAAAATAGACTATAATAAGCACTTATGGCAGATTTGCGGAGATTTGAAAATCATATCAATGTTACTCGGACAACAATCAGGATTTACTAAATATCCTTGCTATTTATGTTTGTGGGATAGTAGAGATAGAGCAAAGCATTACGAACAAAGAAATTGGCCTGTAAGAGCATCGTTGACCACTGGTTCATATAACATCATTCACAAGTCGTTAGTAGATCCATCAAAAATTCTCATCCCTCCCCTTCACATAAAGCTTGGTCTGATGAAGCAGTTCGTTAAAGCTTTAGATAGAACAGGTAAATGTTTTCTATAACATCTCCAATCGAAGTTTCCAAAACTTTCTGAGGCAAAAGTGAAGGAAGGAGTATTTGATGGACCACAAATTCGCAAGCTGTTCAAAGATGAAAATTTTACTAGTATAATGAACGGACTTGAGAAAAAAGCTTGGCTTAGTTTCAAAGACGTGGCACACAATTTTTTGGGAAATACAAAAAGTCCACAGTATGAAAAAATTGTTAATAATATGGTAAAAAACTTCGAAAAACTAGGTTGTTTGATGAATTTGAAATTACATTTTTTGCACTCACATCTTGACGAATTCCCCAACAACCTAGGAGATTTTAGCGAAGAACAAGGGGAACGTTTTCATCAAGACATAAAAGTTATGGAAACTCGCTATCAGGGAAAATGGGACGAACATATGATGGCAGATTTCTGCTGGAATATGAAAAGAGACTTACCGAAGGAAGGTAGAAAACGTAAAACATTGCATCGATCTTTTGAGGAGAAAAGAACTCGATATAGTTCGAAAAAAGAAAATGATTAAAATACTACAAATCTGTTATTTGCTTTTTATTTATGTTTAGAAAATTCAAATTTACTATGTTTTTTGAGGTTATGTCAAAACCCTGACGTGCAGGAGTAAAACTGACCTCGGATTCGGATTCAGCGACCCGAAAAACATATAGTAATCATAATCTCACCATCTGCGTCGAAATTTTTTTTTTTTGTGTGGCTGTGTAATTGACACGGTTATCCTGCCGCGCTCGGTCGCCAGAGCCTCGTTAGTAGAAACAGGATGTGCCGCTGGTAGGAAAGGTTGACTGTTAGATCGGATAAGCTATAGAGATAAAAAAGATAAGAGAGAGAGAGAGAGAGAGAGAGAGAGAGAGAGAGAGACGCAAGTGAAAATGCTCGCGTGCGTAGCATGGAGTAAGAGGGAGGAGATCGATCTCCGTGAAACAAAAATAGCCCCAGTTCGTGGCACCGAGTCATTATTATTTCTTACCGATGGGCGCCATATTGTAATTACTAGCCTTACCGCTTTACCTAAACGGACTATACGCACACGGACTTAAACACACAAGTGAGAGTCTTGTTGGTGAGCTCCCTGGATTTAGTGAAAGGTTCACGAATAAGGTCGCGCTTGTGTATGTTACCCCCCATTAGAATTTCATGCCCCTCTCTTACATTTTACAAGTAGCGCCCATCGGTAAGAATTTTTTCCCTTTGGTCCCACGGACTGGGACCACTTTTCCGGCTCGTACTCGATTAAGTTCGATCTTCTTCTCTCTTACTCCAAAGTGTGTAAGATCGAAATCTTTTGGCTAGAACATTCATCACTTGGCGTTTTGTTTAATATACAATTGTTTAATATACAATCGTGAAAGAAAAAATTGTTGCTCTGCCAATGTAAATAAACACCAACACAAACGTATAGATCTTGATTAGGATAGATTAGGTTAATTATAAATTTTTTTTAGTGCAACCCACCTACATGAGGTTACTGTGTCTTAAGTTCGATTATTAGTCGGCACGCAAATCATTGATTGGCCAGCAAAGATCCAGATCTGACCGCTTGGCGTTTTAGATACATTTCTTACTATTAAGTAATTTTCTAGAAGAGTGTAATATTTGTGTGTTTTTTTTAAATTTAATTAAGGGTTAGAAAAATAGAGATATTTTTGTACTATGAAACTTTTGTTGTGTGTAAAACATTTTTTAATATCTCAAAAATCATTCGAGATATATCGAAAAAAGCAGAAACCACTCTATGTATAAAGGATGGTTTTATCTTTTAGAAATGTTTTTAAACAGTAACTGAATATTTCTAAATTCATTTATTTACCTTACATGTGTGCAAAATTTCTACAAAATCAGAATTTTCCATTTCATGAGGTTCCCTTGTAAGTAGATTAACAAAAGTAAATTATTTTAAAAAACTTCTATGTTGACAATCAGAAACAATAAAGAAAATATAAATGAACTAAACGTATAGATCAAGCATTCCACCTCAAGTGAGCCACCTTAATTTCTCAAAAACAGACATTTTCTTCTCGGCTAAAATTAGCTTAAATTACCTTTGGCAAATGCTCTTTAATTTCTAAAATTTGCAGCAATTTATCTTTACAGGTGTACAAAATGGCGACATAAAATGTCTTGAAAAACAAGGATTCAAATGTTTTTACCGTCACTGAACATGAGCTTAACTGAATCAAATACTGATCTATACACTATAAACATCTTATCTAATATGTTTGAAGTCACTAAAAACAAATATGAGGTCAAAATCATAAAATTCAGAATGGCGGATCCTAATGGCAGCTAGAAGTAACCTTGAATATGCATGAATTTATATCTCACAAACGGCGTGCACAATTGTAGCGAAATATTATAAAATACCATTTACATAAATTTTGTGTAAAATTCAGTCATATTTTTCCAAACTTAAAATTTTCAGTTTTTAATATTCCCATCCAACATGCTCGATCCGCCATTTTAAATTTTTCAGTTTTGACCTCAAATTAGTAATCACCTCAAAAACCTTTTATACCCGAAAATAGTCAAATTCAATATAAAATTATATGATAAATAAATTGTTTTTTTCACATTTAAATTGTTATAAACAATTACTAACGGAAAATTGGGCGCAAACAACTTTGAAACATGTAAAATAAGCATTTCTATACCTGAAAAGTCCAAAATCATCATTAATTTCGCGAAACAACAAATTTTACAATATAAAAATGAGAAGAAAATAAGTGAAAAATATACATCCCACTAGCAGTGATAAAGTTAAACAAAACGTAAGTTACTTATTTTATCTTTATTATTTAAAATTTATCACCAGTTATTTAGAAACAATTAAATATCTATTTTTATTCCTGACTATGTGTTTACTCTTTGAAAGGAAAAAAATATTGTTTTTTTAGCAGCCATATTAGATCCGCCGTTTTGAATTTTGATATTTCGACATCATATTCATTCTCAGTCACTCATAAGAGTCTTTTTAATAAGAGTCCTTTTCTAGTTATTTTTAATATTTTATAATATATATAATTCTTCTAGACTAAGAAAGGGATGAAATATTGTGTCCAGCAGCCATATTGGATCCGCCACTCTGAATTTTATGATTCTGACCTCATATTCGTTTTTAGCAACTCCAAACCATTGAATAAAGAGTAAAGGAAGGAGCATTTTTGCCGAATTTTTGAGAGTGAGGGGTGATGCCGACTACACATTTTGTTTATTATAGCGGACTTGACGTCATCTCAAGAATATAATAGCAGTAAGTAGTGGTAGTACGGTTAAAACTCTGTGGTAGTAAAGCGAGTGCAATATACGCCACTGTCATGTCATTTGTGACGTCATAGTTTGTTCGGTTGTGGCTTCACTTTTTCGATCAAATGTTCCTTCCTTTACCATATATTCTAAGTTCCAAACACATTAGACTATAAACATAAGATGTTTATATAGTGTTTATATAATGTCTATATAGTGTATAGATCAGTATTTGATTCAGTTAAGCTCATGTTCAGTGACAATAAAAACATTTAATACCTTGTTTTTCAAGACATTTTATGTCACTATTTTGACACCTGTAAAGATTCCTGCAAATGAAGGTAATTTAAGCCAATTGTGGTTGAGAAGAAAAAGTCCGTTTTTGAGAAATTAAGGTGGCTCACTTAACGTGAAATGCTCGAGATATAAGATATCACTTTGTTCGAGAAAGTTTTTTTAAGAAACTATTTATTGTACAATATGTATTACAAAAAAATGAAAATATTCACAAAAGCGTTTGATAGAGGAAAATTTGATATAAATGCTGCATTTTGTATTTTTGTATCTTCAATGAATTAAGATGAGCGAGAAATATAAATAATAAAATAATAATAATATTGTATATGTACCTCTTTCTGTGTGCATATGAGAAAAGTCAACATTAAGGGAAAGTATTGAAAGTAGATACATATATAGTGGCGACTTTTCTTCATTCAAACTAGTGGTGAACTACACGGAGCATAACTCATTCACAATCGGTATTAAAATGTGATTATTTGTGTTTCTATGATAGACTTCCGCATATTCAAAGATTTGAGTATTTTCCTTAGTTTCCTATATATAAGAAACTGGATTGACTACAGTCAGTCGTTCCACGTTAGTAGAGCACGCATATCATCACAATACACATTGTAAAGCTATATTCAAATATAGTTAAGTTAAAAAACACTTACTATTCTTTCTTTCTTTGTTGTCTAAAAAGTAGCAAAGTAAATCCAGCACAAACATACACACATTTTAGTAAATATTCTAATATTTATAAATATTTACCATTTTAGTAAATATTTATAAATATTAGCTTTTTACAATCATGAAATGAGCCAGTTGATCTTGATGTTGATCTTGACTCTCTTCTAAGAAGGTTAAAATCGTTGATCTTTTCCGTTGCTTGGTTAGTAAAAAAAAAGTTAAAAGAAATAAATGCATTGAAGAAAATCTCAATTTTTTTATCTTTGCATATATATTTTAGAAATGCGAATGACATTGAAAAAGAGAAACGCATGAGCGAGAGAGAGACTCCAATTAATAAAAAAATATGTATATAAAAATAAATATCTTTAAAAAAATTTTGACAATTTATACATTAGTAATTGATTAAAATTTATTTCGTAAATACACATCAGACGAGAGATTTTTTGTTTAATACTTATACATCACATAAAAATTTAATAATATTATCATAAGCATAGATAAGCTGGAAAAAAATGTGTACTAACATGTTTACTTTACTAAATCAAAAAATAGTGTTTGAATAATATCAATATGACTTTAACATATTTCCTTTTCAATGATATTTGACATCATAATATTAGTATATGTATAAGATCCGAGTGTACAAAATATGTTAACACTATTTGCGTATTTAAGTAAAGTGCTGTTTCGTTTTACCTCAAAAGCAGGGGGGAGGAGGGTAGGGAGTGAACTTCGCTTCACGTGAAGAATCAAAAACTCATAAAGGATGATAAAAGGATGATAAAAATAGTTTCGTTCTGAGAAGAGTGATCTATACCAAAAGGTGACTTTATTTCGGGTGGAAAGCTAGAAACTCATGTAGAATCGTATAATAATAAAGCAGGAGAAGAGGGTGAAGGTGGAATTTGTTTTGCATGGAAAATTGGAAACTCATGAAGAACCTATCGATTTTTAATAAAACTATGATTCTTGTTAATTTTTTTAAAGTTTATATAAACTTGATGAGTGTAGGTTTTCAACTATCCTCATGCAGTTTTCTCTTCGTAAGAAAGTACATTCCTCTAGCGGAGACATCCCAAATTATTCGACAAGCATTAAAAATAAGTATTCAATTTTTTGCCGCAATATTCGTTATGATGCTCTACACGGAATGACAAACCATCAATTTTTGTCATATTGTCATCATAATGACAACATAACGTACCAGTATGTCAGACTACAGAAGAACTGCACGCTTATAGCATGTGAAAATAATAGGCAACACATACCAAAACAAGACGTCTACACAGACATAGCTTTTGTTCACACTTGTACATAAGTTTGCTCAAAATGCTCGATCAAATTTGGCTATCTGGGAATAACGGAAAAGATCAATGATCTTGATTTCCTTAATAAAAAAAATCAAGGTTAACATCAAGGTCAACTGGAAGTCGTTTGAGGCGAGTTACGTAAATATTATCGTTTGTGATTTTACTTTATATAGTAGACATTTTCAGTTAATGGTCTCAAATTTTTGGCTGGCAATATGTTGAGAGTCTTTCGATCTTAAAATTCATTAAAACATTATTGTTATTTTGGTATTGTAAAATGAGCGATATTATAAAATATCATAATACTGATATCATAATCACTAATATTCCCATATAACTGAACATTATCCAAGTAAAGGTGATACTTACGAGATTCTTGAACGCATTCGTGAGTGGTGTTCAATGCCAGTAATAGAAGTATAAACAGGCAAGTGGCCAGCAAAGTGATAGCTAATACGCCTAGTAAACGTTGTCTACTCGCTGTTCCTCTACGTCTTCGTGTGATTGAGGTAGCACGTGTCACGCCGATCGGCCTCTGTGATTTGGTCGGATGCTGAAGAACGGATGTGGTAATTTCGCCACGTGAACTACAAGTTACCTAAATGGTTGGGTAAAATAACGAAAATGGATCGTGTTTACATTTTCATTTCTTCAAAATAAAATAAAAAATTCACTTCTTCAAAATAAAATAAGAAAGAAAGAAGAAGAAAAGAAAGTGAAAAGATATTTCTGCAACTTTGATTTTAAGATTAATTTTATTAATATATCCATATAGTTTAAGTTAACCATTTGGAAACACATCTCTTTGTTTTTGATAATACAAAGAAATAAATAAAAATAAAATAATTTTCTATATATTCAAGAGAATAAATTAAAAAAAAATTAATTAAGGTTAAAAACATTAATAATTTTTCAAGATTTAATATTTATATTGTTCACATTTTATTATATTAAATAAAAATTTTACACATAATAACCATTCATAATTTTTTATTAATTAAAATACATTTTTATTAATATTAAATGTTAATACGAGCTGACAAAAAAAATTAAAAATTTCGCAATACGTGAAGTTTATCTTCAAATGATCTTTAAAGAAAAAAATTGTTTACTTATTTGTAAAAAACAGAAACATTTAAAATTGGTATATATTATTTTACAAGTAAATTCGAAAGTATCTTTCTCCGATTTTGATGAGTTTTTGATGATTCGAAAGTATCTTTCTCCGATTTTGATAGTATGTTGTTCTCCAGGTCAAAATAAGGACACATATTTTTTATACGTGTCGCATGTTTAGGAGATGAAACAACCCTTTGAAAAAAGTTTATATATATTGTTGAATCCGCTCCCGTCACCCGCGTCACGGAGCGCTCTCCGGCAACGAGCCGTCGTTTGTCAAACAACGATCGGCGGATTAATGTCCGGACCGTCTTGATGTATAGACGTTCTCAGTGTAACGGCATTTTAATAAAGAGTTCTCTTACGCAAAACCGCAGTGCTTATTTCCGCCTCGACGGAATGTGCCGCGAGTGTCTGTGAGTGTGAATGGCTGTGGTGGTGTTCCCCGGCGCGGCGCATAACAATATACAGGGTGTCCCGCACAAGATGAATCACCACTCGTATACAGATAGAATAAGTTAAACTGACAATGAGTAGAAAAGTTCTGTATCATTTTGCGATTTTCGTAATAATTAATGAGATATTAAATAAAGAAGATCGACCAATACGCGCGAATCTAATTGTAAGTGCGAGGCAAGAAGGGACAACCCACGGTTACTGTCTAGCGTCCGGAATAGCCCATCATTATCGTCTAGCATCTTAGCGCGCGGGAAGAAGGGATAGCCACAATCACTGTTACGTTAAGATACTAGACGATAATGGTGGGCTGTTCCTTCTCCCCGCGCACTCGGACGCTAGACAGTAACCGTGGGTTATCCGTTCTCGTCGCGCGCTTAGATTCGCGCGTATTGGTCGATCTTCTTTATTTAATATCTCATTAATTATTACGAAAATCGCAAAATGATACAGAACTTTTCTACTCAGTTTAACTTACTCTATCTGTATACGAGTGGTGATTCATCTTGTGCGGGACACCTGTATATATGCATATATATACAGGGTGATTCAAAACAACCCCTGCAGATTGAAATGTCGTATTCCTGAGTCAATTCTGAGATGATTTTTCCTTTACCAAAATTTTCTCCGAAGCTTAGTTTTTGAATTATAAAGAGAAATAGTTAACGAATTACGGAAAGAGTACGGAAGGTAGGCAGGGGCGACGCAACTCACCGTCCGACGCAGGTGATTACGTGGGGCGCCTCAGCCTTAGCCCATTGCTTTACGTATCGATACACATGACACATTCTCGCTCTCTCTCTCACTCACTCATTCTCACTCTGATTTATTCTCACTCTTGCTCACTCACTACTATTTATTTTTGTAATTAAGAAACTAAGCTTAAGAGATAATTTTGCAAAGAAATGTAAGTGTCAGAATTGAATCAGGAATACGACATTTTTTTCAATCACTTACCTGTAGAGATGCGATGACTTCGTGTTATTTCCTGTAGTTCCTTGAGAGAGATGGATGGATCGTATTTCTTGTGACTTCCACAACTTTTTATAAATATTAAATCGCGTTCCCACTGATAATCCACAGCTGAGTAATCACACGCAAAATATTTTTTAAATTTACGTTTCACACATTTTTTCTCACGTTTCACTCACTCAATCACTAATCACTGTCGATCACCGAGTAATTATTTGACGGAAAAGAAATCACTCAAAGAAATACACACGATACACAACACGCGACACGTGTTTACTTCGCGACAGCAAGCAGTCGACTGATTTTTGGTTATGGTTGTATTAGCGCTGCCAACCGTAAATGCAAGCGTGCGATTGGTCGAATATCTTCAATATTCAGAATGCGGCAATACAAGAAACGTGAAACGTATGATATTCATCTTAAGATTAATTGGAATAAGTAAAAGTGTTTAATGTTAAATACTTAAAGATATTTAAATATTTAATATTAAATATTTAAAAATATTTAATATTAAATGCTATTAAAGTACTTAACATCTCTCTTGACTTTTTCTTACATTTCTACAAACATAAGGTGTTCCATGTTAAAAAATATTGGTTGCCCTGAAAAGGGCAGATTGATTGAATAATTTTATAACAAGTGTTCGAAGTGGCCTCCATCCATTCTAACGCAGGCTCTCATGCGTTTCAATAAATTTGATTTCACATTTTCCATCATATCTTCGTCGATGGACCATACAGCGTATCGGAATTTTGTTTCCAAATCTTCTCGGTCTTCGGGAAGCGTTTTATACATTAATTCTTTGCAATATCCCCAAAAGAAAAAATCTAATGGATTAAGGTCCGGGGATCTTGCAGGCCAACGTATCGGGCCGTATCGACCCATCCAACGTTGTGGAAAATGCTCGTTTAAATAATTTGTCACAATTCTAGCATTGTGCGGCCCAGCACCGTCCTGATGAAATATTAATTTGTTTCTTTCGATTAATGGAACTTCTTCTAAAAATTCTGGAAGATTTTCTTGCAAAAATTCCAAATATGTTGCGCCAGTTAAAATGTCTGGGAGGATAACAGGACCTAGTATTTTAGTTCCCATTATTCCAGCCCAGACATTCAGCTTCCACCGAACTTGAAAGTTCCTGACTCGTGTAGCTTCGGGATTTTCGTCGCTCCATGAATGCATATTATGCGAATTAAATATTCCTTCTCGTGTGAATAACGATTCATCGCTAAATATCACACGAGAAGGAAAACTGGGATCTCGATTTGTCCTCCTCAGAAAATTTTCACAAAATGCTCTTCTTAAAGGATAATCTTCAGGTCGTAAATGTTGAACACGCGTGTAATGATATGCGTGGAACTTTTCTTCCCGTAACGTTCTCTGTACAGTAGAATATGATAAGCCATGTTCTCGAGCAACGGTCCGAATACTCGTTTCGGGTTGTTGTTCGAAAGCATGGATAATTGTCTGTGTATTCCGCAAATTTCTTGCGACGCGATCTCTGCCAGTATCGTGCTTGTTCGGAAGAAAGGACCCGGTTTCGTGTAATCGTTGAGCCGCAGCACGTATGATATCGGCCGACGGATGTCTCGCTCGATTTGGATATAATTCCATGTATCTTCTTGCAGCAGCGTTACAATTCCCGTGGCACTCACCGAGTGCCATTAACATGTTGTAATATTCTGCATTTGTATAGCTTGCCATCTTGTATCTTGTCGTCTTGACGTTTCTGATAACAGAAGGCGAGTGACGTGCATATCGATCGAACATTGATTTATACGATCTTCGCGGGGGTCCAGTCCCCCTCCGCGACCCCCTCGGCGAATCGCGAGCCGCGAAATCCGCGTGAGCCGTGATTCGCCGAGGGGGTCGCGGAGGGGGATTGGACTCCCGCGAAGATCGTATAAATCAATGTTCGATCGATATGCACGTCACTCGCCTTCTGTTATCAGAAACGTCAAGACGACAAGATACAAGATGGCAAGCTATACAAATGCAGAATATTACAACATGTTAATGGCACTCGGTGAGTGCCACGGGAATTGTAACGCTGCTGCAAGAAGATACATGGAATTATATCCAAATCGAGCGAGACATCCGTCGGCCGATATCATACGTGCTGCGGCTCAACGATTACACGAAACCGGGTCCTTTCTTCCGAACAAGCACGATACTGGCAGAGATCGCGTCGCAAGAAATTTGCGGAATACACAGACAATTATCCATGCTTTCGAACAACAACCCGAAACGAGTATTCGGACCGTTGCTCGAGAACATGGCTTATCATATTCTACTGTACAGAGAACGTTACGGGAAGAAAAGTTCCACGCATATCATTACACGCGTGTTCAACATTTACGACCTGAAGATTATCCTTTAAGAAGAGCATTTTGTGAAAATTTTCTGAGGAGGACAAATCGAGATCCCAGTTTTCCTTCTCGTGTGATATTTAGCGATGAATCGTTATTCACACGAGAAGGAATATTTAATTCGCATAATATGCATTCATGGAGCGACGAAAATCCCGAAGCTACACGAGTCAGGAACTTTCAAGTTCGGTGGAAGCTGAATGTCTGGGCTGGAATAATGGGAACTAAAATACTAGGTCCTGTTATCCTCCCAGACATTTTAACTGGCGCAACATATTTGGAATTTTTGCAAGAAAATCTTCCAGAATTTTTAGAAGAAGTTCCATTAATCGAAAGAAACAAATTAATATTTCATCAGGACGGTGCTGGGCCGCACAATGCTAGAATTGTGACAAATTATTTAAACGAGCATTTTCCACAACGTTGGATGGGTCGATACGGCCCGATACGTTGGCCTGCAAGATCCCCGGACCTTAATCCATTAGATTTTTTCTTTTGGGGATATTGCAAAGAATTAATGTATAAAACGCTTCCCGAAGACCGAGAAGATTTGGAAACAAAATTCCGATACGCTGTATGGTCCATCGACGAAGATATGATGGAAAATGTGAAATCAAATTTATTGAAACGCATGAGAGCCTGCGTTAGAATGGATGGAGGCCACTTCGAACACTTGTTATAAAATTATTCAATCAATCTGCCCTTTTCAGGGCAACCAATATTTTTTAACATGGAACACCTTATGTTTGTAGAAATGTAAGAAAAAGTCAAGAGAGATGTTAAGTACTTTAATAGCATTTAATATTAAATATTTTTAAATATTTAATATTAAATATTTAAATATCTTTAAGTATTTAACATTAAACACTTTTACTTATTCCAATTAATCTTAAGATGAATATCATACGTTTCACGTTTCTTGTATTGCCGCATTCTGAATATTGAAGATATTCGACCAATCGCACGCTTGCATTTACGGTTGGCAGCGCTAATACAACCATAACCAAAAATCAGTCGACTGCTTGCTGTCGCGAAGTAAACACGTGTCGCGTGTTGTGTATCGTGTGTATTTCTTTGAGTGATTTCTTTTCCGTCAAATAATTACTCGGTGATCGACAGTGATTAGTGATTGAGTGAGTGAAACGTGAGAAAAAATGTGTGAAACGTAAATTTAAAAAATATTTTGCGTGTGATTACTCAGCTGTGGATTATCAGTGGGAACGCGATTTAATATTTATAAAAAGTTGTGGAAGTCACAAGAAATACGATCCATCCATCTCTCTCAAGGAACTACAGGAAATAACACGAAGTCATCGCATCTCTACAGGTAAGTGATTGAAAAAAATGTCGTATTCCTGATTCAATTCTGACACTTACATTTCTTTGCAAAATTATCTCTTAAGCTTAGTTTCTTAATTACAAAAATAAATAGTAGTGAGTGAGCAAGAGTGAGAATAAATCAGAGTGAGAATGAGTGAGTGAGAGAGAGAGCGAGAATGTGTCATGTGTATCGATACGTAAAGCAATGGGCTAAGGCTGAGGCGCCCCACGTAATCACCTGCGTCGGACGGTGAGTTGCGTCGCCCCTGCCTACCTTCCGTACTCTTTCCGTAATTCGTTAACTATTTCTCTTTATAATTCAAAAACTAAGCTTCGGAGAAAATTTTGGTAAAGGAAAAATCATCTCAGAATTGACTCAGGAATACGACATTTCAATCTGCAGGGGTTGTTTTGAATCACCCTGTATATATATATATATACAGGGTGGCCCATCGAAAAGGAAACAAACTGAATAACTCTTACAAAAATGATTTTTCGAAAAAATGCAAAAACATGTCAATTATTATTGGAAGGGGGACATCTATTGACGTAAAACTCTTACCCTCAACTTCCACCCCCTAAGCGGGGGGTGGCAACCCTTAAAAATTTTAAACGAGAAGGGGGGTCGAATAATATATCATTGGAAAGGTCTCTCAATTCTCTATAATTCTACGTTTAATTTTTTAAATTTGATCGATTTGTTTAGAAGATACAGAGTGTTTTATCTAAAACAAATAAATCTTTATAATCTTTAACCAGGTCATTAATCGGTTGCAAGAGGTGTTCAAATTGTGTTAGTTAGCGTAGTAATTGTTTGAAATGTTGATAAAGCTTAAAGCTTTCAAGTTTTGAATTTATTCCACGTCAATGTGTATACTCCAATGTTTTGATTCTTTCTCTTTCTCTCTCTTTACTACTTTGCCTACACTGAAGAAAATTTCTACGTCAATGTGCTCCAATGTTTTGGTTTTTTCTTTGCTACTTTTTGTTACACTGAACGAAATTTAAACTTATACGAAGCCTAATCTTTCTTCAGTGTGCTTCGATAAGCAAGATCAGTACTTATCTAGTGTTTGCGACAAGTAAATTTCATAATTCGTTGTTTTGACATTATGGTTTATTCGATTGCAGAAAGGATCGAAATAATTGCACTTTATTTTGAAAATAATAAATGTGCTAACAAAACAGCTGAGCTGTTCAATCAAAGGCATGCAAATAAACATGTCAATCGTAAATACGTTTTGCAGTTAGTGGCAAAATTTAAACAGACAGGATCTGTGGTTAATAAAAAACGGAATGCTGAAAATCGTGTACGATATGAAGCGGTGGAAATAGCGATTTTAGGCCATGTTGCTGCTGATCCTACGTTGAGTACAAGGCAATTATCTGCTGTATCTGGTGTTAGTCGAACCAGTATTCAACGAATTTTAAAACATCATAAGTTTCACCCATATAAAATTAAGTTGTTACAGGAACTTAATGAAGACGACTTTGACCGTCGGTTGCAATTTTGTGAGGTCATGAGTGAACGAATAACGAATAATCCAAATTTCCTCTTTAATATTTGTTTTTCTGACGAATGTTCTTTTTTTCAAAATGGTACAGTAAATCGCCATAATTGTCGCTATTGGGCAGATTCTAATCCAAGCATATTTTATGAAACCCATACTCAACACCCAAAAAAATTAAATGTTTGGGCTGGCATTTTTGGTGATCGTATTGTTGGTCCCTTTTTTCTATCTGGCAATTTAACTGGAGATATGTATTTGGAACTGCTAGAAAACATAATTGATCCAATGTTAACCAATATTATCGAAAATGATGAACATTATCTCGAAGATCAATTAATATTTCAACAGGACGGAGCTCCTCCACATTATACACTGTCTGTTCGTAAATATTTGGATCAAACTTTTCCAAATCGTTGGATTGGAAGAAGAGGCACTATTGAATGGCCTCCTCGTTCTCCAGATTTGTCGCCACTGGATTTCTTTTTATGGGGACATTTAAAAAGTAAAATTTATGAAACACAACCAGCTTCTTTAGAAGATTTACGTCAACGTATTGTTAACGAATGCCATAAAATTACTCCACAAATGCTCCAGAATGTGCGACAACGTTTTGAGCAGAATCTTTATTATTGTATGGAAGCTAGTGGTCAACATTTTGAACATTTGTTACGCTGACAATAGATAATAAAAAAAATTTGAAGATATGCAGATTTGTTTGTTTTAGATACAACCCTGTAACCCTGTAAAACACCTTGTATCTTCTAAACAAATCGATCAAATTTAAAAAATCAAACGTAGAATTATAGAGAATTGAGAGACCTTTCCAATGATATATTATTCGACCCCCCTTCTCGTTTAAAATTTTTAAGGGTTGCCACCCCCCGCTTAGGGGGTGGAAGTTGAGGGTAAGAGTTTTACGTCAATAGATGTCCCCCTTCCAATAATAATTGACATGTTTTTGCATTTTTTCGAAAAATCATTTTTGTAAGAGTTATTCAGTTTGTTTCCTTTTCGATGGGCCACCCTGTATATATATATATATAAAACTACCAATACGATTTGACCCCTAAATGACTTCTAAAAGTCACCTTGACCTATTAAGTACCTTTCTAAACGTAAAATTTCCCGTTCTTTTCGAATTCAGAGTTAAAAATGGAGTTTGAGAATCTTTTCTTTGCCGGTGATAAGAATACAAAAAGGAAGGCATGTAAATGACCACAAGCCGGCACATACGATGTATTAATCAAAGTTTAATAGAACAACGTTTCGACCTCAATTGGGTCCTTTTCAAGTACATCTACAAACTGTAACGAAAAAAGTACATCTACAAACATGTTATGACAAAATGGTACAGACCAGTGATACAAAAATTAAAGGTGCTATATGAATTTGATTTAAACTTACATGGTATACAATAGGATGAGTCCAAATTACATATTGTGATATTAAAAACGTTCGTCACATTAGATTTTAAGAGAAGTGAAAAACATCTGTCTTTAGTGACAGTGCAAAACGGACTAAGCGAAGTTCGGTATGTGAAACGGCGCAAGGACAAATTAAAAATAAATAAGTAAAATAAATATAATATCAAAAACAATGTAAAGAAACATGGATAACAAGTCAATGATCTAAAATGTGAGAAGTAAATAAATGAAGGTTGAGTCAAAAAATAAAAAGCAAAGCAAAGACGTCAGTAATGAAGGATGAGATTAAAGTAAAATATAAAATAACAAGTATAGGTGTGAGAGACGAGTCTAAAAAATTAAATGTCAAAAAACGTTGAGTTATGTGTGTTAAAAAATATGTAACATGTTGACAAACACACAGTTGCAAACACACAGTTGCAAACACACAGTTGCAAACACACAGTTGCAAACACAGATCGATCAGCAAATTTAACCATCTTATAAAGAAACTTAACACGTCATACAATCCTTTCAAAAACATGAACACTTCAAAATGGATTATGAATTTAAGTGACAGGCGAGTTCCGGATTCAGTATTAGATTTCTTGAGTTTGGGTGACAGGTTTGCGCTCCCTCTGGATAGGAAGGATGTTAGGGATCGTGTCAATTATTCAACCTGCATCATAAAGAATTTTGAGAACTTCTCTCAAAAACTTGATAAGAAAGTCGCGGATTCCACAAGAAATTCCATCACCAATGTTTTAACAAACTTTTTAACTACCGACAAACACATTCACTTAACTGACAAATTCATTCTGAACGCTTTTCACGAATGTAAAAAAATTTTTAAAAAACAACAACGACTTACTTATAACAAAGGCAGACAAAGGACAGGTTACAGTAATACTTGAACGAAACGAATACGAAAAACAAATGTTCAACTTACTCAACGACGAAATGACATACAAAAAACTTAAAAGAGATCCCATAAACTCCATACAATATAGAATGAATGAACTATTAAAATCTTAGAGGTCCAATTTAATTATCGACGAATATACCTACAAAACTTTGCGTTGTACTAGCGGTAACCTGCCAAAATGTTACGGACTGCCGAAGATTCATAAGTGGCTTTCCTCTTCGCATCATCGTATCGGCATCTGGGAGTCCACTTTACAATGTTGCGAAGTACTTGCATTCCATCCTAGAGGCCTCCATCCCGAAGCCTAAGTCTCACATTAAGGACAGCTGGTTTTTAGCCGACAGCATGAAGAACACACCCATACTCCCCTGTCAAACTCTTCTCTCACTTGACGTCACAGCTCTTTATAACAACGTCCCCAAAGAACTAATATTTAAAGCCATCACATCTCGGTGGTGTCACATTTCTACAGTAACTAAGTTTAACCTACAACAATTTCTTCATGCTGTCGACATGGTGCTTTCCTCCACGAGCTTTGGCTTCTGGGGATCTTTTTACGAACAAATCTTCGGCAGTCCTATGGGGTCTCCACTTTCCCCCATCTTGACCCGATATTGTAATGGATGATCTAGAAACGCATTGTCTTGGACTTCTCAATTTTGACGTTCCCGTCTACTACAGATATGTGGACGACATTCTCATGATTGCACCCACCTCTGAGATTGACACGATCCTTACTGTCTTTAACATGTATCATCCACGCTTGAATTTCACCCATGAACTTGAGAATGATTCTTCAATTCCCTTCCTTGACACTTTAATTATTAGGGACAACAATGTACTTATAACTAATTGGTATCGTAAACTCACTTTTTCTGCGCGTTATCTAAACTAAATTTCGCTTTAATCACCCGTTTATACATAAGAAGAACACGGAACCTTGTCGACAGAGCCATTCTTCTTTCTAATGAGAGGTTTCATAAAAATAACATCGACATTGTTAAAGATATTTTGCGGAACAATTTATACCCGAGTCACTTAGTCAACTATCTAATTAAACAAAGACTTAAAGCGTTACATCACACACACCATAACACCCATATTCGCGTTCCTTTCGATGTAAGAGATAGCATCGTTATTCCATTCTCTATAGAAGTATCAAACAGCATCGAACGGGTTCTACGAAACTCCAATATTAAAGTTCTTTATTCCATCTTTAACAGATTAGATATTATCATCAGGAAAGGTAAAGACTCTCTTAGCATGTTCAAGCAAACCGAATTGGTATATGAAATAGACTGCTCCAACTGCAACGCGTGCTACATTGGGCAGACCAAACGACACCTTATAACTCGATTAAAGGAACATCGGGATAACGTTAAAAAACATGACGCTTATCATTCTGTCGTCAGTAAACACAGACTATCTCTTGACCACGACTTCGACTGGAACCCTAAGATTTTCCACAAAGAGACGAACACAAAGAAAAGAGAGATAGCGGAAATGCTGTTTATTAAAAATAGTAGTTCCGCTATTAACTCTCAAAAGGACACAGAAAATTTGACAGCAATTTATGATAGACTTATCAACATGTTACATATTTTTTAACACACATAACTCAACGTTTTTTGACATTTAATTTTTTAGACTCGTCTCTCACACCTATACTTGTTATTTTATATTTTACTTTAATCTCATCCTTCATTACTGACGTCTTTGCTTTGCTTTTTATTTTTTGACTCAACCTTCATTTATTTACTTCTCACATTTTAGATCATTGACTTGTTATCCATGTTTCTTTACATTGTTTTTGATATTATATTTATTTTACTTATTTATTTTTAATTTGTCCTTGCGCCACGTTTCACATACCGAACTTCGCTTAGTCCGTTTTGCACTGTCACTAAAGACAGATGTTTTTCACTTCTCTTAAAATCTAATGTGACGAACGTTTTTAATATCACAATATGTAATTTGGACTCATCCTATTGTATACCATGTAAGTTTAAATCAAATTCATATAGCACCTTTAATTTTTGTATCACTGGTCTGTACCATTTTGTCACAACATGTTTGTAGATGTACTTTTTTCGTTACAGTTTGTAGATGTACTTGAAAAGGACCCAATTGAGGTCGAAACGTTGTTCTATTAAACTTTGATTAATACATCGTATGTGCCGGCTTGTGGTCAGGTACTGCCTTCCTTTTTTTAAAAATGGAGTTCTCTTTTAAAAAATCGAGCTGACCTTCAAATGACTTCTGAAATTGACCTCAAGGTCACTATCAAGTCCCTTTTTCTTAACCCTACAACTATTGTCTGAAGTGTTTCCTCCCTAGAATTCGATTATTCTGAGTTATTCAGGGGTTCCGGTTTTTTTTGGACATTCTGTGTGTATATATACATATGTAATATATGTATTAGGTGTACAACTTTGCTTCCGTCGTTTTCCTATAGATGGCTTTAGCTGTGGTGGTCGAAATAAGTAGATCATAGACGTCATACAATAAACTTGGGCATCTGTCAACATAACCCCATAGAAACATTAGTCGATTTGTGTCTGCATCATAAAGTTATTCTCGATTGAAAATGTCAGTTTACGAGCCAAATTCTCGTCATTTGCGGGAGGTTTTAATTTTTTGCTTCAATATGAAGAAATCTGCGGCTGAGGCTCATAGAATGCTCTCAAATACTTATGGTGAGGCCGCTATTAGTGAAAGAATGTATCGTGAGTAGTTTCAACGCTTCAAGAACGGTGATTTTGACGTCGAAGACCGACATAGAGAGCCGGTGGAAGAGAGAGAAGGTTTTCGAAGATGTAGAATTGGAGGCATTACTTGATCAAGACTCGTGTCAAAATCAAGAAGAATTGGCACGATCATTGGGAGTGACTCAACAAGCCATTTCAAAACGTCTCAAAGCCATGGGAATGATTCAGAAGCAAGGAAATTGGGTGCCGTACGAGTTGAAGCCGAGAGATGTTGAACGGCGTTTGTTTACTTGTGAATAACTGCTTGAAAGGCAAAGACGGAAGGGATTTCTGCATCGCGTTGTGACCGGGGACAAAAAATGGGTTCATTACGATAACGCCAAGCGCAGAAAATCATGGGGGGTTCCCGGTCATGTTTCCACGTCGACGGCCAAACCGAATATTCACGACTCCAAGGTCATGCTCTGTATTTGGTGGGACCAGCTCCGCGTAGTGTATTATGAGCTGTTAAAACTGACTGAAACGATCACAGGCGATCGGTATCGATGTGTATTTCAATGAGATCTACAACTTTTGTTTAAAGTGTTTTTCAAAATTCTCAGTATTTCTCAAGATAAACATGAAAAATCATAATTTTTATGGGTTTTTCATGGTTTTCACCATAAAAATCAAATAGTCGCCAATTTTTGCTATGATATTTGTAATCAGCGTATCAAAATACGTAAGAACATTAAGTTTCAAAAAAATCAAGTGTGTGTACTCTTTGGAACTTTATCCAGAATTTATTAAATGCCACTGCATTTTCTCCTGGTAGTGGCAGCGCGAATGTCCCTGTACGAAACATTGATCGCACACTCTTTTCCGTGGATAAAATCCACATAGCATGTTTATCTATCACTCAGATACATGCTAACAGAAGATTAATGTAGCAGAATTGGTAAAATGGGTAAAAAGATTTAAGATCGATATTGTTTCGCAAAAGATTACAAAAAGGTTACAATCAAGAGACTATCTGGAAGCAAAAAATAATAAGTTCGAGAAATGTTAAATATTATATTTCTTTTTATTATATTACGCATTATAGAATTAAAAATATATACAATTTAAACCAAAACGGTTTTCTTAATTAGAATTGCATAGTGATCATTCTTTAGCAATTAAAGATACAAAAAAGGTATTATAGAATGCACGGCAGTCGATATCGGCAACTGCACACAGCTACGCAATACAACCAACAATTTCAACCGATGGTATAGATCTTATTATCACCTCTTTTTATTGCTTTAAAAGAACGCAATGGATCATTCGGTTTAAAGGTGCAAAAAGTAATGTTTAGAAAAAATAACATTTTTGTTTTAGCCTCTAAATCTAGAAAATTAGCATTATTTTAAAATTTAATTAAGAGAAGTTTATTTTTCAAACATTGGTCTTAAAGTTTTTATTGGAATGGATATTGTTCAGATGTAATTGCAAAAAATACATTAGAATCTGCAAAAGATATAATATTTCTATATCAGCATAACAACTGGTCAAAGATAATCATGAATGTGTAGTTTTGGCTTGTAGAAAAAATTTGTAAAATATTTTTTTAATATTGCCATTTATAGATGTAGCAGTCAAATTTTTTTCATGAGATGCCTTTTTAAAATTACAATTATTAATACATTTCCAATTTTCATCACCGAGATGTAGAAATTTATTTAAATATGCATGGCAATTATTAATACGTAAAAGATAGACTAGTATAATTTGAGACGCCAGTTAATTAAAAAAGAATTTTAAATTAACATATGATGTTTGCGGCGGCAAATTATTATAATTACTTGTGCAAAAAGTCCCTTTGTATTCAACATTTCTATAAATCACATGTTATAATTTTAATTCTTAAAGTGGGAGCCTTTTCCAGAACTTCGGGAAAAGTCGATTTTTTTTATTCGCTTAAAACATTTCTTTATACGTGTAGAATACAGCCCTATATCGTTTTTCTCGGAATTCAACCTCTAAATTTGTCTGCCTATCCATTTTGCATGCAAATAGCAAAAGTATAAATTCAACGCTCGGGTGCGTCTAGGTGCGCATTGAGCCGTAACGGTTTTGGGATCTTCTCCACTCTTCCCTCGAGCAGTTGCTTCACAAATACTGTTTAGAATATTTGGATTAATAATGTTATACCTGTGTTCTTCCGCCTTTTCGTAAACAGAGAGTGAGGCAGCTTGCCGAGCGGTTACATGAAAACTTAAACGCGTTTTCCTCAACACCGTATTTTTGAAACTTGCGTACACGATTACGCAAAAACTAATTGACGGATCGACTTGATCTTGAACATAGTCAAGAATTCATCTCAAAGTCTGTGGTGAACCTCAAATGTTTTGAAAAAAATTCATATAAACCTTGTTTTTACGTCACTTTAACTGATATTTTTGGTAAAAAATTTGGTAAAAAAACTACTTTTCTCGAAATTGTTATTATAGTGCCAATTTTGATTTTTTTTTTTCTGGTTCACCCAAGAGGAACACATATGTTGACGAACTATTACTATTTTTCAGATTGGACAATTTTTGCGGTCGTGAGAATGTACGCAAATCAGAAATTTCTAAATAGAGATACTTCACTAATATTATTATATCTACACTTTATATGAATATTTTTACATAAAAAAATTTTTTTTGTATTTCTCTAGTGTCGTACTAATATACCAAAAAGGTTTTATGATGATTACATTAGTATATTTTCCATAAAAAAACCACAAAAAATGATGATTTTTGGTGCTCTGGACCAGGCTTCCCCCTTAAATAATATATTTATTATTTTTAATTTTATTGTATTACTGTTGTACAACTACCATTATATTGTACATATTTATACATATATTTATACAGTATATTTATATTATTTTTAATTTTATTGTATTACTGTTGTATAATTATCATTATGCCCCGATGTCTCGTCCGGATGGATATATAACTATGTAGTCGTGCTCCTGCACGCGCCCAGACAACAGAGTTCAAAAAACCGCGCAAAAGAGTAAAAAGTGGCTCTGCGCGCGGTTCGTCCATCTCCCACTGCGTGCGCCACGCGCGCCCTTCCTTCATTGTGTTCTGTTCGTTCACTCAGACAACGAGTATTTTTTCTTCTCCGTTCTTCTTCTTCGCTATGCCTAAACATAAGGCAAAAAAGAAGCATTCGCGACGTTCGCGCGAAAATGGGTCCCGGGAATTGTACGATCGACCTCAAGATTCTCATGAATTTTCGCGTTTTCATTCGCGCGACCGCTCGCCGGCCCGCCGGGCAAGGCATCGCCGGCGCCAGATTAGCTCTGTGTCGGATTCAAAATCTTCGAGGGACTCATCCTCCCGGAGATCGAGTTCAAGAGATAGACTTTATACAGTGCTCAATCATATTTGCGGCCTCATTTCCAGGGACGACAATCCTAACCTCGTTTGTCGTCGGACCAAGGAGGTTAGATCGCCGGCTCGAAGCGTCATGCAGGTAGAGGAGGATTCAGCCTCAGTCTTGGTCGACTCTCGGACATCAGTTCAGGACAATGAAGGACCGACGGTCAATTTAACTGACCGGGGCGTCGTACCAGGTATGTCCTCTTGTAGACCCAGTCGATAATACTCCTGGTAAAGAGAGGACGTAACCGACGGTTACCTTCTTTGCTCTGCCCTTTTTTCTTTCCTAGCGATATCGGAAGTTAGAGACGAAGATGTTCCGTCCGTCCGCAACGTGTCCTTTGTTGCTCCTCCTAACGCGGAGAGCGGGGAACTCCCCCACCCGACGGCCGACTCGGAGACGCAGACCCTGGTCAATGAACTCTTCGGCGAGACTAAAACACCGACGATACCGTCCACCTGGAACCAGACAGTTCTGGAGGCAATCCAGTCTGACTCTCGCACAGGCTTAAATCAGGATACTCGATCCCAACTTTTATCAAAATACGAGGTAAAGGAAGCTCTAGCAACCTTACTGCCTCCGAAACTCAACAAGGAGTTGGCCGCTGTACTGACTTCATCCGTCGTCAAACGCGACGAATATCAGTACCTAGCACAAACACAGGTCAGTGCGTGCCTCAACGCTTTTGGCTCAGGAGTATCCATCCTATTACAACCGGAGATTGCGGAGGGCCTCAACAGTGCCCTACGTTCAGCCCTGACATACTTTTCAGAGGGAATTCATTTGCTCGCTGACCACCAGTATCGACTCTCAATAGCTAGGAGAGCTTTTACCAAACCCTCCCTAAATATCGTCGGTAAAAATGCAGCCGACTCAGCAGCCATCGACGATTTTCTTTTCGGACAGAATTTCGCCGAGACGCTCAAAGCCGCTCAGACTTGTGAGAAGACGGGACGCGAGGTAGCAAGATTTATACCGCAGGTGGGAAAGAAAACATTGCAACCGGTACGACATCTTCCACAGCAGCGAAAGCAACCTTACTCTACTAAGCCACAACAGTCGGGAAACCAGAGGGCCCCTGCTCGCTCATATGCGGCTCGCCGGACAGGAGATCGCCCTCCCAGAAGCCGCCCCTATCGATCCCAGTCTCGATCTCGGACACGACGTCGCACTTAAGTGAGGTTAGGTCAGCGGGTCGTTTAAGAAAATTTTACGTTCAATGGGCGGATCTTACTGCGGATTCTTTTGTTTGAGAAGCAATACAAGGATACCGTATTCCTTTCATCTCTCCGCCCTCTGCGAGGGCCTCCCTCGCAGAACCAAAATTTTCCTCAACGGATGCGATACTGTGCGATAGAGAGATAGAACGCTTGCGGGACAAGGGGGCCATTGTTTCAGTGAAGCCTCACACGAATCAATTTCTATCATCATTTTTTCTCATAGATAAATCGTCGGGCGGAAAACGTTTTATTTTAAATTTACGAAATTTAAACGATTATATTGTACCACCTCATTTCAAACTAGAGGATTGGCGAACGGTTATTCGCCTCATGCTCCCGGGCATGCACATGGCCACCCTTGACCTCGAGGACGCTTATTTCTTAGTTCCAATTTTCGAGGATCATCGCAGATTTTTACGTTTTCAGTGGCGTAACGTAACTTATGAATTTACAGCATTGCCGTTCGGGCTCTCCACTGCTCCTTACATCTTCACGAAGATCCTTCGACCGGTGGTCACTTCTCTTCGTAGTCAGGGCTACCAATCTGTTGTTTACCTCGATGACTTCCTTCTCTTGGGCTCCTCCGCAGATGAGTGCAGAGCTAATGTCAGTGCATCAGTGAATCTTCTCCAATCCCTGGGCTTCATAATTAATTTTTCAAAATCTCACTTAAATCCATCTCCTAGATGTAAATATCTAGGTTTTATCTTCGATTCCATTGAGCAGTCCTTGTCAATCCCTTCCACTCGTCGGAAGATATTACTACACTTAACATTAAGTTTGGCACGGAGATCGCGATGTCTTATCCGAGAACTGGCTAGCTTCGTTGGTTCTCTCATCTCTGTCTGCCCAGCGGTCCAGTATGGACTCCTTTACACTAAATCGTTCGAAAGAGAAAAATTCTTAGCACTTCGCAAAAATAACGAAGATTATTCCACATTTATGGATATTTCCCCCGAACTTCAGATAGATTTTTCTTGGTGGATTAATATCTTTTCCGACGCAAATCAATCTAACAAAATTCGCTCAAACAGGTTTGTTACAGAGATCTTCTCTGACGCATCTCTAAACGGTTGGGGGGCAGCTTGCGGAGACTCGCGCACACATGGATGGTGGTCTGAATCGGACCAAGCCCTACATATAAACGCATTGGAACTTAAAGCGGCTTTTTATGGCCTTCAATGTTTTGCGGCCGACCTCCACGACTGCGATGTTTTACTCCGCGTTGATAATACAACGGCTCTAGCCTATATTAACAAATTTGGTTCCATCCAATTCCCCCATCTGTCCGCTATTGCACGAGATATTTGGCAATGGTGCGAGAATCGTAACATATTCATATTTGCCTCCTATATATCATCCATCGAAAATTCTATCGCTGATACGGAATCTCGCATCGCGGATCCGGACACAGAATGGTCCCTCGCTGAGGAGGCTTTTCAAAAGGTGCTCAGAATTTTCGGGCCTTTTGAGGTGGATCTTTTTGCGTCTTTAATCAATAACAAATGCGATTCTTACGTATCTTGGTTCCCGGATCCGGGCTCGATCGCGGTAGACGCTTTTACCCTTTCATGGAAAGGCTTCTCTTTTTACGCTTTTCCACCTTTCATTCTTCTGTCACGGGTCCTAAGGAAAATAGTGGAGGATGAAGCAACAGGTACTGTAGTAGTACCATGGTGGCCCTCACAGGCTTGGTTTCCATTATTCTGCAGCCTATTACAATCGGAACCTTTAATTTTATCACCTAGTCATTCTCTGCTCTCATCTCCTTTCAGGAACCAACACCCATCGTGGAGAACGCTTTCCCTGGGGGTCGGGAGATTATCGGGCAGGCGTTCAAGGACCGACTAGTACCATCGACGGCGATTCCAGCTTTACTAGCTTCCTTATCTGAAGCAACCATTAGACAATACTCCTACCCTCTTAGAAGCTGGTGGAATTTTTGCCAACACTACCAAGTGCCCCTTTTTTCTCCATCGGTTTCGCAAATGCTGAAATTTTTGGCTCAAGAGCTGCCTCGCATCTCCTCTTTTTCCAGCTTAAATACCATGAGATCGGCGATCTCTTT
>CABEGB010000889.1:0-177398 GCA_901521435.1 Crematogaster levior | reverse complement strand
AAAATTAAAACCAAAATTGCGGATGTCAAAATATAAAAAACAATAAGTAGAAGTCAGACACATGTTAATCCGAAGAAGTCTAAACGGTTACTGTTATCGGCATTTGGAAAACTTTAAAAATCATGACATTTTCAAGACAAGAGCGCTGCGCGCAAGGTATTCAGGGTGGGGATGCGACCGACAAATCGTGAATAAGACTGAAGTATGTCTTGTTCAACAATTCTGTATCCTTTTGAGAATTAATCGCATGAGTATGTCGTTTTATATGTATCATCTCGCTGATGAGCCTCTTATAATAGTTATGTTCCACGTCTAAAATTTTGATATTATCCCAATCAAAACGGTGATTAAGATCTACGGTATGTTCTGATATCACAGTATGTTTGGAAGGATCTGCTCTAATATTATATTTGTGTTCTTTCATGCGTGTGTTTAATTTCCTCTTAGTCTGTCCTATGTAAGATGCATCACAATTGGTGCAATTAATCTTGTATACAACGTTATTTCTTTCTGAACGTACTTGCTCACCACACCATGGAGAAATATACCTTTTGAGTTGGTTTAAACATCTATAGCCAATTGACAACCTAGATTTGTTAATTATTTCCTTGATAGACTTGGAGATGTATCGGATAAACGGTAAAACTATAAACGTTTTTTGTGTGTTAATGGGTGTGGATGTGATCGTACTATTATTTGTTCTAAACCTATTCGACAAAATAGAGAGTCTAGAATTAATATGTTTAAAAACGAAATGTAGGGGAAAGCCATTACTTAATAAAATGTTAATAATGAGTTCGATGTTTTTTTGGTGAAAACATGGGTGTGAAAGCAATAATGCTCTATCTAGTAAACTATAAATAGTACCGATTTTATGATTCTGCGGGTGATTGGAAAAGTAAGAGAGAAATCTACCCGAAAACGTGTTCTTATGAAACCAATCGATCCTGATCATATGGTTATACCTAATTAATTTAAGATCCAAAAAGGAAAGGGAATTGTTATCTTCGTATTCAATAGTAAAACCAAGTCTATCATGATATGCATTAAAACTATTCAGAAATGATAATGTTTCACTGGCGGGGGCAGCTAAAACAATATCATCTACATAACGAAAATAAAAAGTGGGTGAGCAATTAACAGAGTTGAGAACATGTTCCTCCAAATCTTGCATCACAATATCTGCTATTATAGGCGATAGCGGAGAGCCCATCGGTATTCCAAAGGTTTGTTTGTATATGTTATTATCGTATTTAAAAAACGTAGACGTTAACACAAAATCAATGGCATTCATAAACTCACGTAGAGATAATGTAGTATTCGGCTCGATATAGTTCCATCTGTTGTTAATCCCCTGGGCTGCAAGATTCAGAGGAACGTTAGTGAAAAGAGCAGACACATCCAAAGAAAATAAAACGTCCGAATCACCCAACGTCAGTCCCGATAATTTTCCGTATAGTTCAAAACTATTTTTTATGTAGCTCTTAGCGGGTGGAAGACTGTCGGTTAAGATCTTGTTCAAAAAGGAGGCCAAATTGTAGAGAGCACTATTCGTCGACGAAACAATGATTCTAAGTGGAAAATTGTTCTTATGTATTTTAGGAAGCCCATAGGCTTTGGGGAGTGGGGAATCACTACTTTTAAGAGTGAAATAATCCTTTTTTGAGATATATTCCTTCTGTAACCATCTTTTTAGTATGTCGTTGAGTTGTCTTTCTACTAGGGAGGAGGGATCCTTCTTCACCCTCACATAAGTATTTTTGTCGTTCAGAAGAGCTATCATTTTGTCATTGTATGTGTCTTTATCAATAGCCACTGTAATATTACCTTTGTCAGCCCTTGTAAATATAATGTCGGGGTGTTCATGGCAAAACATCCGTGTCTGTCTTACCATGTTAAATAGTATGCTGTTCATAGGATTGTTTGAAGGTTTTATTGTTAGATAATGATGGAGTTTAGGCACTATTAAGTCACATAATTTTTCTTGGATTCCAAACTTAGGTGAGTTAGAATAAGTCTCTATGTCCTTAATAAATGTAATAATAGCGTTCTTCTTATCGAACGTGTCAGGTAAGCTGAATCTGTCCCCCAATTGCAAAAGATTCGAAACTTCACATGGAATGTCCGTGTTTGTAAGATTGATAAACCACCTATTGTTAGTATGGAATAATGGATTGCAGTTTTTGGATGGGAAATTCTGTGGTCGTATGGCAACTCTATGTACTTCAAAATTAATTCTGGTATTAATACGCTGACCAATATTCGTTAAATGTCCTTTGCTGTCTGTTTCAGTCTGGAAGTTAATTTGTTTAATATTACTGATATACCGTCTTTCTTTTTGTGACATCAACCAATGAAATTTGTTTTCATGTAATGTCGTTTGTCTTTTGTAATGATTTTTGAAAGATATGTAGGATTTCGTATTGGATTATGATTTTATAAAAGAAATGATGAACGAATCTCGTGTATACTGATAACTTCTACAACTAGCTTTATTACAAGAAATACAAACTTGCTCTGTTCTAAGCTCGCGTGTTCTAAGTCACACGTTGTTGCTTTCGCGGAATCCGGCGGGCTCTCTCTTTCGACACCGTGAAAGGCCATTTATATTGCCCATCCGAAAATACGTGGGCCAATCAGGCAATGACACCCGCAGATTCGGTGGTCCCGAAATCGCGCGCTCGCACACCACATTCCCCAACAGGACACAAGAGTCACTCGACAAACAAACATATCTCGCGCAGAACATCAACATACCCGACAAATGATTTCGAAATATATTACGTTTTCCAATTCCTACATTCGGCCATTCTGCGCTAATATCTGGCCTCAGATATTTTCGGTTTCCTCTCGTCGGTTGTCATCTCGTCGCTGTCGTCAATCCAGCGCTTCATATATTCTGCTGCGGTAGATGTCTCGTAAGGCCCCTCATGCTCGCCCACTTTCTCGACGATATAGCGATCATTCCGCAATTTTTTTTTAATACGATACGGACCGAAATACTTGTGCGCTAATTTCAATCCGGGCTTAGCCTGCGTCCTCTTGACAGCAACAAGATCACCGATCGTGTAAGATGTAGCCGATTTTCTGTGTCTGTTAAATCCTCGGCGGTTTTCCTGCTGCACCCGCCCAATAGCATCCTTGGCTCGGGTTCTTACTTCGTCGCGATTCTCTTTGAACATAGAAATTAATTCCTCTTCTACTAAATCACGGATAGAAACATCGTCCCTCATTCTGATATCTGTCCCAAATAATAAATTAAAAGGCGTCGTTCCAATACTTCTATGTTGCGTCGTATTCAGATACTTCTGTGCCATACTTAAGTACTTGTACCATTCTTCCGGTCGAGGAGCGGACAACTTCGTCAGCAACGGAATTAACGTTCGGTTGACCCGCTCGACCTGTCCATTAGCCCTTGGCATTCCCGTTGTTATACGGACATGTTGCACTCCCTCTGCCTCGCAATATTCCCGAAAATCGTTGGACGTGAATGCCGAACCGCGATCCGATATGATCCTCCTCGGATTTCCAAAAATATCCGATTGTCTCACCAAGCATGCCAAAACCTCCGCCGTATTTGCCGTCTTAACCGCGTAAAGCCAGACAAACTTAGTGAATGCGTCCACTACAACCAATATATACCGATATTGCTTGCGCGTCGAAGGGAGCGGTCCCAAGTGATCGAGATGGAAAGTATCCAAGGGAACATCACCCTTTTCGATGGGATGCAACAGTCCCTCCTTCCTACCCTGCTTCTTCTCAGTCAGAATACAAGACACGCAACCCCGAACCACTCTCTCGACTTTAGCTTTCAGATCCGGTATCCAGTACTCCTTCGCGACTATACACTCGGTTTTGCCTGCCGACATATGACCTCTCTCATGTACATACCTAATAATCGGCGCCTGCATCGATCGAGGAATCACCATTCGCTCTTCGCCATTCGTCAGCTTAAATAAAATTCCCGCTCGCATTGCAAAGCCATCGGCTTTGTTCGCCGCCGTCAACTCGATTATTTCTCGCAAACAAGCGTCTTCACTCTGCGCTTTTCGAATTCGCGAGATTATACTATCTTCGCGCTCACTTAACATGCACACGGGTAGCGGACTCCTACTCAGCGCGTCTACGTGCATCATGGCTTTCCCAGGACGATGCTCGATAACATAATTGAACTCTTCTAACTGTAGAGCCCATCTCGCAACACGCACACACAAATCTTTTTTACTCATGGTCAGACTGAACGCCCTACAATCCGTTATTATCTTAAAAGAAATACCTATCAAATATACACGAAACTTTTTTAAGGCTTTTATAACCGCAAGTACCTCGAGCTCGTAACTGCTATACTTTTCCTCTGCAGAAGTTGTACGTCCGCTCGCATAATACACAGGACGCAACATGTGATCATTGTCATATTGTAATAAAATAGCGCCATAGCCATATTTCGACGCATCGGTATGAAGTTCAGTGGTCGCATTTATTGTATATATCTTAAGAACAGGTTTACTCACTAAAGCAGCTTTCAACTCGCTAAACACATTTCTCTCTTTCTCCTCGAAACAAAACTTAACATCCTTTCTCAATAAGTTCGTCAAGGGCCGCGCAATTAATGAATAACCGCGAATAAATTTTCTAAAATAACCGGACAAACCTAAAAAACTTTGTACTTGTTTTACATTCTTCGGCTCGGGAAATCTCGTAACCGCGTCTGTTTTCGCTGCCGACGGCCGTATATTACCAGATTCTATCTCGTGCCCTAGAAACTCTACTTTTGTTCTTAAAAATTGGCACTTATTCCAATTGATCATCAATCCGCATTCACTTGCCCTAACAAATATTCGCTCGCATTTTCCTAGGCCTTCTTCGTAATTTTTTGATGGCACAATCAAATCATCCATGTAAGTTAACACTGTCCCGTCGTTAATAAAATCTCGAAAAGTCGCGTTCACAAATCTTTGGAACACTGCCGGCGAATTACACAAACCGAACGGCATCTTCAGAAACTCATATTGTCCGTCTGGCGTAATAAATGCCGTGTATTTCCGACTATCCTCGTCCACCTCAACGTGAAAAAATCCGTTTTCAAGATCTAACGTGGTGAAGACTTTCGCGCTTTGCAGCCGATCCAGCTGATCGTCAATCAGTGGGAGGGGATAGCGGTCTCTCACAATTTTCTGATTCAAACGCCGATAATCAACGCATAACCGATACGCGCCGTTCTTTTTTTTCACTAAGACCACGGGACTCGAATATTCTGACAACGAAGGTCGCACAACACCGTCGCCTATCCATTCTTCTATCTGTTTCTTTATTATCTGCTTCTCCTGTTCAGAACATCTCCGCGCTCTCTGATATACGGGCTCATCGTCTTTAAGAATTAGTCTCATTTTTACATCCACATTGCGCATTTTATTTGGCGTATAATTGTGAATCATACTTTCTAACGCATTTTTGTAATTATCGTCAAGATGTGCAACATCTAATTTATTTGTTTCATACACGTGATCAATTTGAAATATTTCCGGTAATTCAGACAATTTCGGATCCGGACTCGGTCTTAAAATTAACATTTCACCCCTTTTTATCGTGATCTCTACGGTTCTCAGAAAATCATTTCCAATAATAAAATCATACCGCATAAGCCCGTCGGAAACTACACGAATTCTCATAGAATATACGTCATTATCAATACCAACGTCGACTTCGAACTCGCCCAATGTCTCGTTTTTATCCGAACCTATGCCCCGAAAATAGATTCTATTTTTTACCAACGGAACGTTCAGTCTACCATGGCAATCAGCACGCATCAAACACATATCGCTCCCGGTATCTATCATCGCAAGAACTTTACAATCATTAATATGCACGTCTTTATAATATTTTTTATCGCAAGCTTCGCTTATCGCACAGCTGTCTCTAGCGCTCACCTTCCCCGCGCACTTTGCCGCCACGTGCCCGCGCTCACCGCATCGGAAACACTTCACGCCGCTCTCCCTCGTCGGACAGTTTGCACCAATGTGATTCAGCCCTCCGCAGTTATAGCATCGCCTCAGGTTTTGCTCTCCTCCATCGCCTCCTCGCGCCCTCGATCCTCCGCGACACCTCGCGTCGCCGCTTGACCGTCCCGTCGGAGCGCCGACACCGTCTCTCGGTCTCCCCTCACCAGGCCGTAGGGCCACCTTCTCGAACGCTCGCAACAGAGATGCCGTCGTCGTGTATCCCTGAATCCGCGCTTGATTCTGCAGATTCAGATCCGCTATTCCATCGATAATATAATCGACGAGATCGCTCTCCTCAACAGGCACCTTATTCGCCAGGATAATTTTGTCGTGCATGTACGTGCCGAAGGCCTCGCCCTTTCTCCACATGCGCCCCTCAAATTCTCTCCTTCGCGCTACTCTATTTGGACGGTGATCAAACATGTTCTTCATTGCCAATAAGAGATCGTTTGTCGACATCTCGATATGCTCAGGTCTCGAGCGGAACCACTCAGCCGCCCTTCCTTTGAGTCGTGAGCCTATTAATATCTTCGTCATTTCGTCTTGCAGTTTGTAAGTAGTCACGAGTAGACGCACCTGCCTCTCCCACACCTCCCAGGAATCATTCGTCCCGTCAAAATGTGCTAATAACTCTGCAACAGCCGTTATGCCGACCCGCGCCGTCATCCCCATCATCTCCGTCGGATCCGTCACCTGCCCGGCCCTCATGCGCTCCGTCTCAACCTCTCTCCCTCCTCGCCTCTCCCGAAGAAGTTCTGCCTCCCGCCGCGCCACCGCAAGCTCACGCTCCAAAAGCCCTCTCTCTCTCCGGAGCATCTCTATCTCTCGCTGTGCTCCCTCCATCTCGCTTACGCCGGCTGTCTCCAATGCATCCTGCTCTTCATTGTGCGTTAGATCATTTTGCACATCGTCTGACTCATGAAGCCAATTGCCCGTCGGATCCGCCTCCATCAGACGATTTATTAATTCGTTTTTTGTTCCTGCCGTACTCACTCCCATAGCCTTTAGTTTTTCTTTAAGCGACAAGACCGTAAAATCGGCAGGGTTCTTCGTAGGACTCATAGCGTCTCCCGTTACCTTACCGCCTACTCTGCGTCTCACTCTGTCACAGCGTTTCCGCACTCACGGCCAGCGCTATCGCGCTCAGCGTCACCGTACTCCCGGCCAACGTTATCGCGCTCAGAATTACTGCAACTCGTCTACGTCTATCTCAGTTCAAATCCCGGCTGAGCCCCCAAATTTGTAGGATTTCGTATTGGATTATGATTTTATAAAAGAAATGATGAACGAATCTCGTGTATACTGATAACTTCTACAACTAGCTTTATTACAAGAAATACAAACTTGCTCTGTTCTAAGCTCGCGTGTTCTAAGTCACACGTTGTTGCTTTCGCGGAATCCGGCGGGCTCTCTCTTTCGACACCGTGAAAGGCCATTTATATTGCCCATCCGAAAATACGTGGGCCAATCAGGCAATGACACCCGCAGATTCGGTGGTCCCGAAATCGCGCGCTCGCACACCACATTCCCCAACAGGACACAAGAGTCACTCGACAAACAAACATATCTCGCGCAGAACATCAACATACCCGACAAATGATTTCGAAATATATTACGTTTTCCAATTCCTACAGATATATGCGTTGTATACAAGATTAATTGCACCAATTGTGATGCATCTTACATAGGACAGACTAAGAGGAAATTAAACACACGCATGAAAGAACACAAATATAATATTAGAGCAGATCCTTCCAAACATACTGTGATATCAGAACATACCGTAGATCTTAATCACCGTTTTGATTGGGATAATATCAAAATTTTAGACGTGGAACATAACTATTATAAGAGGCTCATCAGCGAGATGATACATATAAAACGACATACTCATGCGATTAATTCTCAAAAGGATACAGAATTGTTGAACAAGACATACTTCAGTCTTATTCACGATTTGTCGGTCGCATCCCCACCCTGAATACCTTGCGCGCAGCGCTCTTGTCTTGAAAATGTCATGATTTTTAAAGTTTTCCAAATGCCGATAACAGTAACCGTTTAGACTTCTTCGGATTAACATGTGTCTGACTTCTACTTATTGTTTTTTATATTTTGACATCCGCAATTTTGGTTTTAATTTTTGACAGGTATTAACTCTTTTATATTTTTTCGGTTTCGTTACTTTGGCTTCTCTTGTCTCATGATAAGTGCAGCTTATCACGACGGTTTTCTTGATCATGACATTTTAACTAAGATTTTATTTTTATCTCTGTATACTCTTAGAATGCGTTGCTCCCACATTCTTAATTAACAACACTGACGGTCGCATGGTTTCAAGGAGGGAAACGTCGGCATGGTCCAACTTACATATTCTCGCCAAAAAACGAGGAATAAATCGTCATCATGCTTCTTTTACGGACTTGATCGCATGTCACCGTTGAGATCGTCGTGCCATACGGTTCATTGACCTTAGGTTATTGTTATCGTTACTGTATGTTACCGATGAGTTGTCTACGTAATGTTCGCGTACTGTTATATTTATTCTTATTTTACTTCTATATTCTCGCTTACGCGGTTCATTTTCATATATATATATCTGTTTGTTCTATCGATTACATTAGTCTATTTTTTTAATCATACATGTATTCATATGTCATATAGTTATATTAACCGTTTTAGGTTCGAACACGTTTATACGTATTAACAGTCCTTATGACTATTTTTTTTTATTGCTGAAGAAGACTCAGTGTAGTCGAAACGTTCAATTTGTTTTATATGTTTTAGTTTGAATAAAACTTGAGCGATTTAATTTATATATTTTTTGTTATAACATCCTTTAGGCTCGATTGATGCTTCTAGTGGCCTTCTTATTTCTCATGCAATTTAAAAATATTTTTTAAAAATTTTTATAAAAATATTTTTATAAAAATACTTTTCTTTAACGAAAAATTGTCACGAAAATTAAATCTAGTGTTGGTATGAAGGCCAAGCTTAAGAAAATCCGCATTTTTTAAGCATTTTATGACTGCAGCGCTATCTATCAATAAATATTAAAGTTTCTATATATCATAATATATTCTCCACTGAACAAGGAAACCGATACCACAAACGATTTTCGACTACGATTGATAAAAATCGGTTTTTTAAGCCTTTAAATGTCCATTTTCATGAAAATTCGAGTTTTGAAGGATTAAATAAATGACTTACTGTCAGTATTTTTGGCTACAAAAATTAAAGTTTATTTATTTGATTCCTGGCAACAATATTTCAATGATCAACTCAACAGGATATGCCTCAATATGATTTAAAAAAAATAAAATGGCATGTTACGTCGATTTTCGTGTTTAAGCGATTACTGAGACCTCTAAAACATTTTTTTAAAATCTGTAAAAAATTGAGAGTTACTTTTGCAACATATATTTTCGATTTCCGGTGAAGCACATGAAAGAAAAAAATAGTCGGTTATTTTGGACCACCCTAATATATATACATACACACACACACATATGTATAAATTATACGTTTTTTCTTTTTTTTTTTTGTAGGAAGAGAAAATGCGTTGCTACGCACGCCTCATATCGGCCGGTCCGACAGGGTAGTGGGACTCTCCTTATACAGGTATACCCACTAAAAACTCTCCCTTGATAAATCTTTTTCATTCTTATAGAAGATTACATTATCCAAAATTTTCCATAATTATCTGATTAAACCAAATAAAAGTAATAATTATGTGTGAAGAAATCCCATGTGGCAGACAGACTGCATTAATCCTATGGTGGATGATATTTGTTATAAGAGCTATTGCATCATATATTTTTTTTATATTTATTTTTTTATATTTTTTATATTTATATATATTATATATTATATTTATTTTATATTTTTTATATATTTTTTATTATTTATTTAAAATTTTTTAAAAATTTTATAGAGTTTTCTTCTTTTCTTACTTACGAGCAATTCTTATATTTCGTAGTATTTACAATCATGATACTCCTCAAAGAAATGATGCATACAAAAATATTTCTTACACCAGGAGCAACGTATTACGGCAGGTGCACCACATATAGCACAGCGAGGTATTTCTTGTATATTTTTTCCGGAGAAACAAAAATCCACCGGATTTTCGAATTGTGATGGCCGTTTTTCAATGTAGCCACTTTTAAACCAGGCATATTTAAAAAGTTTATGAAATCGCGGAGAACACAGCTGTATGTGAGTTAAGGGAGAACACCACTGTGAAATTTTCAAAAAATCGATTTTTTTTTTTTGACTTTAAAAAATCCTATAAACCCTTAAAAATATGATGCAAATTCGTTTATAGCTGAAAAAAATTTTTTTAGATGGGTTTCAAGCATTTTTCTGACAGCCCTCTAACAGCCGAAAAACGCTGTCGGCAATATATACTGTTATTTTGAGTTTCTTTCTCATTTTATTTTACCATACTTTGAAATCGTGTGTGCCAAAAATGAAGAGTATATTAACTTAGAAGGGCAACTGTATGGAGCTGGCATTGCTGATTAGTATGTAAAAAATTTCTTAAGTTATTGAGAAGTTATTGATACCGAAAACTTTAAACGCGATTATCTCGAAATGGTGTTTTGGAAATCTGCAAGCAGTAGAACTCAATCAATTTTTGTTGAATCGACTTTAAATTTTAACTGTAGCTTCTTAGATAGATTTCAAAGAGAAGTACCTGAGTTTTTTTTGATTTATTAAAAATTTAAAAAGTTATTCAACTTTTTATACGAAAATTTTTGTTAAAAAATAAAACTTTTTTTTCAAACTTGTCTCTATTTTTTTTTTTTTCAAATTTTTGAATTTCCCCAGGTACTTCCACGCTAAAACTAATATATTTCATGAAAATGTTTCATTTTTTGTTCCAAGAACAAATTTTAGACACTTCTAGTGCTTGCAGTGGAGCAACTCTAGTAAAAATCACTTATATTGAAGTTACTGTCACGCCGCCATTTTGTATTTTTTTTCAAATAAAAAAATTGTTTTCTATACTTTAATATGTGTCCAATATAACCTAAAAGTTTTTTTTCCCTTTGACCAAACCAATTCCTCAAAAAAAAATACCGAATAAAGCACTTGAAAACGCTATGTCACAGTGGTGTTCTCCCTTAAGGATTGTAATTTAATGATATTATTTCTTAAATGTAAATTGATATCATAATTTAACAACATAACGCGATCATTAAAACTACGTACAATGTATCTGATTTATTATTAGGAGTACAAATAAGTTTCCGCCGTTTTTTATCAAAATTGGGCATTTATTGTGAAAGAACGGTACCTAATGTTTTATTCAAAGTATTGTCCATCGCTAGCCACTACTTTTTCCCATCTTTCTGGCAGCATTTGAATTCCACGTCGGAAAAACGACACGTTTTTTGAGGCTATCCAAGAGTCGACCCATTTTTTGGCATCTTCATAAGAATGGAAGTGCTAATCAGCCAAGCCATGTGCTATCGATCGGAACAAGTGATAATCAGAAGGGGCAATGTTTGGTGAATACGGCGGGTGGGGTAGGACTTCTCATTTAAGCGTCTCCAAGTAGGTTTTCACCGGTTTTGCAACATGTGGCCAAGCGTTGTCATGTTGCAAAATCACTTTGTCGTGTCTCTGCTCGTTCGGTTTGAGCAGTTCATAATAAATTACACCCAGCTGATCCCACCAAATGCAGAGCAGAAGCTTCGAACCATGGATATTCGGCTTTGCTGACGATGTTGATGCATGGCCGGCTTACCTCATGATTTTCTACGCTTAGGGTTATCGTAGTGTATCCACGTTTCATCGCCAGTCACGATATGATGCAAAAAACCTTTCCTTTTCTGCCATTGAAGCAACTGTTCACACGTGAAAAGACGCCGTTCGACGTCTCTCGGTTTCAGTTCATATGGAACCCAATTTCCTTGCTTTTGAATTATTTCCAATGATTTTAAACGATGTGAAATTGCTTGTTGAGTCACTCCTAATGTAAGTGCAAGTTTTTCTTGCGTTTGGCATGAATCTTCATCCAATAATGCTTCCAATTCCGCGTCTTCGTACACTTTCGGCCTTCCGTCACGTTCTTTGTTTTTGACGTCAAATTCACCGTTCTTGAACTTTTGAAACCACTCACGGCACTTCTCTCACTTAAGGCAGTCTCACCATATGCTTCTACAAGCAATCGATGCGCCTCAGCTGCAGATTTCTTCAAATTAAAGAAGTCAATCAAAAGTTCCCGCAAATGACGCTTATTCGGCTCAAAACTCGACATTTTCGCACAAAAAAAATATATGATGCTGATACAAAATCGCTAATATTTCAAGGTTATGTTGTTGACAGATGTCCAATCTTACGATATGACATTACATCAGACAATTTTAACCATAACTTACTGGTTGCGCCATCTTTTATCAAACGGCGGAGACTTATTTATACTCCTAATATATAGAAAGACTTATCATCTCTCATTCATATCATTTTAATTACATCTTCATCTTCAGAGTATCGAGTGAGAAAAATTATTTCAGTTATTATTTCAAATTCTCACATATACGTAATTAATAACTACGTGATATAATAACTGTAATTAATATAACAGTAATTAAAATGATAATAAAATGACGTTGCAGTGCAGTGTCACGTACATATCGCACAATGTGACGTAAGCTATCATCGAACATATTTATATCGCATTTCATTTTTACGTGAGAACTTGAAATAGTAATTGAAATAATTTTTCACACTTGCTACTTTGATGTGAAGATATAATTAAAAGATATAATTAAAATGATATATATGAGATGATAAGTCTCTCTATATAAATCGGATATATTGCGCGTAGTTTTAGTATGATCACGAAGTTTAACGATTCATTCAAGTGAAAGTTCGTCAAAGTTTTAACTTTCAAATCAAGTGAATCTTTAAGTATAATGTAAAAATGTTACATGTAAATCCTGCAAATATTCTTAATATGTTAATTGTTACATTTCAAATTTCAAATATTCCACAAACACCTACAAACAGTAGATAAATCGAATTATATGATACTATAATGGATATTATACAAAATTCAATGGACGATATATCATTTGCTATGCAGACTGATAGTACGTTAGAATTTGAGAATTATTGGGATTCAAACATATCCGAGGCAGAATTTGTGGAAGATGACAAAATAGAAGAACTTGAAGAAAATTATGAAGATGATCGTACATCAGAAGCAGGTGAAATTATAAATATTGATTATAAAAGAAGAGCTGTTGAATTCTGGAAAAGTGGTAAAAAAGGACGTCATTCTTTATCATCAGTACAACATAGCTTTAGAAGAGTAAAATCCTTGCCGCAACTGTATAAATGGGAACTTCATCTACAAAAAGGTGGTACTCATAAAGAAAAATTATTACATATATGTCTGAACACGTCTTGACAAAATTCCAAGATGCTAACAACAGAAACAGTATTATTCGTGATTTAGATTTGCGATGATGGGCGCTAGAAGCAAAAAAAAAAGTTAATCTTTCTCATTTTAAAGCAGGAGCAACGTGGATATTAAATTTTAAAAGAAATCACAATATTGTTTCAAGAAAAATAACAAAATTTGTAACTTGTTCATCAAAAGTAAATCAGGAACAATTACAAGTTGCATGCGAAGAGTTTATAAGCTCGGTGAAATCTTATATAGATATCTTTGAATTACAAAATATATATAATGCAGACGAAAGTGGATTTAATTTAGAAATAAATTCAGGCCGAACATTAGCAACGGAAGGTGTTAAAACAGTCGAAACTGTAGTTCAATCACTATCAGCAATTACACATAGTTATATCATTATGCCTACAATTTCTGCAAGCGGGCAACTGTAATCACCTCTTTATTTGGTATTGAAAGAGGCCAGTAGAAGTTTTGGACCACGCGACTTTGTTTAGGCCTGCAAATATTTTTATCGCAGCATCGAGATCGGGAAAATTAACTACAGAACACTTTCAATCTTGGTTCACAAATGTATTTTTACCCGCAACGGGAAGTTTCAGTGTGCTGTTATTAGACTCTTGGAGCGGACATTGTCCTGCAAATTTACAACATCTTATGCCATCTACAGATAAAGACGTACGGATTTTAACAAAAAAAAACCACAGGAATTATACAACCCCTTGATGTATACGAATTTAAAATATGGAAAAATTTTGTGAGGACATTGTTAATTACGTATATGTGAGAATTTGAAATAATAATAGTTGAAATAATTTTTCACACTCGATACTTTGATATGAAGACGTAATTAAAATGATATGAATGAGAGATGATAAGTCTCTCTATACACATATATAGTAAATCAGATACATTGTACGTAGTTTTAGTGATCGCGTTATGTTGTTAAATTATGATATCACAATTTACATTTAAGAAATAATATCATTAAATTACAATCCTTAACTCACATACAGCTGTGTTCTCCGCGATTTCATAAACTTTTTAAATATGCCTGGTTTAAAAGTGGCTACGTTGAAAAACGGCTATCACAATTCGAAAATCCGGTGGATTTTTGTTTCTCCGGAAAAAATATACAAGAAATACCTCGCTGTGCTATATGTGGTGCACCTGCCGTAATACGTTGCTCCTGGTGTAAGAAATATTTTTGTATGCATCATTTCTTTGAGGAGTATCATGATTGTAAATACTACGAAATATAAGAATTACTCGTAAGTAAGAAAAGAAGAAAACTCTATAAAATTTTTAAAAAATTTTAAATAAATAATAAAAAATATATAAAAAATATAAAATAAATATAAAAAAATATATAAATATATAAATATAAAAATAAATATAAAAAAAATATATGATGCAATAGCTCTTATAACAAATATCATCCATAGGATTAATGCAGTCTGTCTGCCACATGGGATTTCTTCACACATAATTATTACTTTTATTTGGTTTAATCAGATAATTATGGAAAATTTTGGATAATGTAATCTTCTATAAGAATGAAAAAGATTTATCAAATGAGAGTTTTTAGTGGGTATACCTGTATAAGGAGAGTCCCACACTACCCTGTCGGACCGGCCGATATGAGGTGTGCGTAAAGCATTTTCTCTTCCTACGTAAAAAAAAAAAAAAAACGTGTGTGTGTGTGTGTGTGTGTGTGTGTGTGTGTGTGTATACAGGGTGACCCATTTTAACTTAGGCAGCCAAATAACTCGAAAAATAAGCACTGTACGAAAAAATGTTTAGAATCAAAATTTCGTCATTTCGAGGGGGACGTACAATGACGTTAAAATCAGCTCCCCCTGGGCGGTGAGGGGGAGCAAGTTTGAAATCTTAAATGGGAACCTATTTTTTATTGCATATTCGGAATCTTTGGCTAAAAACACATACAATTTGTCTGAAACATTTTTCTCGATTCATGATAGATGGCGCTGTAATCGACGAAATTCAATTTCTTCGATTTCTCTTACTGAGAACCCATGCTTACGATTCTGCAATAAATTAACAATAAAAATACTACGTTTTCATTGTTAATACTCGAAATTAGTCTTAAAACAAACTTCTCATTATTTTTTATTACTCATTAATTACTTCTCAAGAAACTGCTTTTAGCGTAACCTGCCCTTTAGGCAACTTGAATGGTCCGAAGTACCGAGACATTTTGGACTTTCCATCTGATGGAGTTCCTCTAAGTATCCCTCCAAAATTTTGTCCATTTAGTGCCAAAGTCACAAGTGTTTATGTATTTTTTTAACATTTGTACTCTGATAAAATTCTGGTAAAATGGCAAATTATACGCCTACAGAAGTAGTCGATATTCTTATAACCTTTGGTGAATGTGGTAGAAATTACAGACTTACTGCCCGTACTTATGCGGAGCGATTCCCAAATCGCCGCCATCCTACTGATCAACAAATTATAAACATTGAAAGGAGATCTCGTAATAATCCACTTCATCGCGAAAGGCGAAGGAATAGACTTCATAATAATAATGACCCTAGATTGCTCGCAGTTTTGGCTATGGTTCATCAAAATCCCCATATTAGTACCCGTCAAATAGAACGAGAACTGGGAATCCCTCAAACTACGGCACATAGATTGTTACGATCAGTCAATTACCATCCGTATCATATTACTCTGGTACAGGAATTAAGTGAGGCCGACTGCGTACTCAGAGTACAATTTTGTAGATGGGCTCTTGAGATGTTAGATCAGAATCCAGATTTTTTTAGTAATGTTTGTTTCAGTGTTGGATAGTAGATGTGAGCAGCCATATAATATTCTCTGTTTCTCTCGCGCTGTTTCTCACTGTTCGTCAAGCTAGCTATATAACTAGCAACTAGCTCCATGAATCAGGGACTCGATCAGAGATCTCTTTTTCTCTAGTATAAAATCATGAAAAATGAAAGTTCTATTGACAAATTCAATTCATGAATGAAACTTTTCACGAGTTCACGTTAGAGAAAAGATTTATGATCGATTTCCAGATATCGAATCAATCACGCTTCATAATTTGTAATATGGCAAATATATAATATCTGTTGTATTAAAATAAATAAAAATATTTATTTTAATCGGAAAAAATACAGAATAGATATAAAAAAATGTTCTTATAGAAACAATGTATATAATACTTTAATATACTATTTAACGATAAAGTAATAAAAACAATATTAATAAGTTAAATGTATTATTAATAAACTAATATTTAAAGAATAAACATTAAATAAAAATTAATTGTTTAGGTATTTATAAACCTCACATTTATTTCGATTTAATCATAATAGAAATTTTACTAAAAAATTTTTCATATACCATGAATAACAAAGGATAGTTATTTATTATAATGCATGATATTTCTTTAGTAACTTATTCTATTAATTATTTATTGTTCTCATGATGTAAGAAATTTTTTCATTTTTTAATGGCGATTTAACGCAGATAAATGTGAATTTTGAAATAAACGTTTATAAGATTCTACAAGATTATTTATAAAATAAAAAATTTTAATGTCTAGTTTATTAAATTATTAATTATATAATTTATTAATTATAATTTATAACTTTTCTTTAAATTTTAATTATATTTTCCAATAAAAAGGCATTATTTGACTGCAAACTGACCATATGACCATGATCTTAATAGTCCGTTGATGAGTTGCGTGCCGACTTGGTTTGTCAGATTCAATGCAGTGAATCACCAACTTTACTGGCGAAGAGAAGATTTGTTCTCATAGTTTATCACACTTGAAATGATGGTGCTCTCTACCGGAGGGAAAAGACGTCACTAAGTGTACCTGTTATTGCGATAAATATTATCACATGCCTCGGTGGTTGAATTGATATGACACCCACATAGAATGAGGGAGTTTCAGGTTCAAATCCTGGCTGAGGTAATATTTTTCGCAATAAATTTATTTGATTGAGGGGGGATAGAATTCATTAGCACCAAAAAATTAAAATCGATGTTGATTTTTAAAAAGTTGGTGATTCACTGCATTGAATCTGATAAACCAAGTCGGCACGCAACTCATCGACGGACTATTAAGATCATGGTCACCTGACCAGTTTGCAGTCAAATAATACCTTTTCATTGGATCGTTAACTATTGACGAAAAGAAGATTTGTTCTCATAATTATATTTTCAATTATGATTTATAAAATTCATTATTTTTAATTTATTATTTATTTCTTAAATTTTAATTTATTAATTTGCTGAGTGGAATTAATAAAAATAATATGTAAGTTGTATTTGCATAAAGATTTTTTTGTATCTACAATATATATCATTTATTTCTTTCAGATTATAGGATACATATTTTATGTAATATTTGTTTACGATAGAAACAATTAGAAAAAAGATTTTTTTTTATTGTCCGTTCTGCCACGTTATAATCTGTATCAAAATACAATGAGCAACTCTTATGTATGACCAATCGGTTGTTTGATGGGGGTTTTAAGAGAATTTAATTCATTGATTATTATTTTGGGTAATTATGCACAATTACGGACCACCCTCCGATGACCTTGACCTTGACATATGTTGTCAAGATCATCCTCCTGAGTGAAGGTTTTAGTCGTCGGTCATTACTCGTTAAAAAGTTATAAACAAAAGAAGTTTCACGACACTGTGTGTATATGCCTTCATATTACATTCTTTATTACATTCTTTACTAAGCATAGATTGTCCCTACCATTCCTACTGTTGTTGATATTTCTTATGACTTTGACGTACGATTAGACGCTTTTTTCGAAATAATGTCTATTATGTATCCCATGAATATAAATATCAATGAATAAGATATACATTAATATTAATAAAATAATTTTTTGTTAATTCACTGCTTTAATTAGGCTCATTACTCGAAGTCTATACAATTCTAAGTTAGCACATAATTTGAAATATGGTGTAAGAGTGAAAACGCATAAAACATAGATTTGCGTCAAAAATTGCAAACCCATGTGGAACCTCACTTCGCATTGAAAAGTGTACGCGTGGAGACAATGTGTTCCGCCCTCTACGGGGGGGGGGGGGGGCACCACTACCGAGAAACTATACACATAGGTGTGGGTGGAACTCGCTTCGCGTAGAAAGTTGTAAACCTATGTGGAATCTCACTTCGCAATAAAAAGTGTACCCTGCCATCTCTCGCCACACTGTAGGGCTGCTAGACAGCGTAACGAGTGCCATGCGAAACGAGTTCCACCCGGCGAAGGGGGAAGTGGAGGTAGGGGGCCGAAATCCCTCCCCACCTCCCCTTCGATGTGTGCGTGCGTGCGTGTGTTCCAAATTCACTATTTTCCAAGCTCCTTTTCATCAATAATTTTTTAATAAAAAACGAGTGACGACAAAAACCTTCCGAAGGTCACTCAGGAGGATGACCTTGACAACATATGTCAAGGTCAAGGTTATCGGAGAATGGTCCGTAATTGTGCATAATTACCATATTCTGTAGTATGTATGATTTTCTAGTCAACGCGTTAATTGCTCTTATTGTCTAGTAGGTAGTGTTAAAATGCTTGGTCTTTTAAGTCTTCTGAATTTAAATTTATCACTGATTAGAAGGTCGGATGCGAGTGTGTTTGGGTATTCTTGTAATCTTTTTTGATATCTTTCACTAATCATGTTTATTTCCTCCCTTACACTGTTGATCTTTAATGTATTTCTTTAAGTCGTTGAGAATGTACTTGTTGTTATAGTAAGGTATGTCTAGCATGGCTCTAATAGTTTTAGTTTGAAAGCGTTTCAGTATTTCTATGTTGCTATTGTTAGCTAAGCCCCACAGCTGGATGCTCAGACTGGTTTGAGTATAGTTTTATAAATTGCTATCTTGCTGTCGACTGACAGGTTTGATTTTCTTCCTGTCTTTCTTCAGCCAGTACATATTTCTTAATTGCGCATCTAGTTACATCCTCTTTGTCCATATGTGTTTTCTCCAGGTGAGTCTGGTCGATGTAAATCTCTAAATATTTGGTTTCATTTTTCTACGGTATTTCTTAGCCGTATAGTTGAACTGGAGGGCAGATTTTTTCTCTTAAAGTGAAGGTGACTTGAACTGATTGATTGGCTTTTGTTCGCCAATTTTTTTTTACTATTCTTCCATTTTCTTTAAACTTTTTTGTAAGGTTTTTGAAGCAGAGTCCGGATTCTCATGGGTTGTAAGAATAACTGTGTCATCCACATACGTAGCAGTTCTGGTATCTCTACTGTCAGGGAAATCGGCCGTGTATAATACATAGAGTATTGGTCCCAGTATACTTCCTTGCAAAACTCCTGCGTTTATAGGGTGTAGTTTGAAAGTGCCTTCATTGAATTTGACTTCAAAACACTTATTTCGAAGGTATGATTTTAGGATTCGATAGAAGGGTTGCGGAAGGATATTTCTGATTTTGAAGAGCAATCCTCCTTTTGTCAAAAGCTTGGCTGATGTCTGTGAAGAAGACTGCGGTACAGTATTTTTTGGATTCTAGTGCTTTGCTAATGATATTGACTATTCTATGCACTTGTTCTACGGTGCTATATTTCTCTCTAAAACCATACTGATGGTTTAGTATTATGTGAGATAAGTGGTATAAGATAGTCTTATACGGGTTAGTAAAAGCTTCTCAAAGACTTTAGAGTACTGGGAGGAGACTCATTAGTCTGTAAGACCTAGGATCATTCAGATTTTTGCCTGGTTTGGGGATTAATATAATTTGCGCTATCTTCTACTGCCCAGAATAAAAACCTGTTCTTAGTATTGCGTTGAAAATATTGGTTATTAACATTATAGCATTGCTGGGTATTTTTTTCAATATGGATGCTGTGATTGAATCATAGCCTGGTACTTTTTTGGAATTAAGAGATGTGATGACACTGTATTTCTTTAGAACTTTATTAGTTTTATGGGCATGTCTATTTGTAGAGGTGATGTGAGGAAGTTGAAGATTTCAGATTCATCTCCTTTGTTGTCTGCTTGAAGTGGACAGAAAGTCTGCTCCAGATGTACAGCAAAGAGATCGGCTTTTTCTTGGTCATTCCTTGCTCATTTGCCGTCGTCGGTTAGCAGAGGTGGTACATTGCACGTCTCAAGTTCTGTGTTACCTTATATAGTGAGTAGTTATTGTTCTTGGTGTAAGATAAATTTTCTAGGTGACTCTGCAATTTCCTCTTTGTGATGTCTTATTTCTTGTTTAAGTTTCTTGCGAACATTGATTGAATTTTAGTTTATCTTGTGGTAAAATTTAGAAAGTTGCCATTTTTATCTGAGTCTGCGTCTTTCTTCTATCTTGCTCCTAATTGCTATGGGATATGTGTCATTTGGCGTGTCTTGTTTCCTTATTATGGGGGTTGATTTCCCAGCGGCTGGATGAATAGTTTTGTTGAGGAATTCTACTCCTTCGATATCATCTTCAGTTTTGAGCAGTATTCTATGGTCTATGTTATTGTTTATATGTTGTTGAAAAATCTTCCAATCTGTGTATCGGTTTGTGATAGTACCATGGTGTCCTTCTTTATTACTAGAGTGCTTATTGTTAGTATAATAGGAGAGTAATCTGAACTTAAGTGAGGAAGTATAATAGGAGAGTAATCTGAACAAGGTGTTATTTCATTATAGTTGTCGAAGGAATTGGATATGAAAAATCCAGCATGTCGGGCTTCTTATTTATGTCAGTAGGCCAATATGTTGGGTTGTTGCCAGTGGAATGGCAGTGTAATCCATTATTCCATATTGCGTTAATAAATTGTCTACTTCTTGGTAATGTGAGTCTAGAGCTCCAGTATTGATGTTTTGTGTTTCAGTCCCCTCCAGCTAGAAAAAAAGAACAAAAAAGATTTTATCATTAATTCGAACTTGTCGAAATGTGTAAACATCAATACATTGACATTATTGATAATAATTTCTCTTCACTGTCCAATCTATGTACAAAAATTGATATAAAAGTGATATATTGAGAGAATATAACACATCATGTAACTATAAGATATTATAAAAAATGATAATATCTTACATTAATATGTTTAATTTATTTGTAAACAGTCATACAGATGGTATGTATAACTAAATAGTACATATAATTAAATATATATGTTAAATATTAAGTGTTAAGTGTATAAATATTAGGTGTTACAAATGTTATACATAAATGAAATGTTATACATGAAATGTTATACATAAATTCAGTGTAAGACATTATTTTTTTAAATCTCTACAATGGAATTACATAATGAGTTACATTAAGATTTTGTAATTATATACCTTCTGATCAAAAAGTACCCGGAATTTTTTAATAAAACGTGGTTTCTTCACCACGACAATGCACCGGCTCACACATCTCATCTTATACGCGATTATTTGACCAAAAACGACGTTCATACCGTTCGGCAAGCTCCGTATTCACCTGACATGGCTCCTTGTGACTTTTTCCTATTCCCACGACTCAAGTTATCACTTCGCGAAAAGCGTTTTGAGACGATTGAGGCGATAAAGGAGAATTCGCAGAAGGAGCTGAAGGCGATTCCTAAATCGGCCTATGAAAAGTGTTTTGAAGATTGGAGGAAGCGTTGGAATATGTGTATTGCTTGCAATGGAGATTACTTTGAAGGGAATAAAATGAATATCGAACAATAATTGAACCGTTTTCGTTTTATTGAAAAATTCCGAGTACTTTTTGATCAGAAAGTACATACATAAAATTATAATTGTGTGTGCGTATGCGTGTGCGTGTGCGTGTGTGTGTGACAATAGATTTTTATATCACTCATGAAGTACTATTATTCATGCGTTCATTTTCTTTATTTATAACTCTATTTCATTAAAAATTACTTTGTAATATTATTACGTAATAATATTTTACAAAGTAATATTATTTTTTAAAAAAGTATTATATACAATCCGATCAAAAATTAATATCAATTAAAGATTTATGATTTTCAATCTGAATAAAACGTCTAAACAAAACGTTATATGCGTAAGTATAACGACCTGCTGTTATTTCGACTTAATCCAGGACGGGATTTGAAGGTAAGTCCTGAACTTTGAAGTGATAGGTTGATGAATAAAGTATATTTATTTAGAAACAAACAAGAAGAATGTGTGTGGATTTATAAACAGCTCATAAGTCACGTGGTCAGCTCAGATACGCGGACGATTATTGTATGTACATAGTATTAAGGATGTTCAGGCTAGATTGGTGGCGAGATGAAGAGGGAAGCTATTGTTTTTTCACAGGGGTCCAACTTCTAGAAAAAAAATATTTTAATTAACTTTTTTAGTTAAATTTACTCAATATTATGGCTTAATTATATTTGTTATGATGTAAACTAATATGATTTCTATGATTTGTTGATTAGAGATTATTCCAAATCTTTTTTCAATTCATTAAAATATTATTGACAGATAGAGAAAACATGGTCGCGGAACTAGAAATTTTAGTGTTGTAATGCAGCAGCAGGACGTTGGTGTTAATGTCGTAAATGTCACAGTTTTTGGTTATGTTTTTTAGACTGTGTTATTTACATCTGTGATTTACATTGGTGATTTACATAAATTCTTATGTGATCAGAAAAATGCCTTGTTGGAAAGGGAAAATAGTAACACAAAGAGAATTAAGAATTAAAGGGGGAAACTCGTATCTATGTTTTTTCAAGAATTTTTTTTGAGAAAATGAAAAAGATTATTAAATCAATATAAAGTACATTATAATATATAGGATTTAAGGTATATTATTAGGTGTAGTAAAAAGAAATCCATTATTTTTCCAATAGATGGCTTTAGTAATCTGTATCTCGCGTTGTATAAGTGCGATCGGGTTACGCTAGATGGCGTTAGAAAGATAAGATTTCGTACTAAAAAAACTTCTCAGATAGTTTTGTGATTGCTTGACTCAGTATTGTTTGAGCGCGCGTCAAAGATGGACACCAACAAAGAGAAAATACGCCATATTTTACAATTTTTCTTCGATAAAAGCGAAAACGCAAGCCAGGCGGCTGAAAATGTGAATAGTGTTTATGGTCCTGATACTGTAACAGCCAATCACGCGCAATTTTGGTTTCGTCGATTCCGTTCCGGTAATTTTGATGTCAAAGATGCATCACGCTCTGGAAGGCCAATTGTCGAAAATGTCGATAAAATAATGGAAATCGTCGAGTCCGACCGTCATGTAAGCACTGTTTCGATTGCCCAGGAGCTAAACATTGCACAAAAAACCGTTTGGAACCACTTAAATAAGGCTGGATACAAAAAGAAGCTCGATGTATGGGTGCCACACGAGTTAACGCAAAAAAACCTCATGGACCGAATTTCCATCTGCGAATCGCTGCTGAATCGCAACAAAATCGACCCATTTCTGAAGCGGATGGTTACTGGTGATGAAAAGTGGGTCACTTACAACAATGTCAAGCGAAAACGGTCGTGGTCGAATCGCGGTGAGCCGGCGCAAACGATGACCAAGCCAAGATTGACGGTCAGGAAGGTTTTGCTGTGTGTTTGGTGGGATTGGCAGGGAATCATCTACTATGAGCTGCTCCCTTACGGCCAAACTCTTAATTCGGATCTGTACTGTCAACAATTGGACCGTCTGAAGGAAGCAATCGCCCAGAAGCGGCCAGCTTTGGCCAATAGGAGAGGAATTGTGTTCCATCAGGACAACGCCAGGCCACACACATCGATAGTGACTCGCCAGAAGCTCCGGGAGCTTGGTTGAGAGGTTCTTATGCATCCACCTTATAGTCCGGACCTGGCACCAAATGATTAGCAACTGTTCCTGTCTATGGCGAATGATTTTGCTGGTGAAAAATTCGCCTCAAGAGAGCTGGTGAAAAATTCGCCTCAAGAGAGCTTGTGAAAATCAACTGTCCCAGTTTTTTGCCAATAGGGACGAGGGTTTCTATGAGATAGGCATAATGAAATTACCTTCAAAATGGCAACAAGTTATCGAACAAAACGGTGCATATTTGACCTAAATCGGATCATTCTAACTATGCTAAATAAAGCCTTCAATTTAATGCAAAAATAATGGATTTCTTTTTACTACACCTTATATATATATATTTTTTTTCTGAATTATATTACTCTTAGTAGTATATGTTTATGTATACATATATATGGGGCATTCTCCGTCAGATCAGCCACCCCCCTGCCCATTTCAATTTTTGAGATAAAATCCTCCAAAAGGGCTTAAAATTTTCGTTGAAATGTCTAGTTTTTAATGCCGTGTGGCCTTTTTGGAAATTCAAAATGGCGGACCCACAATGGCGGAAACAAGACAATAGGGTCCATTTTTTTAGGAAAAAAATCGAAATTACTCAGTTGTTGTTAAAGATATCGACAAACGGTTTCCAGATTATTGTTTCTCATTGAATTTTACATAAGACTGCTTTTTTTTAATTTTTCCAGGGTCGTGCAAAAAATTATAAGGGCCGGGTTCTGGGAATTTTGGAGGGGCTACACATTTTTTAATAGCAGAAATGGAAAGTAGAGGTGATTTCACGTAGAAATGCATACTCATTAATTTTTTTCAGAGACAGCCGTATGTGGGGTACATAAATATAGACTGTATTTTGCAGATGAAGATAGTTTTAATTTTGTTTTTTTGTAGTAAAATTGTTATTTGTTTGAAAATATATAAAATTCTTGTTATCCCTTGACTTATATGATGTCAAATTTCGTATAATTTGAGGTACGCGCCTTGAATTTCAAGGTCTCACATACGACCGACTTTCTACCCGCAAATCACCATAGAGTTCCATTTGTGTCATTGGAAAACCTTTTGATTAATACTTTCTTCTCATCTACAATTATAAACCCATGATTCTTAAGAATTTGCGGAACAGATTGCGCACTTTCAAATCTCTTATTGAGTTTTCTTCTCATCTTCTCATGGTCACTTTTATTGAAATAAAAATATTTATATTCTTAAAATGTTTTCTGGCTCAATTAAAAAGAGCTTGAAGTGTCAATAATGCATCATGTGGTTTAGCAATAAGACTTGCTCTATAAGCCTCTCTTTTAAATGTAGCACCGATTCCATCGTAAGCACTTTTACCGTGAGCTGTTGCACTATAGTGCCACTCTGCTTGAACATTGAAATCCTCTTTATGATTCTTTAAGTTAGCAATCTGAAATCTGTTCTTAAAGTGCTGTTTTGCCCCATCTGTTATGTATATTATTTTTTTAATTTTTTAACATCTTTTTTTATCTGTGGAATTAGTAGTGTTTGTACAGTGTAAACAGCAGCGGTGTTGTGCCTTAAACTATCTGATAAAAATACATTGCTCTTATGCTTTAGTTGCAAATTTTCTTTATAATAATTTATAAATTTATGATAATTTATAATATTTATTAATAATTTATAATAATGTAGACCATACTTTTACAATATCACTAGCACAGCGCTTAGCCAATGTTTACAGCTTCGGCCATACCTGACAAGGCAATCGACCCGAGTGCTAAAACTATTATAAACAAAAATACTTATGTCTAGCGATTACAAATTTCCATAAGTAATGTGAACAAAGTTACTTATCACTAGAGTACAAAGAAATCCTTTTCTTTTGGAATTTTTCTTTTGTTTTTGTATTAGGAAAATATTATACAGGAGACGATACAAAAACAAAAACTGGGAAAAGTTTAAACATAAACGATGTACGAGAAATTATGAAATCCATAGGATACGAAATAAAAATATCACTATACGATTAAGAGAATGACTAACCAACTGAAAAAAAAAAGAAAGAGAAAGAGAAAAAAATATGAATAAACTAGGAGAGAATAAGAACGTTTGAAACTATAAAAGATAAAGTCATTTATTTAACATATGAATTTTTACTAACTTAGCTATCATTATTCACAACAGGCTTAAGCCACGGTTTCATCCTGTCTGTGGATAAGATGGAATTATATGGTTTTTGAGTAATGTTAAAACCAGGGATGTCTTGAACGACATATTTATTTTTGTTAAGAGTTTTCGAAACCAAGTATGGCCCTTTGTATACTGGTTTAAGTTTTTTATTTTCTCCAGGTTTAACATTGTCTTTAATAAAAACAAAATCTCCAGGATTATATTTTGTAGGTTTTTTGTGTTTTTCGTCGTAATATGATTTATTGTAGTTTTTGAGTTTTTCGGTAGCTTCTAACGCAATTTTTTGTGTTTTCCCTTTCATTATCATAAGTTAGCTCAATTTTGGCAAAGCTGTTGAGCGCTTTAACTAAATTAGAATCACAGTGATTCCTTTGGTCGTAACCTAAAAGTATTTTGGACGGAGATGCTTTAAGCGACGAATGAAAGGTGTTATTAATTACGTATTGAAGGATATTTAAGGCTTTGTTCCAATTTAGATCGTCAACGACAATTTTCTTTAAAGAAGAAATGACAAATCTATTCACCCTTTCAACCAACCCGTTGGCCCAGGGGGCTGCGACTGCAACAAGTCGATGTTTAATATTGTTTAGAGAGAGAAACTTTGCAAATTCTTGTGAAGTGAACGCCGACGCGCGATCGGAAACTAATGAGGAAGGGTTTCCAAAAATATTGAATGTTGACAAAAGGCATTTAATTGTTTCTTTCGAGCTCATAGATTTAACAGGAAAGAGAAAAGTGTATCTGGAAAAACTGTCTATTAATATAAAAATATGTTTGGAACCATCCGAAACTTCTTTGAGAGGACCCATGTGATCCACATGTACTGTTTGAAACGGAGTGGAAGGGGAATCAGTAATTTGCAGTTCGCCTTCTCTAGAGTTAGAGGAGGAGCAAGCCATGAGACAAGTCAGACAGTTGCTGATGTAATTTTTAATTCTCTTTTTGAGAGAAGGAAACCAGTAATGAGCTAAGATGCCATTCAAGGTTTTCTCGAAACCACAATGTGTCATATCGTCGTGATATGCACGAATGACATTATTAATCATTTGTTCGGGCACGACAAATTTAGGAGTACTAAGACTTTTCCTATAAATAAGACCGTCAAATAATTGAAATTTATCATGGTCTTCGTATGTTAAAAATTCAGCTAGTTCTTTTAATCTAGCATCTTGCAATTGCCTATATAATAATTCTTTATCGAGGGGCATGATATCAGTGGCGCAGGTAATCCTGCTGAGGGCATCAACATGCGCCATGCGTGAACCGTTTCGATGAATGACTTTAAACATGTAGTTTTGTAGTTTAAGGGTCCATCTGGCAATCCGGGGGTTAAGATGAGCCTTATTTATTGCGTGCATCAACGCATTACAGTCTGTGACGATAGTGAAGGAGATACCATAAAGGTAAACATGAAATCTTTCGACTGACTTAACCAAAGCTAGCATTTCAAGCTCGAAACTGTGATAGTTTGACTCGGTTTTCGAAGTAGCCTGACTGTAGTATGCGATAGGGGCCCAGCCATTCTTTTTCTGTTTTTGCATTAGAACACCGGCAATTGCTAGAGTACTAGCATCGGTATGGAGTTCAGTCTCCAACTCAGGGTTATATAATCTTAATACCGAGTATGAGGTTAATTCTTTCTTAATAGCAATGAAGGCTGATCGACATTTCTCGTCGAAATTAAATTTTACATTTTGTCTCAGTAAGTTTTGAAGAGGCTTAACTTTAAGCGTGTAGTCTTTGATAAACCTTCTGAAATAATTGGCCAACCCTAAAAATCTTTGCAGTTCGAGAACTTTTTTAGGTTGGGGAAAATTTGAAACAACTTGAGAATGTGTCTCGGACTAAGTGTAATGCCCGATGGAGACAAAGTGTATCCTAAGAATTCTAACGAAGTTTTTAGAAACATGCATTTACTAACATTGATTTTAAAATCATCATGTTGCTTGAGGAGCAATAAAACTTGTTTTAAAACCACTAAGTTATCAGAAACTGAGTGAGAGGGAATTAATATGTCATCGATATACACGATTATTTTGTCTTCTCTTATCAACGGTTGAAGAATCATTAAAAGACGTCTCTGAAATTCCGCAGGTGCTTCCGAGAAGCCAAAAGGAAGTCTTTTAAATTCATATTGCCCATCCGGGGTGGCAAAGGCAAAAAATCTGGTAAAATCGGGGTGAATTTTTATGTTCTAAAACCCGTCTTTGAGGTCAAGCAGAGTAAAAATAGACTTGTCAGAGATTCTAGTTAAACAGTCTTCAATGACCGGAAAGGGATACCTTTGTTTGATTACCTTTTCATTTAAAGGGCGTGAATCTACGCAAAGCCTTAAATCTCCGTTTTTTTTCTTTACCGGTACTCTAGCACAATAAGTGAAAGTGTTTTCTTTTACGATATCACGTTTAATCAGGTCGTCTACAATTTTTCTTAATTGTAACCTTTCAGACCACGCAAATTTACGCGGTGCATAGCTGTACGGGATTTCATCCTTAAGTGCAATTTTAACATTATAATCATCAATGACAGGTGAAATAATAGTATTATCCACTTCAGTTAAAGTACTTATAAGTTGATCTTTGGTTTTGTTATCAAAGTCTATTTTAATTTCTGAAAAAGAATTTTTAAGTTCATTAGGGTTATTCGCAACTTCTGTCGAAGCAATAGCTGAAAAAAGTTTGATTCTATCTTTTAGGTCTTTATGAGCAAGGTTAAGCGTAATAGAAATTCTGTTTTTGATTAAAAAATCGCGACCTAGTATAATTTGCGAAGAAAAAGAATTTTTAGGTAAAATATGGAAAGACACTTTTGCAATGACATTAGGAAGAAGCTCTAATCTAAGAGAAGAATTTATAGAACCATTGATTTGGATTGATATATCATTCAATGCTTTATACGTAACGTTTAAATGAGTTAAGTTATCAGATGAACCAAAAAATTCGTCAAGGATATTTGAACTTAAGAAGGAAATTGGGCTACCCGTATCTAATAAAGCTGAATATGAACATACTTTATCGTTAAGATGTGATAATCGAAGAAAAGATTTATCTGTTGTAATGTTTTTATCGTTATCAGAAACAATCGCGACAGTGAGATCAGACTTATCTGTCACCGAAGAGTTCACAGAGATACCATCAAGTTATCACCATCAAGAACTGTCACAGCAGTTGCTGGGGAGGGATGTGTCGGCTGGAGTGGTTTGGCATCCGGTTTTGACCTTTTGTATTTGAAGCAGTCTTCTTTGACGTGGTTCTTTTTATGACAAAAAGAACAGAAAAGGTTCTTCTCAGTCTTGTTTTGTTGATCTTGTTTTAGATCTTGTTTCTCCAGATTGGCTTCTTTCGATTTTTCAAATTTACGTTTGCAATTTGGAGACTTTTTGGATGGGACGTCGCTGATAGTAATCAGATTTTTCATTTTTCTGAGAAACTCATTTATTGTAGAAGCACTGAGAACTGCGGAAAAAATTCTAAGAGCATAACTGCTTATGCCCTGGATGAGGAGTTCGATTGCGTCTTTATCTGATAATTTGAGGCACTTCATCAACGCAAGTTTGTCCATTGCGTAATCTTGGAAACTCTCCCTTGAGTAATCCCAATTTCTAGCGCTGACTCTACTCATGGTTTCCACGAAAGGCACTTCTCTTCCAAAGCGATCCAAAATTTCATCCTTGAAAGTTGACCTGTTAATCGAACCCGAGCTAAGGTCGAACCATTTGCGAGCCACCTTGTTTAATCTAGAAGTTGTAGCGGCAAGTTTCACAATAGAAGAGATGTTATGAATCTCTGCTACGCTCTCAACTTTCTCGATCCATAACTCAATGTCTTCGTCATCTGTACCACCGAAAAAGGGTATCTGAGAAGATAAAAATTTGACAGCATTACCTGTAGCGGCTGAAAAATTTTCTTGAGAATGGGAACTCCTTAGAGTGTAAGTTGACGGAGCCTGGTCGATAGTAGATTCAGCAGGTCTTTGATTTAACGTTAATGGCTACGTTTACATCGTGGACTTGATACGCGTATCAAATAGTAAATAACTAGTACATTGATTCAGCTATTGGCTGATCAGCTCAAATATACTACTTGATACGCGTATCAAGTGCTCGATGTAAACTAGGCCAATGAAGCAATTAACTGGTTGAAAATTTCCTGTTGTTTTTGCATCTGTTCTTGTATCAGCGACAAGGTTTGAGACGTTGTGAGGCATTGGTTCCCGCCTTCAGGAAGGAAAGATGCGTTATCTTCCAGAGATACCTGAGTTGCTGGTACGGGAAAATGAGCCTTTCCTATCGCCTCTTGTAGAAAATTGTTTTTGGCATCCTTCAAAGGACCATTCTTCTCCAGATGACTTAAAATTGTATCTATGCATCTGATACGGGTGTTTGGGACCTCTTCAATGTTGAAGGCGCGAACTTCAGATTGCAGTTGTTTCAAAGTAAGACTGTTTAAAAATTCTCGATCCATCTTCCTTCGTGTGTGAGGGAGGTGGCGGCACTTCTCGAAAGGTGAACCACGTACGGCACGAGGAAACTTTCTGCCGTTACCACTGTCAAGGCCACTAATCCAAGCTATCCACTACCCTTAAACCAAGTCCTAGAAGATCCCACTTCTGAGCTGTAAGGAGTCGTGTATTTAGAGAGGTTATACAAGGCTCCTGCGTTGTCAGGGGCGCGTGAGGGGGAACTAGGAGGAAACTTAGGCGGTAGCTGGATTGTGAGACAGCCAGAACACCTTCACAGCACAACTATGACTTTATTGCTCGGTATCTTATATTACCCGTATCACACACTCAGCACTTGAGTCGTCGCCAAACTCAAATCCTCTTTCGCAGAAAACTCACGAGAGCTGCGCGCGCAGCACACACCGCTCATGGTTACCGACCATACTTTTACAATATCACTAGCACAGCGCTTAGCCAACGTTTACACTATTTACAATATATACAGTTCCGGTATTGCCAGATTAATGATTCGCTCGCTGGCGCTGGTGCGCGAGAATGCGACTTAATAGCCGTCGGAAGCGTTCGGCTCGGTCCGTCGCCGTTCGGCGGCGCGATATCGCTGATTGTGTTCGGACGGAGTCGTAGGTTTCTGTAATATTTCGGCGGCGCGACGCTGGCCGCGGAGATCGGACGGAATCGGCGGACTTCGCGATATTTCGGCGGCGCGACTCTGATCGCGGAGATCAGGCGGAATCGGCAGTCTTCGGTATTTCGAGCGACAGCGACTATAATAAATGTAAAATATAAAGTATCTTAAAAAATATTAATATATGATAATATAAAAGTAATAATTTTTATGTATTTATACATTAATATATAAAAATTTATATATAAATATAAAATATTCATGCTATTTAAAAAAAAAAAAAATGCAGCACGAAGAATTGAACACGAGTCCAGGGAATTGGAGTTCGACGCCTTCACCGCTCGACCACGGCGCTCACTTGGAAATGGTGATGAAGTTACGGGTATTTATGGTTACACTGCGTGCACATAAAATCCTTCATAACTCGAAAAATATAGGTTTGCGACCCCCACATATATTAATAAAAATTGATTGTTGTTTCAAGATCTATAAAACCCCCCTGGTCCAAAACTGATCCGACGCCATGACCTTTGACCTCGATTTTTTTGAAAACAGGAGGGTATCTAGACAAACGGCGAAACATGGGTCCATTTGTTTTCGATGAAGAAGGTCTGTACCAAAGCACATCAAAATCGGTGACCCACACTTCGTGACCTCCCCTTGTTAGTACTCGTACTCTCCAGATGCAGGATAGCATGATGGGGTAAATAATAATATAGCCTTTCTTCTGTGTTATCCTCGATTTTTTGTATATGTTTTAAATTGATATATTCTTGCATGAAATCCGAGTATCCTTAATAAAGCTCGGCGGAATGCTGCAAGCATTTTTCGAGTTTCAGAAATCTGTTTTCTGCATAAGCTCTTGAATTACCTAGTATTAACAACTCCGTTAAAAGGGATTGAAACTATGAATCGTTTATCAGAATTTCGAAATGTATTTTTCTTAACCCTTATGTGCACAACCGGGTACCCGGGTATCCACCGCGCCATACTTTTGCGTATAACTTCATGAAAAATTGAAATATCGATTTTTCCGTCTAGGAATGCCTCGTTGAACTCTTTGAGAATATGAAACGACTGAAAAAAAATTTTTTTTCGAATTTTTTTAACCTAAATTACATGGTTTTATGACACATACACGTTGGGCACAACCGGGTACCCGGGTATCCACTAGGTGTAAAATTATGTTTTCGCTCAGAAATTAATTAATAACATTGATTAATATTTTATTTAGGTAATGGTAGTTTATAAATAAACAACAAATATAATTTTCATGCACTGCAAACCTTTATTGAACTTTACTGTGCGCAATCGATACATTTTACAATTGATATACAATGTTCATCGCAGACTGGTTTTTCGCACACTGCACAACTCTTTCGTGTCTTCCTGCGTCGTTTTATCGTCTCCTTATAGCAGACGTGACACGAACCAGTAGTTTTCTTGCGGCCAGTACTGTCACGTGGCTGGTTTTGGACAGCAGGAACCTCAGAAGGGGTAAGCTGTAGACCGACGATGCTCTCGATAGCGAGTTTTGTGTTGAAATGGCGCATCACTTGAGGATTCCCAGCGCGATCTTCAATGAATGGCTTCGCCAGTTCTTCACTCAGTTGCCGCAAGAAAATACGTCGTTGATTCGTCTTTTTATCGATCATCTTGTTGTTTTCGTAATAGATAATGTATGCAGCAAGAGCTCCTATATCCACAAGAAGAACAAAGCAAGTGGCCATCTTGTCGTTCGTCTATGAGTTGTGTATCTCGTTACCATCTGGTCCATAGTATCCACCCCACTTTTGTACATATTATAAAAAGTGATCATGTGAGACTTCTTTTTTTCGTCGTCATTTATAGCAGCATCGTTGTGCATTGTCGAAAGTAAGATTACAGCCTTATTTTTTTTTGGAACATAGGAGCAAAGGGTTACTTTTTCGTGGAAGCCAAACAATGAAGAGTACTGTGGTCGGGATTTCAGGGAAGTCATCTGTTTCGGAATGTATGGCTTGTTTTTACGAAGAGTACTTACTACAGATATTTGCCACGAAAGCAAATGCTTGGCAAGTGGTAATGATGTAAAAAAATTGTCCATTGTTATATTTCTACCACTTCCTTTGTAAGGTGCTGCTAGTTGTTTGACGACTCTCTCACCTTGATTTTTTTCTCGGGCATTACCTGTTTTTCCTGAATAAATAATTCCTTGCAGTGGGTACGCATTTTTATCGCAGATCCACCATATTTTTATGCCATACTTTGCTGGCTTGGACGGGATGTATTGCGTAAATTTTGTATGGCCTCGAAAAGGATACAGCTGTTCGTCAATTGTCAAATTTGCAGTCGGCTTGTACATTTTACTCAAATTTGAATTCAAAATATTCCAAACATCACTGATGGGAGCAAGTTTATCCATTTCTGATCGTGCTGCGCGTGTATTGACGTCATCAAATCTAATAAATTTCAGTATCAAGCGAAATCTATTTATGCTCATTACCGCTCGATAAAGTGGGTAAGACGTGCTTTTCCACATTTCTGTTGTGTGATCAGTGTTCGAATTGTTAACGCCAGAGCAAATCAAGATACCGAAAAACGCGTACAATTCTTGCGATGTTACAGGCTTCCATGACCGTTGAGAATTCGGATTTTTTTCATTATAATCATTGTACACTTTTTGGGCTTTTTTATTAGTATATCTAACCATTAGATCAACCATTTCGATAGTAATTATTTTTGTGAACGTGTCTCTTATTGATAAAAATTCTGTAGATCTGTGTGGACCGCTTCTTTGACGTAAAACATTTTGTGACGAAGTTTTATATACTTGAGGCGAAGGCTTCTTATTCCAAATAGTTTGATCTTTTGTTATGTACGTACTACCAGTTTCTATATCCTGCGCCGCTGACGTGTCTTCGCTTTCACTCTCGCTCTCGGCAACGTCACTGTCGCTCTCTCCCTCTCCTTGGGACGTCTCGCCATCCGTAACCTCGTTCGATGATTGCTCGCCGGTTCTCAATGCATCCACCGGTATCCAGTCCTCGTCCTCACTGTCGTCGAACTCCTCTTCGGATTCCTCATCATTGTCTCCAAGCAAAGTAGTGATGTACTCACGTCTTTGCTGCCTCGTCAATCTAAATTCCAATTCAAAAGTTTCAATTGACAAATATGACAACAAGAAAAATACAAGAAAACGACAAGAATAAGACAAGATAATGACATAAAAATACATCAGGGAATAATATTTACCTTGAAAATTCAGTTCTCGATAATTCATCATCCATAGCGTACAATATTGGCACGAAAAATGCTTGAAAACAATCACAGAAATAAATGTTTCACACGCGAAACGAGACGACGCTCTACCGATCGTTACGGAATGTATTCAACACGCTTCTACACGTGTGTGGCCCGTATTCTGCTATTGCCGTATTATCCCCATTACATCCCCACTACAGCCGGTCGACTAAGGTCGCCCGATCCCCTTCGTACCTGCGCAGCGCTCCGGTACTCAATTGTTATGTTTATTTTTTGGAATGCTGTGGCGGGCTCAGGATCTCCAATATGACTTAAATACTTTCTATTGATGTTTATTTAATGAAATAAATTTATTTCAAACGATTCCGTTTGTTTAAACTGTCAAAAATTAAGATAAACTCGCAGTGGATACCCGGGTACCCCGGTTGTGCAACAACGTGGAAAAAGTTGGTTGTGCACATAAGGGTTAAAGTGATTCTCACAAAATTTGTGTTTTTCGTCATTCATCCCTTCCCCGGAAGTTCTTCCAATTCCCAAAACTTCTTGAATTGATCATCTAGCTCCGGTAGTTTTCATGTAGTATGCCTTAACGAATTTGGACGTTGGGAAGTGCAGCAGTTGGAAGTGCACCGCCACCGACTACCTAACCCAGACAAGTTTTTTGTAAGACAAGAAACGAACGTAAAACAAGGCTATTTTTGTCTAGTAGCAGTTGTCCGACACATATAATAGTAATCGCCAAAACCACTGAGCTCCAATTAGAAAATCTACTCGTCTAGGCTTGTAAAAGAGAGGATTGGCCAATTTAAGATGACTTGGAATTTGAAGATTCTTTGTCTCAATAAACGTTGACGGCACTAACCCTTCTATTTTGTCAATTACTAGGCAAGTTAATGGAACTTTGAAATCATTATTGTTACTAGATGTTTTATTATTGCACGCATAATGAACTTGAGTTTCCTTTGAATTTAACGTGTCGAAAAAATGGTTTACACGGAATTTTTTTACGCAAAGATCCTTACATAAACGTTTCGAAATAAAATTGGCTTGAGAACATGAATTTAACGTAGCTCTTGCGAATTTGGTTTTCTTGTTACCATTTATCTTCACCGAAGCTGTGACCAATATGATGTTAGCTGTGCCGCTAGGACAACTTGAACATATTACGACAGATCCTTGCGACGATGATGCTTCATTTTGCGTGTTGCTTTGCTTGGTCGTTAAAGATGAGTTCTTGCTTCTCGAAGTGAAGGGGAGTATTGTGCTTGGAATTGCATTTTTTGCAGGATTTGGAAGTGCAATTCTTTACTATGTGCCCTTTTTGAAAACAGTTAAGACATAATTTTAAGCTCTCAGATTTTACCTGAGGAGCTAAATTAAGAAAAGTCGGAAAATGCTATATGTGATGTTCTTCCTTGCACAACGTGCAAGTAGATTTTTGTAAAATAATTTTGTTTTTGAACCTTCGCATTTCTGCTTTGTTGGAATCCGGACCTTTTTCATCATTGTTTTTTATAACACTCAACCATTGAGCACGTTGATTCAGAAACTTGCTGAACGCTTCTAGTGTGATGACGTTCATATTTGATTCTTCTTTTTTCCATTCGCGAGAAGTTGCATTATCTAGTTTTGTTACGTGATAAACAATTAACAAATCCCAGTGCTCGATGAGCTCTCCCAAAAGTTTCAAGGCATGCAGATTTTTAATTATAGTATCGACAAGCTCTATTAGTTGAGAAGAAGATTTACGGCTTACCCAGCGAGAAATGACCCATCGAATTGACATCGAAACGACATCAAAAACATACATCGAAGACTGATTGAAATACTCATCTATTTTGGTTGATTTATGTCATAGCTTATGATAAATTTTCGACACTCAGAACAATTTCGATTCAATATCGATTCAATTTCGATTCAATATCGATTATTTGACATTTTGTTTAAATATTTTTGTATTTATAAAGTTGCTTTTAAAAGCTATTTCTTAACTATGTATCTTCAACTGGGACATCAGAAATGAGAAAATATATAATAATTTTTGGAAAATACGTCGAACTACATTAATATTTTACAATAAAAAATAAAAATATTTGCAACGTACATTTATATAAAAATTATTTTCAAGTAAATAGTTGTCAGTACAAAAAATAGACTTATAGGAAATATATCAAAAACTCCTTATTTAACAAGTTTCCAATATATTTTTAACAAAATAATTATTTTATTGGGTTGATGCATAATTATCCGCCGTTTTTTAAACAATATTTATTATGAAAAAAGACACATAAAAATTTAACAGAAACATGTTTAAATGATTATTCTGGAGCATATCACCTAAACATAGAAGAATATTTTTATAAAACAAAAGTAAACAAAACGCCAATTTTCACTAAAAAAAAACGCGCCTACATGAACGGCGGATAATTATGATCGAATCTGTTTTGTATATTGATAAATGTTAATACTACTACTATTATACTGTTTAAATATTTAGTTACTTACTTATTTTAACTTGTTTATTAGATATATAAATATAATATTTTATTTTAATTTTCGACAAAATTGACAAATTATAAACAAGAACTTTGCTGTTGAAATTTTTTTAAATCAAGGAGTTAGACCACTCTAGAGCGGAAAAAAAGACAAATTTTGGGAATTTTTTTTAGCGAAATGATCAAATGAATCGTAATTCTGTAAACGCTTTTATTATACCACTCCTCCTCAGTCCTTCACCCTACGTCAGTGTTGTGAGGTGGGCCCCCTTTTCTAGCGCATGCGCGGCGAACGTAGCATCAGTGAAGTATCTTTACATGTAAAAAGGTGTACCATTGGTACCCGTATAATCACCCGTATAATTTTGTAAGTTTTTGTAAGTTTTTGTAACTTAAGGAAAAATATAATTTTTTAAATTATTTTATAGAAATATATATATATATATATACAGGGTGTCCCATTATAAAACATCCAGTCGAATATTTCGAAAACCAAGCCCGAGAGAGAAAAATTTTTCAGACAAAAGTTATTTGGTTTCGAGGGGCCCATAAGATGATACCATTGGTTTGACCTTGAAGAATTATTTGAAAGTTACATGAAAGTCACCTCAATTTTTTTAAATGGCATCCCCTATTTTTTATTACATATTCTTGTAGCTGACCTCGAGAGCTTTCCAAAACACTATAATAAAGTATTTTTTCATGAAGTATTTTCCGAGTTATAAAGCTTGAAATAATTTCTTAATTTTACATAAACTGTAAAATATCTCGTAAAATATTTACTTTTCGATGACCTTATCTCAATACTTTTATGCACAGAATAATGAGAGGAATCAATTGGTGTAAAGAAAACACATAGTTGTTTTTAAGAAAAAATATGTAATTGTTAGTTACAAATTGCATATTTTTTCTTAAAAACAACTATGTGTTTTCTTGACACCAATTGGTTCCTCTCATTATTCTGTGCATAAAAGTATTGAGGTAAGGTCATCGAAAAGTAAATATTTTACGAGATATTTTACAGTTTATGTAAAATTAAGAAATTATTTCAAGCTTTATAACTCGGAAAATACTTAATGAAAAAATACTTTATTATAGTGTTTTGGAAAGCTCTCGAGGTCAGCTACAAGAATATGTAATAAAAAATAGGGGATGCCATTTAAAAAAATTGAGGTGACTTTCATGTAACTTTCAAATAATTCTTCAAGGTCAAACCAATGGTATCATCTTATGGGCCCCTCGAAACCAAATAACTTTTGTCTGAAAAATTTTTCTCTCCCGGGCTTGGTTTTCGAAATATTCGACTGGATGTTTTATAATGGGACACCCTGTATATATATATATATATAATTATGTGTATATGTCTGTATATACTTTATATTATATAAATGTCAATTCATTTTTCCTGAAATTACAAAAGAGGTGTGTGTTATAAAAAAAAGAGATAAACAAGACGGAAGGATATAAAAATAACTTTAAACAAGATATACTTATGATAAAATAAAAAATTTAATTTGGCAGAAAAATTGTGGAATACCAACATTTGTTGCAAGGGTAAGGAAAACTGCCAAAAACCTTACCAGTATTCATAAAACAAAAATACATTTAAAAATATATGAAAAATCTTTTCTTCGCCAGTGATTAGAAAATAACATGCAAACACAATAACCGACAGCAAACTGGCATTGGTGATATCTTGATAATCGTTTATTCATACAACGTTTCGACCCTTGGATTAGGTCCTTTTCAAGTATATCTACAAATGTATAAAATGTAGGACAATACAGGCTTACAACGCAATATTATATAATAATGTTAACTTATGACTTACATAGGCGTCCGCTTAGAGCAACACATACTTTAAGATAATGAGCACAGATAAATTAATAATTTGCTATGGAACTAACGAATATGTAAATTAGCATCTGATGTTTGTGACGGTAAAAGATTTACTGAGACTGAAGGTGTCTTTTCCAATGAACAGTCAAAGAAAAGGGGGGACAAACATAAATAAGTTAATAAATATATGTAAGAAAATAGAGACAAAGAAGCGATGTTTATAAGTCAGATGATAAGTCAAATAGTTAAAATATCAGTTAGAAAACAGAAAGAGCAACTAAACAAAAGTCAAGAATTTTATAAGCTATTTAATAATCCGTCATATATGGCAGTCAAATTTTCAATGTCTTTCTGTGAATTAATTGTGAAGTCACATTTTTTAATAAACATCATTTCCGCAATCTCCCTTTTCTTTCTATGAGTCTCTTTGTGTAAAACTTGCGGGTTATCCCAGTCGAAGTCGTGTCCCAGAGATAATCTATGTTTGCTTACAACCGAATGATTAGATGTAGATTTTTTGATGTCGTTGCGGTGTTCGTTTAACCGAGTTATTAGATAGCGTTTTGTCTGTCCTATGTAGCGAGCACTACAATTCGAGCATGTGATTTCGTAGACTAAATCGGTTTGTTTGAAAATATTAAGTGTATCCTTTCCTTTTTTTATTATACAATTCAATTTGTTGCATACGGAGAATACAACTTTAACATTCGTTTTATTAAGAATGCGTTCTATGTTTTTTGAAATTTCTTTAGTGAACGGCACCACGATGTAATTTCTAGGGTCAACCTTGGTTTCCTGCATGTTAATATTATTTTTTCTATTTTTTAATTCATTGAGTCTTTTACAAATGAGACGATTAGTGATCTGTTCCGGATAAAGGTTGTTGCGCAACAATTCTTTTATAATACAAATGTTATTCTTGTGAAACCTTTCATCCGAGAGTAAGATGGCTCTATCCACCAGGTTCGTTATAGTGTTCTTTTTATATTTTAGAGGATGATTTGAGAAGAAGTTTAAGTACCTTCCGGATGCAGTCGGTTTTTGGTACCAATTTGTGATGAGAACATTATTGTCTCTAATTATAATCGTATCAAGAAAGGGGATTGAGCCATCCTTCTCTGTTTCATGGGTGAATGTTAGACGCGGGTGATAACTATTAAAAACCTCGAGAATTTCGTTAATCTTCGATGTAGGAGCTATCATAAGTATGTCATCAACGTACCTATAAAAAACCGGAATCGCGAAATTGAGAAGTCCAATGCAGTGAGATTCAAGATCATCCATAACGATGTCTGCCAAGATGGGGGAAAGGGGGGACCCCATAGGACTGCCGAAGATCTGTTCGTAGACATTTGTAGATATACTTGAAAAGGACCTAATCCAAGGGTCGAAACGTTGTATGAATAAACGATTATCAAGATATCACCAATGCCAGTTTGCTGTCAAAAATACATTTATTAAAATACAAAATAAAATTATTTCATAAATATTAAAATTAAATCTTTATATTAAAATTTAAAAGAAAATAAATATTTCATCTTAAATAACAAACAATGAAATAAAATATATATTTCATAACTTTAAAACTAAAAATTTAATAAAATTAATAGAAATATCAACGTTATATTTAATGACTTTATAATAAAAATATCTTAAGTTTATTAAATAATAAGATTAAATAATTTAAAAATAAAAATATTGCACTATCTTTGGTAAGATGTAAATCTAAAAAATAAATAAAATTTAATATACATATATAATACACATGTATTTAAAAATAAAAATATTGCATTATCTTTGGCAAGAAGTAAATCTGAAAAATAAATAAAATTAATATACACATATAAGACATGTATGAGACACATGTATGTAGTATGCATTAATAAATATTGGCTAGATGTGTGAAAATTAATTAAAAATTAAAAATTTTGCAAAAAAATTAAAAAAAAAGCAAAATTATAAATAAAAAAGCAAGAATATAATTAAGCATCATCAGATTTGCCTTTTTCTCTATATAAATTTTGAGTATTATGCAGTTCAAGATGCCTTGAGTCAGGTTGAAAATTTATACAATTAATATTTTTCGCTTGAAAACTGGACCGAACTACACAAATTGAAGCGACTGACTCATTAGATAAACGGTTTCTTTTTTTATTTTTTACGTCTGTTACAATAGAAAATATTCGTTCGGCCTCAGCATTTGAGTGGGGAAAAGAAAGAACTACATTAACTAATAATTCTAAATTTGGAAACATCTTTTCCCCATCGAAATTTGTAGATTTAAAAATATTTTGCCACATTTCATCTATTTGTAAGGAAGCTAATTCTTTTTTCCGGTCTTCATTAAAACTCGATGGCAAAATTCTCCATTCAAAAGCTAAATCAGTTATGTCAATATCTTTTAATACTCGTCTTGCAATAAAAGTTAAATCTTTAATTTTTAATCTACCTTCATAATACAAAGCAATTTTGGGATCTAAAAAAGTTAACTGTTCAAAAAGTGTATCTTTAAGAGGCAAACGTTTAAGCATTTCTCGAACTGCAGTAATATAAAAATCCAAACATTTCAATCTAATTTGTTGTGAATGTTCCAAAGATAATGAATCCAAAACACTCACATTCTGGCCCTACATATACATTTTCTAAATTTTGGATATTATTTTCATTATCTATGTCTAAATTATTAATATCTTTTAAAATATCAATTTTTACAAAATTTTGCGCTATTTTTGAAATTAATTCTTGACTACTGTCATATAATTTATGTATTAATATATCACGCGATTGAAATAATGCATTAAAGTTATTGAAAAAATTTAAGGAATATTTTAAAAATAGCAAATATGCTTTAACGGAATTATCGTTTAAAGAATCTAAAATAAGTTCGGCAGATTTTAATTTATCCTCTACCGTTGCTAAAATAAAATAATTTTTCAAAACTTCCCAATTATCGAGAAGTCTAACAACGCATTTGTGTAAACAAAGCCACCTCGTTTCTGATAATTTTAACATTTTATTCCGTTGAATTTCGAAAAAATCTTGAAACTCGCCCAAAACTGCACATCTTTTCGCACTGCCCGAAATATAAGTGGCAACTCCTCTAATTAAACTTTCGCAAGAATTTGGTAACTTTTCACAAGCTTTGCTGGCTATAATCGCGGATGAATGGCAAATGCAATTTAACGTTACTAATTCCGGTACTTCTACTTTTAAACGAGACATAAAAGAATTATTGCATCCGATCATAACCGATGCATTATCGCACGCCATTCCAACAATATTTTTAATTGGAATTTCTTTTTCTTCTAAAAAGTTTTTAAATATTTCAAAAATTTTAATCGCGGAACAATCTGTTGCGTCTAAAGGTAATAATTCTAATAACTGAGTTGTAAGTTTTTTATTTAAAGGCGAAACATATTTTACAAGTAAACACATTACTTTAGTATCCGATATATCCGTACTCTCATCAATTAAAATAGAAAATTTACATGTTTGCAAACACTGAACGATTGTCTCGACTTCATGTTTTGCTATAATATTTTTAACAATATTTGCACACTTATTTCGAGCAAGTGAAAGATCTTGCACGACTTTGGGCTCTATACAAATATCTTTTAACAAAGGAGTTAAATGATCCGCGCAATAAAAAGCTACGTTATGTTCTGCAAAAAAAGCAGATAATTTAATTTCGGCGCGTTTAACCTTATCTTTATGTGATAAATTACTACTAACGTTGGCTTCAAAATTAGAATTTATATTTTTTATATGTTTGGCCGACTGTGAGTGTCTAGTTAAATTTGTTTTGCAACATCTGATGGCCGTATTGCATGCAGTACAAAGCGCTTTATTTTGTATATCAGGATGAGGAGTTAACCATCCTTTAAAATTATTTTCATCTAGCCAAGAATGTTGAAAATTTCTAAGTCTACGTTTCTTTACTACTCCTTCACCAATACTACTGCTACTACTACTACTACTACTGTTATTATTACAATCCATTATTTAATATTTACTTACCAACAACTGGTATCCAATCTCTATAGTCCTCCGTTGTCCGTTGCACGTTGAGCCCGCCAAAACTTTCGCGCCCATACCTCCTCTGCAGACAGTCGTCTAGATACGTGTCTGTTAATACTAGCCTAACAGACAACATGGCCGCGCATGCGCCAGAAAAGGGGGCCCGCCTCACAACACTGCCCTACGTAAGGATGTGGTGACCTTCGGTGACATGTATCCGTGTTATCCGAAGATTCTCTCGGCAAGATACTCTCGGTGGATTGCCGTTGCCTTCCGAGAGGTGGCGATTGAATAAAAACCGATTTTTGGTCGGATTTGAACTCGGATCCCTCGGATCTTTGGCTCATTAAGACAATGTACATTTCTCTGAGCCACGATCGCCACACAATTATACCACTAATGAACTATAAAAATAATTTTTTGTAATGATTAACAACAAAATGGCGGCTGTACAAGATTTCTTCGTTGACATCTTTTTTTAAACGGGCGAACCAGTATCTCTGGCAATTTTTGACCTAGAACAAAAAACCAAAAAATTTTCGATTATATATGAGAACAGCTAGAGAACATCGTAGGATTTTTTCGATATATTGCATAGTTCATTTGTTATAAACAATTTTCCGACAATTTTTTTACTGAAATTTTGAACTTTTTTTTCAAAATCGCGCCATTTTCGCAAAAATCAATATTTTGGAAAAATCCTAAGATGTTCTCTAGCTGTTCTCATGTATAATCGAAAAATTTTTGGCTTTTTGTTCTAGGTCAAAAATTGCCGAAAGTTCGCTCGTTTAAAAAAAGATGTCAACGAAGAAATCTTGTATAGCCGCCATTTTGTTGTTAATCATTACAAAAAAATTATTTTTTATGGTTCATTAGTGGTTAGGTAATAAAAGCCCGTTTACAGAATTACGATTCATTTGATTATTTTGCTAAAAAAAATTCCCAACGTTTGTCTTTTTTTTCCGCTCTAGAGTGGTCTAACCCCTTAAAGCTGCATTCCGAAATTCACTACAGTATTGAAAATCTATAGCTCATGTTACGTTCTAATACTATAGAATTCCAGTACTGGTAATGCATTTCGGAATACAGCCTAAGTATAAAATTCATGTAAGAAGCGAATCAAAATAGTATCGAATGATATCGAAATAATGAAATATCAATATTTTACTAAAAAACATAAAATTTGCTTATTTAAGTTATTGATGATGAATACGTATCACAAATAATATTGTTGCGCCTCTGCGCCGGTCGCTCCAACACAGGCACACACTCACTGACACACGCGGCACTCTCCGCCTCAGCGGAATTAGCACACGATAGATATTTAAGGAATTCTTTATTAATAACGAGGACGAGATACAGATAACACGTCCGTTCTCTTAGAAAGATCAGACATCAAGACGCCGATCGCTGTTAGACAAGCGACGGCCCGTTGCCAGGGAACGCTCTCTCTTCAAAACGCATCGGGTGGCGCGAGCAGATGCAACACTGTCCTCCCTCTTCTAGAATGTCGTCCCGACATTCCGGAGGGCAGTTTCCAAGAAATTTCTCGTTTCTTAATTTGCGGCGAGGGTGCGATCTTCTCGGGACCTCTCGTCCCTTGACCCGCAATCTTCGGACGGTTCCTTGCCCTACCCCGAGCTGCTGCTACGGGTTACCGGGCACCGTCCTCCCCGTTTCCGCGTCCTCTTCTGCATTCTTCTTGCCACTTCTGCGTCCTCTTCCAATCTTTGGGCAAGGGGGGTGTATCTTTCCCTGTGGCACCTACGTCCCGTAGGACTCCCCAAACCCCTGCCTCGGCATTCGCCCTGTGTCCCACGGAAAAACCACAGGACAAAAACCGTGGGCGAGGCAGTCTTCGTTCAGAAAATGAATTCTTCTTTGAAGAATAAGGAACAGCCTCTTTCAGTAGGAATCGTTCGTTACCACAACGTCCGTCCTCTGTTACAAGCGCCGTCCCCCTACCGCAACGGAAGTCGTCCGCTTTCCCAACGGGCGCCGACCACCTCTACTCACTCAAATCTGCAAAGAAAACTCAAGCAGTACAACAAAATTAAACGAGAATTACTCCGGGCTCTGATTGCGTCTCCTAATCCACCCCCACGCGTCTTTCCAAATAAGGCGCAAGCCTGTCCGCGTGCACTATTTTATTCCTGCCCCTTGAAGTCCTACGAATACAAAATACCACCTCACTAAGTTTTCTAACTACGACATAAGGACCTTCCCAACTGCTTTGTAATTTGGGAGCTTTGTCCTACGAGGATTGTAGAACCAAACCTTCTGTCCCTCGCCGAAGGAAATTTGCCTGGCCTTCTGATCATACTAGCCCTTCATACGAAAAGATTTAATGCACGACCTTTTTCTAACACCTTCGTGGATCTCGTCCATCTTTCTCCTAATCCTCTGTAAATAATCCGCCTCCTTCCGGCTTAGGAGGCCTACCTTGAAGAAGATCTAACGGTAACCTCAAGTCTCGCAAAATACAGCTCCGCAGGGGTGACTCCAGTAGTTTCGTGTTTTGAGGATCTGTAAGCTAACAAGTATAATGGGATCCAGTGATCCCAATCCTTTTGGTTTTCGGCAACAAATTTCGCCAGGTAATTCAGGACTGTCTGATGATGACGCTCAACTAAACCATCCGATTGAGGATGCAAGGGTGTCGTTCGAGTCTTCCGTATTTCCAAAACAGACGACAATTCGCGGAATATTCGCGACTCGAAGCCTCTCCCCTGATCCGTGTGAATTTCCAACGGAACTCCGTGCCTGGAGACAACCTCTCTCAGAAGACTCTGAACAATTGTCTTCGTTCTAATATTCTTCAGAGAATTCACCTCCACCCATCTGGTGAAACAATCAATCATTACCAGAAGATATCTATTTTCTGACGCCGTCTTTGGGAAGAGGCCTAGTATGTCCATTTGAACACGATCAAAAGGAGCTCCGACATTATAAATCTGTAGAGGAGATTTACCTTTCCCAATAGGACCCCTTTTTGCGACACATACCTTGCAGGACTTGCACCAGTTCTCAACTCCTGCTTGCATGAAGCCCAATAAAACCGCTTCCGAATTTTTTCGAGGATCTTATTTATACCAAAGTGTTCCCCCGAACAGGAATCGTGTCCTTCCTCCAACACTCATTGGATCCAAGTTTTAGGGACGATTAATTGAAGAGCTTCCCTCTTCAAATTCGGAGCTACCCACTTTTTGTATAATACGCCGTCCTCCACTACGAGGGAATCCCAATACGACCAATAAACCTTTGCGGCAGGGCTCTCCGCAGAAATCTCCTGTCTTAAAGGGCGTCGCCCTGTTTCCTTTCCTAGAAGAAAAATAGAAATCTCAGAATCTTTCAACTGCTCACTACGCCAATCTACAGATCCTTCCTCAAAAAGTGTTACCCTACCTACTTCTTTTTCTTTTACTGAACTTTCTCTTACCTCAATCCCCTCGCAATAGTGACAACCTTTTTTGGCACAAGGTCGTCTTGAAAGACCATCTGCATTTCCGTGGGAAGCTCCCTTCCGATGTATGACTTCAAAGTCATACTGCTGTAACCTTTCTAACCAGCGAGCTAACTGCCCCTCGAGATTCTTGAAAGACAGCAGCCACCTTAGAGAAATGTGATCCGTACGGACCCAAAATTTTCGTCCATACAAATAGTAGTGAAAAGACCGGACGGATTCAACGATAGCTAACAATTCTCGTCTCGTTACGCAGTAATTTCCCTCAGCCTTGGTCAACACTCGGCTGAAATACGCGATCACTTTGTAATCACCGTCCTGTTTTTGTGAGAGGACACCCCCAATACCGACATTAGACGCGTCCGTATCCAAAAGAAACTCCCCTTTTCCTTTGGGGAACGCGAGAACCGGCGAACTTGTCAAGGCCAGCTTAAGTTCATTAAAAGATTTTTGACACTGCTCGCCCCAAATAAACTTAGTTTGGTTTTCCGTAAGCGCATAAAGCGGCTTTGCCAACGCGGAAAACCCTTTTACAAATTTACGATAATAAGAGCAGAATCCTAAGAAACTCCGAAGTTGCTTCTTGTTTTGGGGTACTGGCCAATCTTTTACCGCGGCCACTTTTTCGGGATCCGTGGTTTTGCCTTTCCTGGAAACAATGTGTCCTAAATATTTTACCTCTTTACCGAACAAGACACATTTCTTGAGATTAATTTTAAGATTCGCCTTCCTTAAACAAAGAAATATTTCCCTTAAATTTCCGATCATTTCTTCAAAATTCTTTCCAAAAATAATAATATCATCAAGATAAACCAGACATTTCTTAGAGATAAACTTATACAAAATCTGTTCCATTACGCGCTCAAAAGTGGCAGGCGCGTTACAAAGACCGAAAGGCATAACCGTAAATTGCCAAAGGCCTCTCCCGATAGAAAACGCGGTTTTCTCCCTGTCCTCGGGACGGATTTTTATTTGCCAGTACCCGCTTTTAAGATCAAGTGTAGTAAACCAAGTGTTACCTGAGTTGATCCAAAATGTCGTCAATTCTAGGAAGAGGATAGGAATCTTTTACCGTAATAGAATTCAATCTCCGATAATCCACACAAAATCTCAATGAGCCGTCCTTTTTCCTGACGAGGACCGCAGGAGAAACCCAAGGACTAGTTGATTCCTCTATTATTCCATTTACTCTCATTTCCTCAATAATTTTTTCCACCTCAGATCTCATTTCTATGGGAATTCTCCGGGGAACCTGTTTTATGGGAGAAGAATCTTTTACATTAATAACATGCTCGCCGATCTCACAATTCCCGGCGGTTATAGTCTCGGAAAACAAATCTTGAAATTCGCGCAAAAACTCGCGGAAAACTCCCTTTTGTTCAACGTCTAATTCCCGAGAATTTTCCTCAAAAAGCCCCTCTAGGCTTGAGGAAATTTCAGAATTCATCAGACGGCCACAACTTTTTTCGACGCCTTTCCCGAAAGCGAAATCGAAAACATTATTTAATCCCAACCGTTCCAGAAAATCAACTCCCAAAATGCAATCGTCGGAGATATCGGCGATCAGCATAGGGAACTTCACGAAATTTCCCCCGATCTGTACCTCCACAACCGCCCTATGCCTCACCAAAATTCTCTCCCCGGTTGGATATTTCAAGGAGCAGTTTTCCATTTTTAGTTCCGACTTTTCCACGAAATTTACATTCAAAACCGAAACGTCAGAGCTCGTGTCCACCTTAAAAATACAATCCCTTCTGTTAATTTTACCCAAGTAACAGAAAACATTAACACTTCCACTTATTCTACTAAATTTGAACAAATTCTTTTTTTCAACAACAGGGGCTCTCAATTCCCTAGCCGAGCCCGCCCCGCAAAGCTCGACTAAACCTTGTTTCTCGCTCCGCTCGGACACTCGTAACGGAAGTGCCCGTTCTTTCCGCATTGTCAACATTCTCTATTCTCGTTTTTTCCAAATCTATTCCCCTTGTAAAAATTTCTCTTTTGAATTTCCATTTTTCTCCTCTTTATCTTTTTTCGCGAGATCTCTCCCCTCTTTGGCCTCATCCGCAGTACCCAAATAAGTCCCTCTTTTCCTTTCAGAAAAATAATTTCTCCCTTTCCTCTGTTCCGAGGAACTCTCCTGGATAGCTTTCACGGCCTTTGCCCTCTCTATCGCCACGTTCAAAGAAGTTATACCCTCTAGCTGGAGAGTCTTCTTCACATTATATTCGGAAAGCGCGGAAATAAACTGCGCGCAAGCAATCTTATCGCATATATAACAGTGTGTGGACACTCGGGATAAGCCAATCGCGACAGCCTCTCTAAATCTGCTCCCAAAGACACGAAACTTTCCCCGAAACGCTGTTTTCTATTTGTGAACTGCGAATAAAAATTTTGTAGAGACTGTGTCTCTCCGAATCGCAATTCTAATTTCGCTTTCAGCTCCGCGAACGAGAAAGTCTCTTCTCCGTCGGCACAGGAGTCGAGAAGCGAACGCGCTTTACCCCGCAAACAAGACGCTAACACGACCGCCTTCTCCGTTTCAGTCCACAAATTCGCGCGCGCGATCAGCGAAAATTGAGAAAGAAATTCGCGTAGCGGCGCTGTCCCGTCGTAGACGTCAGGCTTTAACTTTAAGCAACGCGTCGCGCGCCCCGCACACGCGCCCTCGCCCGCGCCGATCAAACGCGACGTTTCATTAGAATTGTCGGGGAACGAAATATTATCAGAGGGACTTAGCTGGGTGATTTGAAGACGCAGACGCTGCAGCTCGGCTTCCGTTCGCTCTTTCTCGGCCTGCCAGCGCTCACGCTCCAGGCGTCGCTCCTCTCGGATCTGCTCCAGCTCCTGCAGAATCGCACGTTGAGACTCTGTCTCGGAAGCAGCGGGCGTCCGCGAACGCATCGCAACAGGGGAGCGTGGCGTCGTCATGTCCAGATCCTTGTCCGTGCTCGGACGAGCCCCCAAAATGTTGCGCCTCTGCGCCGGTCGCTCCAACACAGGCACACACTCACTGACACACGCGGCACTCTCCGTCTCAGCGGAATTAGCACACGATAGATATTTAAGGAACTCTTTATTAATAACGAGGACGAGATACAGATAACACGTCCGTTCTCTTAGAAAGATCAGACATCGAGACATCAGACGCCGATCGCTGTTAGACAAGAGACGGCCCGTTGCCAGGGAACGCTCTCTCTTCAAAACGCATCGGGTGGCGCGAGCGGATGCAACAATATTTATCTTTAAAAAATGTCATAAAACACACTTGGAAATGAACTTTAAATTTCGATCATTATTTCGATTCGATGAAATATCGATGATTTCGACGTCGATTTGATGTCGATTTGATGGGTCATTTCTCGCTGGGTAAATGCTTCAAGTCATACATCTGCTGAATATGATTCTGTATTAAATTGTTTTTGCATCTATCTGTTAAAGTTCGCTATGTAATTTCGTAATTATCGTCTAATTATAGGCCAGATAATTGTAGACCACCAATAACTTCTTTGGCAAGAGACAGATAATTTTAAGTATTGAAATTTGACAATCCTGGGTATCAAAACATCGTTGTGAATGATTGATTCGAAAATATTACTGAAACCTAGCCATTTGTTTAAGATATCATCAAATTTTGGTAAATTAGTAGTGGGTAGCTTTACGCTACGAGACACTATCGGTTCGGCCTGTGGCAGGTATAGAACCTGATGAGTGTTATTTTCCGGATTGATTGGGTTCATAAACTGCCACTGCTTACATGTGCACGTTCTCCATCTTATCGTGATCAAGCACTAAATTAGCTGACAACTATTTCGTGAAAGCTATTTTCGAACGATTCTGTGCTTTGCACGTTTTCGAGTTTGTTTTTGCCCGCTGCTAACCTAGATTCTTGCAATAAAAAATTTGCAAAACCTCATTTATTTTTTTGAGACATTGCTTTATTTCGGCCTTTATCGGGTTTGGAAACGGCTCTAGTTCATTAGAATATTTTCCGAGAAGGTTATTAATGAAATTTTTGAAGGTGGTTATACGTGTTTTTGACGAATTCCTTTTCTATTTAGAGCTTCCATTTTGTAACAAAAGAAGGAAAAGGAGATTCTCACGTAACCTTGATATTCGCCTAGACGACCAATATACAAATCCCGAAGCCCACAAGTGATTCGTGTAGATAGTCCCATCCGGCTCGAAGGACAAAAATATGTTTAGTATCGCTGGATTCGCAAGATCTCTTCTTTCATTGTTAGAGAACGTGGTAATTATTTACATTACCGACGCAATCGCCGATTTCAATGACCTTGACATATATTGTCAAGGTCAAGGTCATTGGAGGGTGATTGTGTAAAACTGTATTCAAAATAACTGCTATATTTTTCAAACTTTTTTTGTTAATAACTTTTTAGAGTGACCTTCAGAAGGTTTTAACCGTCGCTCGTTTTTTATTAAAAAGTTATTAACAAAAAAAGTTTGAAAAATATAGCAGTTATTTTGAATACAGCTTTACACAATCACCCTCCAATGACCTTGACCTTGACAATATATGTCAAGGTCATTGAAATCGGCGATAGCGTCGGTAATGTAAATAATTACCGAGAACGTTTCTTCTTCTAATTATATCTATCGCTAGCCAACCTTGTTAGTTACAAAAAAACCACTTAGGGCGTTTTCAGCGCTTGTAACTCTCTATCAAGGCTGCTAAACACAAGAAAAGAGTTACAAAACTTGTAACGATGCACCCCGGAAAACGCATTGTTCCGCCGGACCGAATAACCATCGGAAGCGGCACACGGGGCGCCCCACATTATTTTGAATCTTTATCATGTAAATCGCTAGAGGCGCACAGCCTCGCGATACCCGACGCCGAGCAATCACGGGGAAACCCGACCACCACCGAGCGCGAACGTGGCGTCGGGACCATTCCCCCACCGATACCCTAGCGCTCACGTTCCGTTGGCAGGGATTATTCCCTTTCCTCGAATTTCATGCGCTTTTTGAGTATAAAAAGGCGCTCGAAATTAACAAGATACCGATTCCGGAGCTTGCAAGCAGACGCGATAAGCCGACGCTATGAAGCTATCCAGATCCGTTTCCCAAAGCGACAATACCAGGAAGTCGAGCGTTCTCCGCTTCCACTGAGGGTTCTCAGTCGTCGCCTTCCTATCTCAAGACCTGCTCGGTATCAACAGTATGGGGTAGAGAGTACTCTGCCTCCGCTGAGAATTCTCGGCCGTTGCCACCTGCAGGGTCCCGACACGATAAGGGACGTGGGATAGAGTCTCTGCTTCCGTCGAGGCTTCTCGACTCCCGTACAAGCACCTAACCGTGCCTCTTTTCCTGAGACGTCGATCAGCGTGCAGTGGAGTGTTCTTCGCTACCGCCGAGTATTCTCGGTCCGACCGTCTCCTCCTGCCGCGACCTGCGATTTTCCATTTTCCGCGTCGCGCCGCGCCACCCCGTACACGTGCCGGTATCGCAACTCAGGTACAGGTTTTTAAACGCAGTAGCCATTTTTACGGCAATATCGGGATACTGTGTCGCGCCGAAACACGCGGGCCTTTAAACGCCGTCGCCATTTATACGGCGATATCAGCATATCGCGTCGCACCAAAACACGCGCCCGCCGCTTGCGCGGGCATCGACCGCCGGCGTATTGCGCTACAGCACGCATCACACGTGATATATCCACTTCCGCGGTTTTGTATATATTGTATATAGTGTATTATATAATTTCGCATCTCTGTACAGTATTGTGTCATTCAATAAATTGTCGTTCTTCTACATTAAACACGCGTTGCTCAGATTGATCCCTCGAACCCCAGAATCTGGCGAGATAGCCCGAACGTTCGCATAAACGGGTCTTGTTTCAAACTAAACACAATGCTTTGTATGGATATGCTTGTCTTATCCGCGAGACATACCCTATCCATTGATGATTGAAGACGGAAAGCTTTTTTTTTGTTCTTCGAGGTGAAAATACTTTATGTACGCCCGGTGGTCGTTCACCCGGGGAGTGTAGGACTCGCCCTAGATAATGGGCACACCCACTAAAAACACCTGCCCTGTCAGACCTAAGTCTTCGCACTTGGGCAGTCCTCTCCGGCATCGTCCAGAGAATATAACTTTGAAGAGGTCTCCCCAACCGTGGCGGTCTCGCAACCAAGCGTTCTCACGGCTTTCCCATCTTCAAGCTGTCCCATCTTCATTTATTCACGCCCCGACTCATGCATAAATACAATCATATTTCAATTACACTTCGGACACTACACATGATGAAGATGGGCAGTGGACACCGCAACGATATCGAACAGTGCAAAAATAAAGTGCATTGCTCCTCCAATAAATAAATAAATACAAGACCACAATAATGGAAACATTTACCATAAGAGGATGAATAATCAATTAAAATCCTATACAGGGTGATCCAAAATAACCTTCCATCTGTAAAATGACATATTCTTGACACAATTCTAAGACGATTTTTCCTTTATCAAAATTTGATTTGAAGCGTAGTTTTCGAGTTATAAGCAAAAATAGTTAGGAAATCACGCGTCGAGTACAGAAGGCAGACAGGAGCGGCGCACCGCGAGCGTAACGCGGGTTCAGTTGACCGCCCGACGGGTGATTACCACCGCGTGAGTCGCTATTTTAATCTTATGACATAAAATTATGCTTTAAATCAAATTTTGATAAAGAAGAATGTGTCTTAGAATTATGTCAGGAATACGTGTTCCTTAAAATAAACATTACTTAATAACAAAAAGTTGTTCCGGTTCGCCGGCCGTTGAACGCTGCAATCAGCTGATTGCTACACGCGATGTGTGTAATGCGTGTGTGCGTAAAAAAGAGAGAGAGAGAGAGAGAGAGAGGGAGGCAAGGAGGGAGAGACATCATACACATGTACGCATACACTTTTTTTCTCGCTCTCTTTCTTTCTTTTACACAAACACTTATGCACTCTCTCATTCAGTCACTTATTTACTCACTCACTCACCTGCTCACTCACCTTGTAGCAGCGTAGCGAATCCTCATGCTACGTGTTAACTGCTGCACCGTTATGATTAAGTTGTAAAGACACATCAAAACTTTTTGTGAATTACTTTCACAAATTACTTTCACTCGATTAACACAATACAGATTACGCGATAACGAATTCACTGATTTACTGACTCACTACCGATTCACCGAAACCAAAAATTACTTTAAAAGAAACGCGAATGCAAATAGCACATGACTCGACGCGAAGCGACGGACCGCGGAAACTGCGCGACCACAAGGGTTGACTAGCGCCACGCACTGCGACTTGCGCGTGGCGCTAGTCAACTGTCAACATAACTCTTGTACGTATTTAATATATTTAATATATGATATAATTTTATGTCATAAGATTAAAATAGGTCAACTGAACCCGCGTTACGCTCGCGGTGCGCCGCTCCTGCTTGCCTTCTGTACTCGACGCGTGATTTCCTAACTTGCTTATAACTCGAAAACTACGCTTCAAATCAAATTTTGATAAAGGAAAGTCGTCTTAGAATTGTGTCAGGAATACGTCATTTTACAGATGGAAGGTTATTTTGGATCACTCTGTATACAATTAGGCCGGTAATAATACTAGTCCATAAGATGAAGAATTCACGCCGATAAAATACTGTAACGTTTCGCCTTGCTTTGCTTGCTCGGGTTAGCTCGCCGGGGTCAGAGTCGAAGTAGACGTGAGACACAGGTTTGTTTTCGCACTTTTATTGAGATGATGATTATGTACAATGAGTAGGTGTGTGTGTGGGGGGGGGTGTTTTTGTGTGTGTGTGTGTGTGTGTGTGTGTGTGTGTGCGCGCGCGGGGTGTGGGTGTGTGTGTGTGCGGGGTGTGTGCGTGTGTCTGTGTGGGTGTGTGTGTGTGCGGGTGTGCGCACGCGGACGTGTGTTTCAAATTCACTTCGTAATAGCTGAGAGATTACCAAACTCATATCAACACTTTACATTACCAAAATCATATCACTTTTATCTGTCCATGACAAAATATGATGCCCAAATTGTTTTCAAAACATATTAATTCAATGTAAAATTAATAACACAAGTACCTTTTGACCAGAGAAATGTAAAGTATCGATATATTTTATTTTGACAGATATTTTAATTTTTATATATTTTCGCGATTCATGCAATAGAACGGTGTCCAATCGAACGGTATGCATTTTTGGTGTCCAATCGAACGGTGTCCAATCGAACGGTTTCCAATTGTACGGTGTTCAAATGAAGGCCACTCGTAATCTTATGATACGATTCGTCCGGTTTTTCGAGTCACGCTTGTATTTCACAGACGAATTTTGCGTGATATCGTCGTGGCCGTATTCTGTCAAGATTATCGACTTCTCGGAAGTCTCGGAAGACAAAGATCATTCCATTTTCGCCATTGCTTCCGGCTATGTTACGGTACCATAGGAGAGCCCTCTTCTTTTAGTAGTTTGGGTAGCCCACTCAAGAGCCCCCTAAAATTAAATACATTGACCCATAAAATTGACGTATAGGTAAATTCAGTCAAATTTTTGCTTAAATTTGAATGCCCGTAATTCCGTCAAAAAAGGTTGTATTTAACTCTTTCTTTTTTCATTTTGAAGTTTCTACTTTGAAACGCCATCAACAGAATTAGAATTGATCTCGACTCTCTCTTGCTATCCTCCTATGTAAAGACGTGTAACGACTTCAAAAAATTCCTGAGTTTGATGCACTGTACGGGATGGAGTGAATTTTTTTGCAATTTTTATTCGAACCTAAAAATATGAACTTTTCTGAACAAATTTAAAAAAATCAGATTTGTACGTTTTTTTTCGCGGAGTTACAAATGAATGAAAGGACTCTGCACAAATCTTATGGAAAATGGATTCCGGTCGAATTGGCTGAAATTATAGTATAATGTATAATAGTTTATTACATCCTGAAAAGTGTTAATGGGCATAGAGCCGAAAAATGGAGTTTCCGAATTATAGAGCGTCAAAGATCGGAAAAATAGGTTTATCTGCTCAGTGCAAATAAATTTCATTCATTTGTATTGTAAATCACGAAAAAATCGACCTTTTTTGACGGAATTATCACTCGAATTCAGGCAAAAATTTGACTGAAAATACCTATACGTCAATTTTGTGGACCAGTGTATATGATTTTAAATTTATCCAATCTTTCCAGAAACGGGATCCTTGCTGTCAAAATAACAGTTTTATTTACAAATCTGATTGATAGCTTCCATGTGCATCTTTACGGTGGATGCTATTTCGAGCGTTGTACCATGACGGACGGATATAGTGGGTGTCACGCGGTGTCCAAATACTTCCGGATGCTAGGTCACATCGGCTCATGTGGCAACGGAGATCACTTATCATATCGTCGGTGTCTATGCCGAAATTGTGTAATTCGATTAATTCATTTTTGCTTATCATACGATATACTCTTTTGTCATTTCGCTCATTTACAAGATTTATTCTCACAAATTTATATGCATCTTAAAGTCTTTCAATACGGAACGGAAACGGTCCCTGTTCAAGTAAAACGATTATTAGTTACAAACACGACTAGCTCGTCGGAAATCAAAGTTTGTAGGGAGGTTCAAGAAGATGGTTTTGATAATAAAATAAATATAATTTATTAAGATTAGAATAAGAGTGGATTTAAGTAGAGTTAGCGAAACAACATAGAGATTGTATAGAGCGGCGTGTAGTGTGGTTAATTGGCCACGGATTTGGCTAATTGTAAACTGTAAGATCTGGTTGTAAGATCTTGGATTCCGATGAAGGAATGACAGGATTGCGTAAGGGCAGTTTCACAGTCGTTAAGATAGCAACTATTAATAAGACAGAATCTTGAGTTAACAACGTATAATTAATACAACGTCCACATGCACGCACACATACGTACACATACGTCCGAACTTCCCTTCCGCGCATCGGCACGAAGAGATAGCTCAACGCACGCACCATAACGAGAGACCGTTTACCGAGCTCGCGTGATTGGCTAAGAAAGATCGCTTATCCCAACCAATGGGAACGTAGCTAATAAGGTGCAGCACCAGCTACCCGCTTACAGCTCGGCCAGCCTGGCATTGCATTCGTCCCGAATGACTTATACATAAACTAAAAATTATTCAAAAAAAATATTCGCACTTTCCGGGACGGATTCTTCTTAACAAAATAAATTTACAATGAGTATTATGCACTTTAACAATAGTTCGCCATTCTTAACAGTAATTATTATAACTTAATAATAACGCTGAACAAAAGAAAGAAATAATACTGAAAATAATACTGGAACTCTTAAAATATAATGTATCTACGTATACTCATACATGAGTACGTAAAGATAAAAATAACTAATATCTCACTTTTCATCCCAAATAGCACCGTACGTCTTATGGACATCCGTTTTATGTCCATTTTACTACCATACGTCCATGGACATAATATGGTCGTCCATTGTACATCCATACAAGGATATATATTGGCTATATATGAACGAACGTCCAATGGACGTCTGTACAAGGATATATATTGGCTATATATGAATGGACGTCCATTGGACACCAGTGGACGTCCATTTAAGATCTCTTTTTATAATTAATTTAAGTAAATATACTGTACATCTAGTGGACGTCTTTACATGGACTTATTTTGGACTTATTATTATTTAATTCTTTTTGTTATGAAAAAGTTTTGTAAGGCATATAGCGTTACTTTTCCGTCACATAAGACATAAAATTATAATTTTGTGCATAGCAATCTTCTTTTATGGCGCCATACATGCGTGATACCACACGTTTGGGCCATTTCTATCACGCATGTATCACGCGATAAAGAAAAGACTCTATACACAAGTCTTACGCGGATTGGTCGAGTACGATCACGTAATCAGATTTGGCGGGCTCGTGCAGCGATGAGCAGCGCACGCACCAACCTTACTCGTGTACCGGCGACTCTCCTGGAAAGTTTCACGACACACGTGTTCTCGTTTGAGTGCTCTATATTAAATAAAATCAGCCCATTTCTGGGCTACTAATCAGTGGTTTCAACTGCATACGGAACGGAGAATTAACAATGTAAGTATATATGTATAGTTTTATATGTATTTAATATATAATTTTAACAATTGCTTTTATAACCTAAGAAATTAGTATTTCATTTCTATGACGATACATTTGTTGATCAGACGAGAATAGAATATATAAAGCATTATATTTATTTATTTATTTATGGCAATTATAATTTCTTTTAAAAATAAAATGTATCAATATATTTTATGGAAATGTGGTTCTACTTCAATATTGAAAATCTGTTCGAAAATATAATGTATATATGTTCATAAAAGATATATACATTTTGCTACATCTTTAAAATTAATTTATATTTCTAGATACTATTTTTAATAAAATAAACTAACTTTTTAATGAACTAACAATATCTCATGCATAATACATATTTCAGATTTTTACATATTGTATGTAATATCTTGTTAATCATGAGTGCTTTCCAGCAACGACACAGTACGACACAGAGTATCATTCTATTTTTGTCGTTTACTGGTTTTGAAAGAAGATAGAATGATACTGTGTCGCACTGTGTCATTACTGGAAAGCACCCCATGTATTTGACTTAGCGCATTGACTCAAAATGTAAAATATACTTCATATAAACTCATTCTTATTTTATATCTTCTTTAGAATAAGTACTTTTAAATCCTATAAATTAAAAACTTTTTTTATTTTATATATAGCTCTGGAAGACCTGTTGCTCTGAAAAACCCATTGGGGAAGGTTACGCAACACCATTGGTACGGTTATCCTATTTTAAGACCACACTTCAAGACTTTTATTATATAAAATTTAATAAATATATGTATATTGCAGTATAATAAAAATACTGCAAATATATTGTGATATTGTAATAAGTATACTGTGATACTGTGTAAGTATACTGTGATATACTGTGTGTATACTGCTGTAAGTATACTGTGAAAATATATATGAAATAAAACTTTCAGTTCTTTACTAAATTTATTATCTAATTAATTCTAAATTATTCACGTATAATAAGAAGCCGAAATATGTCCAGTAAAAGTATGAATTTCGTCCATAAAAAGTCCAAAGTACGTCCATTAGATTAATAATTTATATCCATTTAAGATCCATAATCCGTCCATAAATGCTCAAAAATGGACGTCCTATGGATGTCCAGCCCAGTTGCAAACGGACATACAATGGACGTCCAATGTACATCCGCCGTACTTAATATGGATGTCCAGTGGATGTACACAATGTCCGACATGGACGTCCACTGTACATACATAAGACGTACTTGTGCTTATTGGGATCTGACTCAACTATCGGCTTTATCCATGGTTTAATGCGATCCGGCGAAAGGATTGAGTTGTAAGGCCGTAAGGTCACATTATAACCAGGGATGTCTTTAATAACATAACAATTTTTGCCCAGGACCTTATCTACTTGATACGGACCTTTATACGTAGGCTTGAGTTTTTTACTTTTTCACCCGGTTTGGAGGACATGTTCCTGATGAGAACAAGGTCTCCTGGGTTGTATTTGGATGGTTTCTTATGCCTCCTATCATATTTTATTGTAATTTTTTAATTTCTCGGTGGCTTCAATCGCTATATTACGACTCAACTCGCGATCTTTGTCCGCACATAATTCCTCTTTAACAATAGTTTTTAACGCTTATACTAGAAGTGCATCCGCGTGATTCCTCTGTTCGTATCCTAGTAACAGTTTAGCAGGCGTAGACTTGATCGAGGAGTGAAACGTGTTATTCATTATATATTGGACGGTACACAAAACAGATACCCGTGAATGATGTTCATCTACTAATTTCTTTAGGGTTGATTTTAAAAATCTGTTCACTCGCTCCACCATGCCGTTGGCCCAAGGAGCTGCTACAGGCACCTGTTGGTGCTTAATATTCCTACTAGAAAGAAACTCAGTAAACTCTTGAGAGGTGAACGCAGTGCCTCGATCTGACACTAATATCGATGGGTTTCCAAATGTTCCGAATAGATCCACTAAATGTTTAATGGTTTCCTTAGACTTTGTTGATTTCAAGGCATACAACCATGTGAACCTTGTAAAGGAATCGATTATCAATAAAATGTGCTTGTATTGACTCTTAGACTCAAAAATAGGACCGAAATGATCCGTATGCAGAATATGAAAAGGAACAGTTGGACTATCGGTTAGCTGCAACTCACCCTCTTTTGAGTTAACACTACTATTCGCCATCAGGCATACTAAACAATTGTCAATATGGTCTTGGACCTTTTTGCGCAATGAGGGATACCAATAAGTCGCACAAATACCCTGTATCGTTTTCTCCGCACCCACATGACCCATGTCATCATGATACATGCGCACAATCTGTGCAATCATCGCTTCGGGGAGCGCAAATTTGGGTTTATCAGGGCCCTTTCTAAACACTAGACCATCGATGAGTTCAAATTTATCATTATCTTGGTATTCCAATTCTTTTGCGATTGCTTCTAAACGTGAATCACGAAGCTGACGGATTTCTAACTCTCGTTCTATTGGCATCGCTTCTGTTAACGCTACTATACGGCTAAGCGCATCAACATGTGCCATCTTACGACCAGCACGATGAACAATTTTAAATTTGTAATTTTGCAACCGCAACGTCCAGCGAGCTATCCGTGGGTTGAGGTGCGCTTTATTAACCGCATACACTAACGCGTGACAGTCCGTAACAATCGTGAATTGAAGCCCGTGAATTGAAGAGAGTATAAATATATATGGAATCTTTCCACAGCTTTCACCACCGCCAACATCTCAAGCTCAAAGCTATGGTAATTTACCTCAGCCTTGTTGGTAACTTGACTATAATAGGCTATAGGGGACCACAGCCCAGACTGCTGCTTTTGAAGCAGTATGGCTGCTAGAGCAGATGCACTGGCGTCGGTGTGAAGCTCAGTTTCGCTATGGGGGGGTTGTACAGACACAATAAAGGATAAGAAATTAAATCCAATTTCAAAGATTCGAACGCTTTACGGCAGTCATCACCAAAATAAATTTGCACGTCTTTCCTAAGCAAGTTATACAACGGTCTGGCCTTCTCGGCGTAATCTTTAATGAAATGTCGAAAATAATTGGTCAGTCCTAAAAATTGTTGGACCTCGACAACTTTACGGGGTTGGGGGAAACGTCGCACCGCTTCTACATGTCTATCGCTCAGTGAAATCCCCTCCGCCGAAACGATATAACCGAGGTACTCAACCGATTTACGCAAAAACATACATTTCTTAAAATTAAGCTCGAAAGCATACTGTTTGAGCAACAACAAGACTTCAAGTAAGGTGTTCAAATTATCATCTATGGTGGTGGACGCCACCAAGATATCATCCATATAGACTATTACTCTGTCTTCCCTTAATAAAGGTTGTAAAATTTGAACTAAACGCCGCTGGAATTCAGCGGGTGCTTCGCAAAATCCAAATGGAAGCCGGTTGTATTCGAATTGCCCATCAGGGGTAGCAAATGAAAATAAATATGTATGCTCCGGATGGATCCGGATCTGGTGGAAACCATCTCGGAGGTCTAAAAGAGAAAAAACCTTTTTGTTGCTCAACCGCGCTAGGCAGTCTTCGATGAGAGGAAACGGATATTTCTGTTTGACTACCCTCTCATTCAACGGACGCAGATCTACACATAATCGAAGAGATCCATTCTTTTTACGTACCGGGACCACTCGCGCACAATAAGGAGAAGTACTGTGCTTAATTATTCCACGAGCCAGAAGGTCGTCGGTTATTTCGCGAATTTGAAGTCGCTCGCCCCATGCAAATCGACGTGGCGCATACGCATAAATGGATTCGTCCTTTAGTGAGACTTTAACGCAATGATCATCTTGGATAAGGGAAACTTCCGTGCTTTCCACTTCCTTCAACATAGATACCAATCTTTGTGTATATTCATGCTCAAAATCCGTCTGAACGTTTTCTAACTACGACATCGAATTATCCGGAACGTCGTCTACAATATCTGCCGAAGCTACATACGACAAAAGCTTGAGCTTATGCGGAACAACTTCTACTGGATCGTATAGCAATTTAATTTGATGGTCATTAAGAAAATCACGACCGATTATCACATCTATCTCTACTGAGTTACAGGAAAAAATGTGGAACCGAATCGTTGCCTCGAGATCTCGAAGAGGTTCGACCTTAATCTCGGTAGTCACCGTGCCCAATATCGGAATAGGCGTATTATTTATGGCTTTATACGACCGATCGGAAACATCAACCTTTACTTTTGAATCAAAATGAGCATCAAAAACTGACGATTTGATAAAAGAAATAGGACTTCCCGTATCCAAGAGACCCATAAGATTACAAGATTTTCCATTAATGCTTACAATTTTGACTGACGAGTCACGAGTTTCGATTGTTCTGCTCTCTGCTACCAGCGCTATTGCCGAATCCGGCCGCTTTTCCTCGACGACTGCAACCGGTGAAGACGATGAATTCGAAGAGGCGGGTTGCGGTCCCTGCTCCCTTTTCTTCAGTTTGCAACAATTGGCTCGATTATGGCCCTTGTTCTTACAGTAGACGCAAAACTCTTCTCTCTTCAATGTCTGCGGTTCACTCTTCGCTGATGACCCGTTCGTACCATTTCTATTAACGGTTTTGTGGCGAGGAGTTGGAGACTTTCTGCCAAAGTCATTGAACGATCGCGTGATGTCATGCATCCTTACTAGGAATTGATCAACAGATTCAGTCGGCAAGGCCGTAGCAATGCTCCGAAGAGAATTACTACCAATTCCGGAAATAAGATACGAGATAGCGTCTCGATCTGGAAGCCTGAGTGGAGCCTCTTTGCATAATCGCTAATTTGTCCATAGCGTATTCCTGAAATGACTCTTTTGTGTAAACCCATCGGCGGGCTTCCACCTTGCTCATCACTGACTGAAAAGATACTGTTCTTCTGAAACGCCGTGTCAAAGCTTCTTTGAACATGAACCAAGATTCGTTGATTGAGCCTGAACTCAAATCAAACCACTTCCGTGCAGATTTGGACAGTTTACTCGACGCCGCAAGGAGAATAACGTCTTCTGACACTCCGTGTATACGGGCTACACATTCTACCTTCTCGATCCACAGATCAACATCACTTTCTTCTGCACCGGAAAAATCTGGGAGCTGATTGGCTAACAGCTTAACGGCCTGCGCCGTCGATCCCGCAGAAGATGACGTAACACTTGTATTCCCTTGCGAATATGGCGGCAACGGGGAACCTCCATTACCCGTTTGCGAGAACGTGTTTGCGACTGCCGGGGTTGGTGGTAGAACTGCATTTCCATCCGCACTCATCCTTGACAGCAATTGTGTGAGTAGAGTGCACAGCTGGGACATTTCACTGGGTACCGCGGAATTCACTGGAATTCGCGGCACTATTTTGCGCGGCTAACTGTCCGAGCCCCGAAGAAGCAGCCTCCATTGCGCTGTTCCGGACTGAATTTGCCGTTGGGCAATTTGAAACCGACGCGTCAACCGTGGCTTCTTCGCCACTACGCGATTCACTGTTAAGTCCGTTGCTCTCGAGATACGACATTATCACTTTTAAACACCCGATCCGACTTTTAGCGGGTTTAAGACCGTAACGCAGCACTTCTTCGCGAAGCTGTTTATACTTAAGCGATTCCAACCGCTGTCGTTCCATACACCTCGACTGACTCACGTGAAACGTCTTTCGTCCACGAAAAAAAACGCGGTCGAGAAAGGACTGAGATGCCTTGTGACACTCGAGACAAAATGGTATGGAAAAAGCACTGTGTTCTCACTTGATCAAAATGGCAGTGTTCGAGAACCACGTGACCTGATTCTTATGAAGAAACACGTGACCTGCAACGATGGCGGCGTGCAAGCAGAACCACGTGACTTGGACCGAAGATGGCGGCGCAAACCCAAGCGTCGTGAAAAATGGCGATGCTCTCGGCGAAAACCACACGGCACGAAAATGGCGGCGCGCACCACAACTCACGTGACGCTCACGCTCAAATTATGATTGAACCATAAATAACTTACGGTTTTACGAAGGCGAAAAGACTGGCACAACTAATCCGACCGCGACGAGGAATTCACTCCCGAATAGCGGCAACGCCTACCGAGATCGTAATGATCAAGAACGGCGGTGCATAGCAGTAATGCACACACAAAACTGGAACCACAAAAACCGACCGTAACGAGGAATTCACTCTCGTAAAACGGGAACGCCCGTCGAGATCGTTTTGATCAAGAACGACGGTGCGAACGGTAATGTTCCAATACGAAGTAACGGACGCAGGACTGGAACCACAGAAACCGGCCGTAACGAGGATTCACTCTCGTAAAACGGGAACGCCCGTCGAGATCGTTTTGATCAAGAACGACGGAACGAACGGTAATGTTCCAATGCTCACTAGCTTCACATCCCACTTCTGAAACTGTAAGATCTGGTTGTAAGATCTTGGATTCCGATGAAGGAATGACAGGATTGCGTAAGGGCAGTTTCACAGTCGTTAAGATAACAACTATTAATAAGACAGAATCTTGAGTTAACAACGCATAATTAATACAACGTCCACATGCACGCACACGTACGTACACATACGTCCGAACTTCCCTTCCGCGCATCCGCACGAAGAGATAGCTCAACGCACGCACCATAACGAGAGACCGTTTACCGGGCTCGCGTGATTGGCTAAGAAAGATCGCTTATCCCAACTAATGGGAACGTAGCTAATAAGGTGCAGCACCAGCTACCCGCTTACAATAATGAATATAAAATGTGCATGCATTGAATATAGTACAGTGATAGATATGTGCGGGTGAAGCAACAACTATGATGCGGGTACGATTGTAGCACGGCAACATAGCACGCGTACAGCAGAGACTATAGCGTAGAGGCTGGGTAAGTCGCATGGTCATAGCGGCGATTGTAGAGAGCCTATAGCAGCGAAGGCTGACGCATATTGGAAGTGCGTGATCGGTACCGCGGTACGATGCTATAAATTTTGGCATATTTAAAGGGACCGGTGCGTAACATAATATTATAGCGCGTATTGATGGCTGATATAATTTCGCGATGAATGGGCGACGCGGTTAGATAAGATAGACCGCGAATGTATCGGTGGATACGGGAATTCAGGTTTTTGCGACGGTTACGCAATCGGTAAAATCAGCGACAGAAAGATATCGAGGATGTTCAACGGAAACATCCTTCGCGGATTTTCATCAAAGATAGTTTACGAATATATGAATAATCTTCTCTTCGCCAGTGATATCAAAACTCAGGAAATAAGGCAATAATTGACGTGCAAACTGGCAGTTGATACATTTATTAAAGATCACAACGTTTCGACCATAAGATTTGGTCCTTTTCAAGTGTATCTGTCAATATAATAAAAGAAGGAAACAATACAATAAAGATGTGTTACAAATATATATAGATTATCAAGATTATTACTTACAACCTAGTGATGGACGACCTCGAAACCCATTCCTTGAACTTATTAGATTTCACAGTCCCCATATACTACAGATATGTTGATGATATTTTTATGGTCGTTCCAAAAACTAAAATTCACACTGTTGTTAATGTGTTCAATGACTACCACCCGAGAATAAAATTCACCCACGAAATTGAAAAAAATTCCTCCATTTCCTTCCTAGACACCATAGTCATCCGACAAAACAACCTCCTCATCACAAATTGGTATCGAAAACCCACTTTCTCAGGACGATACATTAATTATTTCTCAAACCATCCTTTCAAATACAAGAAAAACTCCATAATTAATTTAGTAGACAGGGCCATCCTACTCTCCGACACTCAATTCCATAATAATAATATTAACATAGTTAAAAAGATCCTTCACAACAATTGCTTCCCCACACACATCATAAATAAGTTTGTTAAAAAACGGTTATACTCACTCCGCAATCAACTTGACAATGATTCCTCTCTCAATCACAATACCTTTGATTGTAGAAATTGCATCCTCATCCCATATACCAAAAACTTGGGTGAGAACATTGAACGCACAATACGAAACACCAATTTAAACGTCATATTCACTGTTTCCAACAAATTAAATTCGATTATAAAAAATGGTAAAGACACACTCGATGCTGCCAAACAGACTGAATTAGTCTATAAGTTGGATTGCTCTAATTGCAATGCATGCTATATCGGTCAAACCAAAAGACATCTAGGTACTCGAATAAAAGAACATAGTTATGATATTAAAAAACACCCATCCAATCATTCAGTAGTCAGCAGTCATCGGGTGTCTCATTCCCATGAATTCGACTGGAAAAATCCTGAAATTCTTTATAAGGAAAATCACACAAAAAAGCGTGAAATTGCCGAAATGGTTTTCATAAAGAAATGCAGTTCTGCGATAAATCTACAGAGAGACACAGAAAATTTGTCAGCGTTATATGACCGTCTCATTGACATTGTATAATTCTCTACGACTATGCGAAATTTCACGTCACTTATTATTCAGCATTGTTGCGTTACAGCTGATAGCACGCCTCGCCCCCCCCCCCGTACCGCTTTTGTTTATTTTTATGTTATGACTCCTTTAACAATTTTCATACCTAATTATTTAGTCTGTTTTTAACGGCCATGAACAGTTGACGCGTATTGAATTGCTAGACATTTTTAACATCTTACTTTTTAATTTTATATTATAATGTAATTCCCGAGTCACACGCTTAAATTGTAAGTAATAATCTTGATAATCTATATATATTTGTAACACATCTTTATTGTATTGTTTCCTTCTTTTATTATATTGACAGATACACTTGAAAAGGACCAAATCTTATGGTCGAAACGTTGTGATCTTTAATAAATGTATCAACTGCCAGTTTGCACGTCAATTATTGCCTTATTTCCATAGTTTACGAAGTTAACTACCGAGATCGCTCGACGGAAGCGAAAAACCCCGTTGTGTATTGGCCTATTGAATAACAGTGTTTGGCTGGTAAAAACCGTCAATGCCGAGAAAAGCTTAGCTGAGAATGTTCTCACATTAATCCGCTAGGGGCGTGAAATGTACATAGAAATTCACACGAATGATATTATTTGGCACAAAAATCCAACCTGACCGAAAATGGTATGTTATTTACTTATCGATTATCATATAATTCTATTTGAAAAAATGTCGATGACCAATTTATACGATCTTGAAAAATTAATTTTTTCAATATTTAATTTTACCATCGTTTGTCTCCCTCCAAACCATACAACTTTTGAAGTATTTTTTCTACAGTAAAAAATAAAAGATTTTAGGAGAAATAAGTTAAAATGAAACATTCTGTATTTGAACTTAAAAGACAAATATTTTATATTAAAATTCTTTAAATAATACTTTTGAATTGATGTCTAATAATAATAGTTTATTAATGACTAAATTTATGTAATTTATATAATGCATAAATCGTATGCATTATATAAATTTTATTTAAATTTTTATTAATTTATTTAAATCTTTATTAGGTGGATGATATTGCTGAAGAAATAAACAATGCATCAAAGCAATATTCTGTTGTATTTACGTCTGGTGGTGTTGGCCCAACTCACGATGATGTAACTTACGAAGCTGTAGCAAAGGCTTTTCAATTAAAACTTGAATTACATCAAGAGTTGTTTGACATGTATACTCGACTGATTCCCGGTCAACATGAAATAAAACGACTTGCTATTGTTCCTAACTCTTGCAAGATTATCAACATTGATTCTACAGGTACATATTTTTTTAAACTTATATTTTAGTGCTGGACTATTAAAAATTATTTTTGTACTCATTATAAATCGATGTAAATTCTATACAGCATTTTAGAAGGGGAGGTATTAGTTGCGCATAGTATAAGTTGGACGTAGCAGGTTGAATGAATCGGACATAAGCCAAATTGAATACAATAAGAAACGGACACAGTAAACAAACACACAGTGATTGTAACCGGACACGATAACAATTGAACATAGCAAGAAACAGACACATGCGAATTCATAGATTCTCTATAGGTGATTTCACCCCGAAAGCAAGGAAAGTGTGAGATGGATTTCACTTTGTGTGGAAAGTAGGAAACCCATGTGGAATTGTATGACTATTGGAAATAATTTCACCTTGAACGCAAATAAAAAAATTTTTTTTTTTTTAACTTTTTCTGCTAACTATACGCCGAACTTATTTTTATTAATTATAAATAAACTATTATTTTCCATACTATGAGAATTCTTTCCTAAACTTGCCCAAATGATTCCGAATGGCATAATAAAAAATGCGAAATATTAAATTTGTCTGCTAACTATATCGAAGTGTTCATGGAGCTTGCATTCGCTAACGTTATCTTTGCTCTGCGAACGGAGTTTGTTGTGTTAGGACTATCGCACACAAAATGCATAGCGTTGCATAAACATAACATAAGACCGCTGGACCAATGCGCATCTTATGTAAATCAATATGGCGACTTTTTTCTAGGTGTTTATTGGTCCAGCGGTCTTATGTTATGTTTATGCTACGCTATGTATTTTGTGTGTGATAGCCCTTAGGCGGGGAGCACAGACTTTTGCATAATGCATAATACATATGCATAAGAAATTCGATTGGTCGAATTCCTTATGCACATGCTAACATAAGGAATTCGACCAATCGAATTTCTTATGCATATGTATTATGCATTATGCAAAAGTCTGTGCTCCCCGCCTTAAGGTGCAATTTTACGCAGCGAGTAAAAGCTGGCGTTTTACCCCCTCTCCACCGCTATGCAAGGCAGCGATAAAAAGCTATTCGCTTTCGCCTCTTACCTTTTCATGGAGCGAATAAAAGCTAGCGTTTATCCCCACTCCACCGCAAAGCAAACCAGTGTTAAACGCTGTTCGCTTTCGCCTCCTATTGGCTGCGTTCCGATATTCACTGCCAGTACTGAAAATCTATAGTTCGCGTCACATACACTATACAGCGATACAACGATTTTCGACAGAGATGACTAAGATGGCTGCATTCAGCGAATAGACGCTGAAAGTTCGACTCGTCGAAACTTTCAGCGTCTATTCGCTGAATGCAGCCATCTTAGTCATCTCTGTCGAAAATTGATGGAGTGGGAGTAAAACGCCAGCTTTTACTCGCTGCGTGAAATTGCACCTTTAGCGTTGATAGCGTGATAGCGAACTCCCTGAACGCACCCTCAGAGTGCGTACTTTTGTACTTTTTGTACCCAAGTGTGGTTATTTGCACTAACCTGGGTGCGGTTAATTGCACTGAACCAATCAAGTGCAAGCAGTAACTTTTTCAGTGCCTACATACACTTATTTCACTACTTCAGCGAAAGAGAACAGACAAAGAATTAAATGAGATCAAAGTTTAATCGATGTTTAAGGATGTTGGTGGAATTGAGGCTAAGTGTGAAATATGATATATCCATACATAATTTCATCAAAAAATTTTATTTTGCAGATTTCTTTAACATTAAAATAAAACGAAAAAGTTCGCTATGGCTCCTTAGATATAAAATCATAAAATAAAACAAGCCTTTTTTTAGAGCCAAAAAACATATGTATATATCATACAGCCGTCTTTGGTCTTTGGTCATCACTCCACGGACATTACCAATTCGAGGGAGTCATGGACACCAGCTCTCCAAGACACATGATCACACCAACATCAGTGACAACGAGCTATGTCTTCTATGAGTCCTATGTTCTCTGCATCGCGGATATATACAGGGTGTCCCATTATAAAACATCCAGTCGAATATTTCGAAAACCAAGCCCGGGAGAGAAAAATTTTTCAGACAAAAGTTATTTGGTTTCGAGGGGCCCATAAGATGATACCATTGGTTTGACCTTGAAGAATTATTTGAAAGTTACATGAAAGTCACCTCAATTTTTTTAAATGGCATCCCCTATTTTTTATTACATATTCTTGTAGCTGACCTCGAGAGCTTTCCAAAACACTATAATAAAGTATTTTTTCATGAAGTATTTTCCGAGTTATAAAGCTTGAAATAATTTCTTAATTTTACATAAACTGTAAAATATCTCGTAAAATATTTACTTTTCGATGACCTTATCTCAATACTTTTATGCACAGAATAATGAGAGGAATCAATTGGTGTCAAGAAAACACATAGTTGTTTTTAAGAAAAAATATGCAATTTGTAACTAACAATTATAACATATTTTTTCTTAAAAACAACTATGTGTTTTCTTTCATGTAACTTTCAAATAATTCTTCAAGGTCAAACCAATGGTATCATCTTATGGGCCCCTCGAAACCAAATAACTTTTGTCTGAAAAATTTTTCTCTCCCGGGCTTGGTTTTCGAAATATTCGACTGGATGTTTTATAATGGGACACCCTGTATATAATTTAATTTTCAAATTTGCGTTACTGAAGAGGGCTCAGTGAGCCGAAACGCGTTTAACGTATGTACAAGTTTATTGCGAATCGTTTTTTATGCACTGACTGTAATTTACTTGACTAACTGATATATACATATGTTTTTTGGCTCTAAAAAAAGGCTTGTTTTATTTTAAGATTTCTTTAATCTTTTATCTTCAAATAATCTGTTTTTTAATTGATAATTATTAATCTATTATTATACATTTCTTTCAGCATAAATTAGCAATATTACTTACATCTTCAAATTCACGAGCAATTTCTCTTTTCGTCCTTTGTATCAGGCATTTTGATTATCTTTGGAGTAATATGATTTAAAAATTTCATAATATTTGATATCAATAACAGCATGAAACGTAGATTCTGCTACATTAAATCTGGATGCAACATCTCGTATTACTGATTTGTTTCCTGCAAACCTGCAAATATTATATTGATATTATTATATAAAATATAAATATAAAATTTTAGGGTTTCACCAATCGAATTCATGTGTGTAGAGATTCTACGTTTGCTCACAACCAAGTGGTTAGATTCGTGTTTCTTAATGTCATTTTATATAATGAGACATGTAAAAAAAAGAGATAACAGAAATGTTGTTTATTAAGAAATACAATTCAGCTATTAGCTTGCAAAAAGGCACCAAAAACTTAACTGTGATTTACGACGGCCTCATAAACATTATTTGATTTTAGTTATACTTTTGTTTACATTTTTATTTATACCTTTATCTATTCTATTATCATTTTACTTATGTGTGTTCTATCTATTTATTTATCATCTAATTTATATTACATTGGCTTGTATATCTATTTATCGTTTAACATACTTAGACGTTTCAACTATTTATTTATTTATTGTTTACTCTAAATTTGTTTGGAATTTAGAAGACAGTTGAAGTGTTACCGCTCAGTCCCTCTCATGCCTTCACGAATCTTTGACACGTTTCTCTACATTTGCGCACAGACTTTGGATTGTTAGTCACTAGTCAAGAGAAGACTTATTTTCATAGTTTTATTAATTATGTTAAGTATGCAAAGCATTTATGATTGGGATTATATATTATAGTATAAACTATTTGCATTGGTGGTTAGTCTCACTTTCTGTAAAATATTGCTTACCTAGCAGTATGTAATCAGTTTTCTTGAAATGTAATGAACATACTTTCATTCTTGATGTGATCACTTGTACTTTTAAAGCAATTTTCCATGCTTTTAATCAGTCAACTTTTTCCGATTTGCCAAATATATTTTCAACACAAACAACACGTTCGTTTGGCTTCGGAAAACGATGAAAACGGGCTTGTATTTTTATGTGCTTTATTTCCATAACCATTCACTGCACAACAGTATTTGAACTTTTAGAACGTGGAGAAAGTATCCTCCAATCCATAATAATAATTAATTAATAAAATAGCTAACACACGACTATGGACTTTGCAGGATTGAAATGTGAACTCCAGTTATAAGAACTATGTATTCTAATCGGACTTTTGTTTTTAATGTCACTGAAGAAGACTTTGTAAGTTGAAACGCGTATGACATTGCTTATGATCGATAATACATATGTATTGTTTATCATCACTCACTTGTTTTTGGTTTTATTTCTTGCTCGTAAAAGGCACTGCTGTTATATTATTTGTAAAATAGCACCTAATTACAATGCTTGCAAACAGTGGCTTTTACTACTTTTACTTTTCGCCACCAGATGTCATGACTACGGATGTCAGATCCCAATATGACACGTTCTTTTATATAAGGATGCATTCTTCTGTCCACGCTTCTGTAAGGACGTTACACTTTTCCTGTTTACACGGCGACATAAATGCGGCGTGTACATATAAGAGCGCTCTTATGACCCGTGCGTAAATGTAGTAAGTCATCACATTCGTCGCCACTGAATTACTTTTAGTTCAGTGTTCGCTTTATATAGGTTAGATAAACATAGCCTTTGGATATACTTTTGATTAACAAGGGGAGGCCACGGAGTGTGGGTCACCGATTTTGATGCGCTTTGGCACAGACCTTCTTCATCGAAAACAAATGGACCCATATTTTGCCGTTTGTCTAGATACCCCCCCGTTTTCGAAAAAATCGAGGTCAAAGGTCATGGCGTCGGATCAGTTTTGGACCAGGGGGGTTTTATAGATTTTTAAACAACAATCAATTTTTATTAATATATTTGGGGGTCGCAAACCTATATTTTTCGAGTTATAAAGGATTTTATGTGCACGCAGTGTACCGTAAATACCCGTAACTTTATCACCATTTTCAATTGAGCGCCGTGGTCGAGCGGTGAAGGCGTCGAACTCCCGTTCCCTGGACTCGTGTTCGATTCTTCGTGCTGCATTTTTTTTTTTTTTTTTATTTTAAATAGCATGAATATTTTATATTTATATATAAATTTTTATATATTAATGTATAAATACATAAAAATTATTACTTTTATATTATCATATATAATATTAATATTAATATTTTTTAAGATACTCTATATTTTATATTTATTATATTCGCTGTGCAGAAATAAATAACAACAATTAAATGCGCATTGCAAACGATTGTGAATACATAGAATACATAGTTTACTATTACCAAGAATTAATCATGTTTTAGAAACTCTGTATATTAGACCAGTTTGAGGGTAACCGGTAAAGTAACACTCTTTTGTTGTCGGGTAAGGGAAGGGCACCTACCTGAATTTACACACTGTGTGCCTCTATTCGGTTTCTCCAACCGTCAGTTCTAATCCAGAAATCGCAGAGTACAGTTTGAAAATTTGTTTCAACGAAATAAAAATTTAAAAAAAATCTACGATATCGAAGATACTACACCAAGGACATTAAATTTCAACAATTATAATAGTAAGAAATTATCAATTATCAAGAAGTTATCAAGAAGTTTTAAAAAATGTTGTTAACGAATTGTAAATATTGCAAAGTCAAGTTTGCTAGTCAGTTTTGCTTTTATCAAGTTTGCTTCTCGCTGTCAGCGTTGCAGAAAAAATGTGCATGTAGTAAAATATCTTTCATGTGTTGTGCATGGTGCCAAAAGGTATTATGCTTTACATGCTTCTACGATGAGTTTCACCCGAGCGTATGTGAGAAATTTAAAACCGAACTTATATTATTGTTTTTGTGACGGAGAATTTTGTAAAAATTTGTATCGGAACGCACTAAGTACATGCGTGCGAACTTTCTAGAGCTTACTTGTATGATCGACAAATTACCACTCAATATGTAAACGACGCGTACATCTCATTGTCTTATTGTTTTTATCGCTGAGGAAGACCCCGTGAGGTCGAAACGTTTGATTTTTCGTATTTGTTATTGTAAATTGAGTTCGTTACAATGATAGATTAAATATACTTTATTTTTTGTGTCATCCATGTTGCTCGTTTTTTGTATATACATTGGCCTTTTGAGTTCGGATGATTTTATTATTTATAACGAGCGGTATATACTTATCATAGTTTTTTTAAAACCGAAGATGACGAGTGAACACATCGAACTGATGAAACATTGACGAAACAATTGACGAAACATTAAATGATCAAACAAAACATTGTAGATTTGTGTATTTTCTAAATATATACTAAATATATACTAAAACTAAATAAATGCGCATTTAATTGTTGTTATTTATTTCTGCACAGCGAATATAATAAATATAAAATATAGAGTATCTTAAAAAATATTAATATTAATATTATATATGATAATATAAAAGTAATAATTTTTATGTATTTATACATTAATATATAAAAATTTATATATAAATATAAAATATTCATGCTATTTAAAAAAAAAAAAAAAAAATGCAGCACGAAGAATCGAACACGAGTCCAGGGAACGGGAGTTCGACGCCTTCACCGCTCGACCACGGCGCTCAATTGAAAATGGTGATAAAGTTACGGGTATTTACGGTACACTGCGTGCACATAAAATCCTTTATAACTCGAAAAATATAGGTTTGCGACCCCCAAATATATTAATAAAAATTGATTGTTGTTTAAAAATCTATAAAACCCCCCTGGTCCAAAACTGATCCGACGCCATGACCTTTGACCTCGATTTTTTCGAAAACGGGGGGTATCTAGACAAACGGCAAAATACGGGTCTATTTGTTTTCGATGAAGAAGGTCTGTGCCAAAGCGCATCAAAATCGGTGACCCACACTCCGTGGCCTTCCCTTGTAAGACTGTAAAAACAAGGATAACTAACTTTATAAGCTATCTCTCTCGGCGCACACAATTCCATTGCAGCGCTCGTTCTTATAGTTTACTTATATAATAGTCTTATATAATAGTCAATGGGTTACGACACCTTGATATACTTAGCAGACAAATTCAATATTTCGCTTTTTTTCCATTCGTTTGGGAATCATTTGGGCAAGTTTAGGGAAGAATTCTCATAGGGCCGGTTGTTCCAACTTCTTGGTAAAATCACACTAACCTGAAAGGTGACTACCCTGTAGATAAAATATACTTTTTTTTTTTTTTTAACGAGGTGGAAATCCTTTATGGATACCCGAGAGGTCCGGGGGGACCCTCGGGTTATGCGGGAGTCTCCGGTAAGTAAAACTTACCGGCATACCCGCTAAAACCACCCCGGGTTAACCAACGCGGCCCTTATTAAGAGGGGGAGAGGAATCACCTTGAGGCATGCTTCTCTCCCCCTCTCGGGCTGGCTCAAAGTTTCGGGCCTCGTCTCGAAATTTGGAGAGGGAGCCGTAACCAGCGGCTCCCACCCCCCACAACCCAGGGGGGATCGGCACGGCCGAGAGCCCCCGCTCTCAGCCGGCCGATACATATCCCTCCCTATCCCCCCCAGATGTTAGGAGGGGGGGAACAGATTGCCCCCCGATGTTATGGGGGGGGGGCAGGTAGGGTGGGTGGGGACATAGTCCCCAGTCACCTCTTCTTTTTTCTATTTCGGCCCTTATTGGCCTCTGGGTGGAGGGGGGGACGGCGTCCTGAAGGGACGCCGCCGCCGAGTCTTCCCACCCCGCCTTCAAGGTCTCAATATACGGGCCTATGGAGGCCACAATAGTCGAGGTGAGGGAGGACCTCATGCGCTCCTCGACGGAGTCCGCAATGGAGCCCATCACCTCCTCATCGCCTCTGGCTAAAGCAGCCAGGGCCTCCATCTCCCTCATTGTCAACCTGCAAAGGTTGACCGAGGGGAGGAGACGGGACAACTTTGCGTCCCCCGTCTCCCCCCCAGCTTCCTCCGCCACTCCCGCGGAGGCAGAACCCTCTGCGGGAGTGGGATCAGGGTCGTCAACCCGGGGGGGACCTTGGTCCCCCCTTAGGTTTCTTCCCCTTCTTCTTCCTCTTCCCCCCGGCCACAACAGTAACCGGGGAGACCGCCTCAAAAGAGGCCACCTCCCTTCCCTCAGCGGGAGGGCTAGCCGCCTCCCTGTGTGGGGGGGTGGCGACTTCCGCGGACCCAACCAAAGTAAGGTCCTCCACCGCCACCTCCACCCGATCACGGGGGGGGAGACTTAAAAACCTCCCCCCCATCCTCCACCACCTCCATGGGCTCCCCAAGTGGGGAACCCATGGGGGGGGTGACCTCCATGGAGGCCGCCCCCGGGACGGCACACAAGCCCTCCACGGGGACGACCTCCTCAGTAACCTCCGCCTGTGGAGGAGACACCGCGATCGGCGGGGGAACCTCCACAGGCACCTTGGGAGGGAGTGTAACCCCCCCTCCATCTTTCCTCCTTCTCCTCCTCCTCTTTCCTCCCCCATTGCGGGCATCCGCCCCCACCAATCCGGTGGGAGGCGGGAAGCCCCTCCTCGTAACACTTGAGGCAGTGTGCGGCCCTAGCTGCACGCGCCCCAACGTGATGTCCTTCCACCCCGCACCGGAGGCAACAATTGCCCCGGTCGGTGGTGGAAGGACACCACCGTCTTATGTGCCCCCTCCCCAGGCACTTAAAGCACCTGGGGGGGGGCACTAACCTCCAGGGGGGTCTGAGTCCCGATCGTCCTTGTGGACTCAGACCTCCCCCCTCTTTTAACAGCCGAGGCGTAGGTTCCGGGAGTCCGAGAACCCACGCCTCCCATGTTACTCGGGGAGTCAAGCCCCCCGAGCACACACACCTAGACCTCTGCTCCCCCTCCTCTAGGAGGCGGAGGAGCCCAACAAGAGCTCCCCGGACCAAGGTCCAGAGAGTCCCGCCATCCCCTGCAGTAGCCAAATAGTGCGGGGCGCCTGCGTTGCACGCCCCGCACCGCCCGTCGTCCGATGACGACGTAGGGGGGCCGGGACCCTACCCCCCCTACGCCGGCCCCTGGGGCTCCGGTACCCCTGGGGTGGTAAGTTCATACCTTTATTTTGCGTCATCCATAAAAATTGTAATTTTTTTACGTGGTTGTCTTCCACGGGGGGTTATTTCGGAGCCCCCCACTCCTAGGTCGGCTGGGATAACCCCCCTCACGAGTCCGATCTACCCGGGTTTTTTAACATGGTTATTCTTTCCATGTGTGCGCTCTTAGATCCCGAGGATTACTCCCCGGGGAGCCCTTCCACCACAGCAAGGTGGCGCACAACGGAGGGGAAATAAAATATACCTTTTTTTTTTTGATAACTCAGGGGAAATCCTTTATGGATACCCGCGGGGGTCCGGGGGAACCCCACGGGTTATGTGGGACTCTCCGGAAGGGAGAGAAGTCTCCCTTCCGGCCTACCCACTAAAACCCCTGAGGGTGACCTTCCTTGGCCTAAAGTGAGGGGGAGCTGGGCATCACCACGAGGTATTCTTCCAGCTCCCCCTCAGGCATGGCCGTGAAGCGGCCTCTATCCCGGGGGAGGGAATGTGATGCATTCCCTCCCCAGACATATACCAAACCCGCGGGAGGTTGGGTCACCACAACCTCCCCCCGCCCCCCAGATGTTAGAAGGGGGGCCGCCCCCTGGTGTTGGTGGGGCCAGAGGCGACTGGAGGCCCCCGCCTCCAGTCACCTCTTTTTCTTTTTTCGCTTCCCCGCGGACTTACCCGGGCCAGCAGAGGAAGGAGGGGAGGACAGAACCTCCCCCCATCCCCACCGAGCCCATCCGCGGGGAAGCGGCTCGCCTCGGAGAAAAGATTGGGGAGAGGAGCCTCCGGCACCCCATTCACATAGCGCGGAGGGTACTCAGAGGCTACCACCTCTAATATCTCCCCAACCATACCTTCTATTTCGCGGCTGGTCAAACTGGGGACGTCTCGGAGTAGACGTGCCCTCATCCGCGCGCGAAACTTTTCCGTCTCCTCCTCCCCCCAGTCTTGTACAAGTAGTTGCACATCGAGAGAAGGAGGGGGGGAGAACCCTCACGTCTTAAATGTTATGGTGGGGCTAATGTACCTTCCCTCCTGAAGAGGAAAACAAAACTCCAAGCGGAGGGGGGGAGCATCAGCCTCCCCCCCACGTGCCTCCACTCCCTTGGTCTTACCCTCCAAGGCCAAGGGAGTACTATTAGCAGCACCCTCCACCGCCCCCCATCCGGTAGCCTATTCAGGCTGACCGCCGGGAGGAGGGAGGACAGCTTTGGGTCCGCCATAACCATCCTATCCACTTCCGCCGTCCCCACAGAAGTGGGAACAGCCATGGGAGCCAGGAGGGGAGGGGTAAAAACCCCTTTCCTCCCAGATTCCTCCACCTCCATAGGGGTCTGGAGAGGCCCCTCTGAGGTAGATCCCCCAAAAGGAGGGTCCACCTCCATAATCTCCACCTGGGAAGGAGACACCCCGTCCAAGGACGGGGGCCCCTCCCCAGGTACCGAAGGAGGGGGTGGAACCCCCCCTCCCTTATTCCTCCTCCTCCTCTTCTTCCACCCCTTCCGGGGGGGAACCACCGGGCACGTGGGCCCACCGATGCGGTGGGACGCCACGCGCCCGGCCTCCTCACACAAGGGACAGTGCGCGGCCTTAGCCGCGCACTGCCCCACCAGATGTCCCCCCGCCCCGCAACGGAGACAAACCCCGCTGCGGTCGATGGTGGAGGGACAAAACCTTCTAATGTGCCCCCTCCCCAGGTACATAAAGCACCTGAGGGGGAGGGCACCGGCCTCCGGAGAGGTCTGCGTGCCAATCGTCCTACTGGACGCAGACCTCCTCCCTCCTCTAGCAACCGAGGCGTAGGACCCGGAACAGGTCCGAGGCCCTACACCTCCCGTGCCACTCGGGGAGGCGAGCCCCCCCCCGAACACACACACCTCGTCCTAGACTCCTCCTCCTCAAGGAGGAGGAGGAGCCCCACCAGGGCATTCCGGACTAATGTCCGGAGTGCCACACCACTCGTCGCAGTCGCCCTATAGTGTGGGGCGCCTGCGGCGCACGCCCCATACCGCCCGTCGTCCGATGACGACGCAGGGGGGGCCGGGACCCTACCCCCCCTGCGCCGGCCCCTGGGGCTCCGTGACCCCTGGGGCGGTAAGATTCTCTCCATATTTACCATTATTTCCATAAACCGTAATTTTTTAACGTGGTTGTCTTCCACGGGAGGTTACATCGGAGACTCCACTCCTAGGTCGGCTGGGATAACCCTCCTCACGAGCCCGACCTGCCCGGGTTTTTTAACATGGTTATTCCTTTTATGTGTGCGCTCTTAGACCCCTGGGATTTCTCCCAGGGGAGCCCCTCCACCACGGCAAGGTGGCGCACAACGGAGGGGAGATAAAATATACCTATCAGTTTACCGCCAGATTTAATTCAATGTATTGTTCCATGATACAATACCTATTGGGCAGTTACCTCATAGATAAATATGAAAATGTACTTCCGGTTTGTATGTTGCCAATTTCATGTCATAAAAAGTAAGGTTGGGTTAACATTATTTTAATATTTATTGGACGTTGTAGTATATCTAATAAATACATAAAAGTATAAAGTTAGATATTTATTCATATATATATTTTGCGTTACAGAAAATATATAAATAATATAATATATATACAATAATAATTTATTTTTGCAGTTATATTAAAAAATGGAAGAGTCGGTTAAGGAAGGTAGAAGCGTTAATTTTACAGCTAAGGAAATAATTACCTTAATAGAAATCGTGAAAAAATATCAACATATTATCGAATGCAAGAAAACTGATGGTACTACATGGCGAGAAAAAGATGAGTGTTGGTCTAAAATCACAGATGAATTAAATTCTTGCTGTGGAGAAACATATCGAAAGAAAAAAAACGTGAAAACAAAATACGAAGATATGAAAAAGAACTTAAAGAAAAAATTATCAAGAAATAAAACGGAAATATTTAAAACTGGCGGTGGAGTTACAAAAATACAATCACTTATTTCCACGGAAGAAATTCTCCTTTCTTTTTTACCTTCAACCATAGAAGGATTGCCTTTTATTTTTGATTCTTTTACAAACAGAATTAGAAATATCTAAAGAAAAATTAAAACTTATGAAATTAGAGGTACAGCTTAAAGAATTAGAAGTGGAAAAGTGGAGAAATGGAGATTAAAAAACAACAGCTTACAAGTTTACTATAAATAACTAAAAAGATTAATTTTTATAAAATAAAAGTTTATTTTTCAAAGAATTAATTTAAGAGTTTAGATTCTATTTTAAATTATATATATAAATTAATACCTATTCTATCAGAATCAAAAATAGAAGGCAATCCTTGTATGGTTGAAGGTAAAATAGAAAGGAGAATTTAAGAGTAATTTTTAAAAGAGTTCATTTTAAAGAGTTCATTTTTAAAAGAGTTAAATTTAGAAAAAAATTTTTATAGAATGTTATTTTCTTCAAAGACTGACGCGTACTTATATAATCCAAAGTTAGCTAATAGAAAATTATAAAACATTTATGAAAATAAGTTATGAAAAAAGTTTAAGAAGTTAATTTTAGAATTTATGTGAAGTTATATTAATTTTAGAAGTCATGAATTTAAGTTATGAAAAAAGTTTAAGAAGTTAATTTACAAAGAAGTTAATGATACTATAAAAAAGAGATAAGTTTATAAGAGAAATTTATAAAATAAATATTGTAATGCATTGTAAATCACGGCCGTAATCTGAAAAATAAGCAAAAATTAAATATTAAAAAGATTTTTTTTCAACAAGATTTAAAACATTACAAACCTTCTAAAATATGTATCAATTAATAACCTTCTTGCAGTATCAGCTCGAATATTATTTAATGCCGCTACTTCCTCTTCATGATTTTCTAATGCTTCGATTAATTGTTCAATGTCTAAATTAACTGGTGGATCAGGGTCGTGCATTTGACGAGCAATGTTATACAATACTGCTGTTGCGATTACAATAGCTTGAATAGTAGCTATGGACAATCTCATGCCTACTGCTAATATAGGAAGTCTACGTTTCCATATACCAAAGGCACGTTCAATAACGTTTCGAGTGCGTATTTGCGACTCATTATACAATTCTTCAGCATGATTATATGTTTGCAATAAAGGAGTCATTAAAAATGTAGTGCAAGGATATCCATTGTCTCCTAGTAAGATTCCATCTTGCATTTTGCCCTGGATAAATCTGGCATGTAAACGACTAGCATTAAAGATTGTAGCATCATGAGTTGAGCCAGACCAGCGTGATACAACGTCTTGAAATTGTAGTTTACTGTTACACACTGCTTGTACATTAATGCTGAAGATACCTTTCCTATTTCGAAAAACTTCTGCCTCTTCTCCGCCTAAACAAATTATAAAAACGTGTTTAATAAAATTTATTAAAATATAAATTTAAACATCTAGTTTACTTAATAATATACCTGGTGATTGAATTTTAACATGAGTGCAATCTATAGCACCAATGACACGTGGAAATTTAGCAATATTGTAAAACTCTTGACGTATTCTTTCTGTGTTTTCTGGAAAACGTATGTAATGATGACATTTAGAAGCCAAAGCTATTGTTACTTTTTTTATAATTCTGCATGCAGTAGATTTATGAATTCCTGCAAAATCAGCTATAGCAATCTGAAAAGTTCCAGTTGCGTAAAAACGCAACGTCAATAATAATTAATGCATTGGTGTTATAGCATTGTTCCTAAAAAATAAAAACGAAGTTTATTATATAATTTATATTGATCAATTACATAATAATAATCAAATCAAGCGACCAGTAAAATCAGTTTTAATTATATGATAATAAAATAATAAGTAATAATAATATTTTATTTTGTTATTAATTTATTAATTGTACTTACCTCATTGTTCTTGTTTGTATTTTATCTCGAATAAGATCAACTATTCTAAGAACTGTTTCTTTACACAATCTAAAGCGTGCAATAAATTCGTTTTCATTGTACATATTTAAAAGATCTGACCGTGGTCGAACAGTATATGGTTTGCGAATGTGAATCAAAATCTCATAATCTTCCTCGTAATCGTCTTCATATTCAAAAAGTTCCGCATATACATTTAAAGCCATGTACATACGTAAGTATAACAATCTAAATGTCACAATATTATCAGTAATACATTACACATAACCCAAAGAACATATAACCTAAGATCTTCACTTTACCTGCTAGGTAGAGCCCTTACTCGGTGGTTGGAGTACCGAGTAAATTTACCTCTTGGTAACAGAGAGAAGACTGAGAGATGCCACGGGCCGGTTTTAGGTGATCCCTGAAAGCGATACGCCCTCTGTGGACATTAAAACGTGCACATTGAACTACATAGCCAATGTCCACGAATGTTCCCAATGGTAACGCATAATGTGCACATTTCTGGTTGCGTTCCGTGCTATATCTACGGATAATGGTTCTGTTCCGTGCTATGTCCACGGATAATGGTTCTGTTCCGTGCTATGTGCACGAAATGTAGATAATACAGTTTTATATTTCTCTATAACAATAAGATATATATCTTAGACTATCAGCGTTATATATATAAGTAATATAAATTAAGATTGAGGGGGAAAGATTATAATAAATTATATTTTATTTCTATTTATTTTATATTTATTTTAAAAAAATATTTATATCGCGATGTGTACATATAAATACTCTTTCATCATAAAATATATATTAATATATTATATTTTAATTTTATTTATTATAAAAGTAATAATGCGTTGTCCCCCCGCTTCCTTTTCCTTGTCCTCTTCCTCGTCCTCGGCCTCGGCCTCGGCCTCTCACGGCTATAATTGTTCTCGCAATTATATCATTTAATTCTTCAGTCTGAAACATAAACATTAACAAAAATGTAAATGATAAGAAAAGCATATATATATATATATATATATATATATATATATCTGTGTGTGTGTGTGGGTGTGTGTGTGTGTAAAATAAAAAATATAATTGTATAATACACACATATAAAAAGTTTTATACTCACATTTAATGTTAAAACGCTCGCGGACGCCGCCGATGCCGTCGCCGGTGCTATCGCCGGTGTCATCGTCGTCGACGCCGATGCCGTCGTTGGTGTCGTCAAAATAAAAATTATCCAAATTATTTTATCGGTTCGAAAATAATTCTAATGACTTACTGAGATTTTTGCGATTAAAATGACACCAAACACGGTATAGATTGGGTAATTTTTAATTAGATTATAATCAAGATGTTAATTACTTATCTAATTAAAAATAATCCGATCTATACCGTGTTTGGTGTCATTTCAATCGCAAAAATCTCATTAATCCATTCAAATTCGAATTAAAATAATTGTAATGCATTAATGAAATTTTTGCAATTAAAGTAAATCGAATCCGATAAAAATCGAAAAATTTTTAATTAGATTAATAATTAAAATATTATTATATAATCAATACCCAGTGAGAAATGATCATCAAATCGACATTAAATTGATGTAAATTGCAATCAATTCGATGTCGACTCGATAGGTCATTTCTCACTGGGTATTTTAATTATTAATGTAATTAAAAATTATCCGATTTATATCGTGTTTGGTTTTATTTTAATCGCAAAAAATTCATTGATGCATTACAATTATTTCTAAATCAATTAAAAGCAAAATGTAAAAGTTTTAATTTCTTTATTTTATTCGATTTTTATATTTTACAGACAGATAAGGGAGCTCTTTAAAGATCTTCAATGCTGGAAAGTCGCTGAAAGCGAGAGCGAGAACGAGTAAAGAGCAAGCGAGATGACCGACATCAAAGACAGTTCCGAAGTCTCGACGCGAGCCTATCTTAATCTCCAATCTTTTGTATCATATTTCTTCTTACTATAGAAAATAAAATTTTTACATTTCGCATTTTATTGGACCGAAAATAATTGTAATGTATTAATGAGATTTTTGCGATTAAAATGACATCAAACAATGACATCAATTTTCTATAGTAAGAAGAAATATGATACAAAAGAATGGAGATTAAGATAGGCTCGCGTCGAGACTTCGGAACTGTCTTTGATGTCGGTCATCTCGCTTGCTCTTTACTCGTTCTCGCTCTCGCTTTCAGCGACTTTCCAGCATTGAAGATCTTTAAAGAGCTCCCTTATCTGTCTGTAAAATATAAAAATCGAATAAAATAAAGAAATTAAAACTTTTACATTTTGCTTTTAATTGATTTAGAAATAATTGTAATGCATCAATGAATTTTTTGCGATTAAAATAAAACCAAACACGATATAAATCGGATAATTTTTAATTACATTAATAATTAAAATACCCAGTGAGAAATGACCTATCGAGTCGACATCGAATTGATTGCAATTTACATCAATTTAATGTCGATTTGATGATCATTTCTCACTGGGTATTGATTATATAATAATATTTTAATTATTAATCTAATTAAAAATTTTTCGATTTTTATCGGATTCGATTTACTTTAATTGCAAAAATTTCATTAATGCATTACAATTATTTTAATTCGAATTTGAATGGATTAATGAGATTTTTGCGATTGAAATGACACCAAACACGGTATAGATCGGATTATTTTTAATTAGATAAGTAATTAACATCTTGATTATAATCTAATTAAAAATTACCCAATCTATACCGTGTTTGGTGTCATTTTAATCGCAAAAATCTCAGTAAGTCATTAGAATTATTTTCGAACCGATAAAATAATTTGAATAATTTTTATTTTGACGACACCAACGACGGCATCGGCGTCGACGACGATGACACCGGCGATAGCACCGGCGACGGCATCGGCGGCGTCCGCGAGCGTTTTAACATTAAATGTGAGTATAAAACTTTTTATATGTGTGTATTATACAATTATATTTTTTATTTTACACACACACTCTTAAGCTAGCAGGACCAAATCAGCAGAATCGAATCGGACCAAGCAGATTATTTAGTACCCATTTTGTACTATATATATATATATATATATGCTTTTCTTATCATTTACATTTTTGTTAATGTTTATGTTTCAGACTGAAGAATTAAATGATATAATTGCGAGAACAATTATAGCCGTGAGAGGCCGAGGCCGAGGCCGAGGACGAGGAAGAGGACAAGGAAAAGGAAGCGGGGGGACAACGCATTATTACTTTTATAATAAATAAAATTAAAATATAATATATTAATATATATTTTATGATGAAAGAGTATTTATATGTACACATCGCGATATAAATATTTTTTTAAAATAAATATAAAATAAATAGAAATAAAATATAATTTATTATAATCTTTCCCCCTCAATCTTAATTTATATTACTTAATATATAACTACTATATACAGGGTGATTCAGAACGACTTAGTTGTCCGGGCACAGACGTATTCCTGAGTGAATTCTGAGACGATTTTTCCTTTGCCAAAATTTTATTTAAAGCTTAGATTTTGAGTTATTAATGAAAATAGTTAGCGAATTGTGAGCCGCGTACGAGAGGCAGGCAGGGACGGCGCAAGCCGCGATTCACCGTTACACGCGGGCGCTTACGCGAGGCGCCCGCTGCGATCAGCTGACGTAGCAGGCCCAAATACACATACACACACATCTCTCTCTCTCTCTCTCTCTCCCTCTCTCTGTCTCTCTCTTTGTCCCTCTTTCTCTCATACACACACGCACACGCATACACACACACACACACACACACACATTCACTTACCTTATCAAATTCGATGTCTTCGTATACCACTTGACGGATAAATAATTCCATTCGAAATTAACAATAACACACACGTCTTATTTTACACGTATTTTACACGTAATGCAAATCCACGATAATACACACGATTGAGGATACGATATTTTTTTTCTTTCACGTATGTCAACACTTTTTCGTATCGAATTTATTCACGCTTTTAAGTGATTTATAAATCGAGTCATTACTATTAATCACTACCGAGTAATCTCACTTCGCGGCTTATTTTTATAATTAAGAAACAATACACACATTGCACACAATCACAGTATAATCCACACAGTATGCATGTCCAAAAGATGTACAGAGGACATTCCAATAAGAATATCTTTCAGAGATACGATCTCTTTGGGATGTCCTACAAACGTTTCCTGGATATGCAAGCTGTGTAGGAATTAATCCGCGAAACTTTTTGTCTTGTACGAAGTCTGTCACGTATCAGTACTTTCACACACTCACACTCGACTCGAATAAATCTGTTCGTTGCTGTTAATCACTACCGATTAATTTTATTCAGCGACCGACAACGATCCGAAGAAAGAAACGCGTTTACACGACACACGTAACGCCCGGTACGCGATGCGACTGTGCCACTTGGTCGCGTGAGCGCATTCCGAGTATAGCATCGTCTCAGCTGTTTCAAAAAACATAACCTGCTACAGTCGCATCGCGTACCGGGCGTTACGTGTGTCGTGTAAACGTGTTTCTTCCTTCGGATCGTTGTCGGTCGCTGAATAAAATTAATCGGTAGTGATTAACAGCAACGAACAGATTTATTCGAATCGAGTGTGAGTGTGTGAAAGTACTGATACGTGACAGACTTCGTACAAGACAAAAAGTTTCGCGGATTAATTCCTACACAGCTTGCATATCCAGGAAACGTTTGTAGGACATCCCAAAGAGATCGTATCTCTGAAAGATATTCTTATTGGAATGTCCTCTGTACATCTTTTGGACATGCATACTGTGTGGATTATACTGTGATTGTGTGCAATGTGTGTATTGTTTCTTAATTATAAAAATAAGCCGCGAAGTGAGATTACTCGGTAGTGATTAATAGTAATGACTCGATTTATAAATCACTTAAAAGCGTGAATAAATTCGATACGAAAAAAGTGTTGACATACGTGAAAGAAAAAAAATATCGTATCCTCAATCGTGTGTATTATCGTGGATTTGCATTACGTGTAAAATACGTGTAAAATAAGACGTGTGTGTTATTGTTAATTTCGAATGGAATTATTTATCCGTCAAGCGGTATACGAAGACATCGAATTTGATAAGGTAAGTGAATGTGTGTGTGTGTGTGTGTGTGTGTGCGTGTGCGTGTGTGTATGAGAGAAAGAGGGACAAAGAGAGAGACAGAGAGAGGGAGAGAGAGAGAGAGAGAGAGAGATGTGTGTGTATGTGTATTTGGACCTGCTACGTCAGCTGATCGCAGCGGGCGCCTCGCGTAAGCGCCCGCGTGTAACGGTGAATCGCGGCTTGCGCCGTCCCTGCCTGCCTCTCGTACGCGGCTCACAATTCGCTAACTATTTTCATTAATAACTCAAAATCTAAGCTTTAAATAAAATTTTGGCAAAGGAAAAATCGTCTCAGAATTCACTCAGGAATACGTCTGTGCCCGGACAACTAAGTCGTTCTGAATCACCCTGTATATAACGCTGATAGTCTAAGATATATATCTTATTGTTATAGAGAAATATAAAACTGTATTATCTACATTTCGTGCACATAGCACGTAACAGAACCATTATCCGTGGACATAGCACGGAACAGAACCATTATCCGTAGACATAGCACGGAATGCAACCAGAAATGTGCACATTATGCGTTACCATTGGGAACATTCGTGGACATTGGCTATGTAGTTCAATGTGCACGTTTTAATGTCCACAGAGGGCGTATCGCTTTCAGGGATCACCTAAAACCGGCCCGTGGCGTCTCTCAGTCTTCTCTCTGTTGGTAATAACAATTTAACCTGTAGGTAAACCTTACCAACAAATGGAACAACAGTTAAATGATATTTACCTAACAAGTAATTGACAGGTAAATCTACCAAGAAGTTGAAACAACCGGCCCATAGTTTGGGAAATAATAGTTTAATTACAGTTAATAAAAATAATTTCGACGTCTAGATAACAGAAAAAATTTAAAAAAACTTTTTTCTTTTAAATCGACATAGAATTATTTGGGAAACATTTGTATAACGGTTCCATAGTTTGGGAGAAATAATAATTTTGATGCAAATAAATAAAAATTTCAGGCAGCATGCGCATGCTCTGTAATCAATGTGCGTGCAAAAGTGCGTGAATTTCAAACATGTATGTTTTTCATACACACACACGCACGCACTCACGCACGCACACACGCGCGCACGCACCGAAGGGGGGGTGTGCGTTTCGCAATAAATTCTTCACTTAATTTAGGGCCAAAAAATTAAAATCGATATCGATTTTAAAGTTGGCGATTTCTGCATTTCAAAGAAGCGACAAATCTGTCGATAACATGCAGATGATTTGCCAGATGGGTCGATGAGCAATCAAAATTATTGTTTAATATTCACTGGCAAAATAGAGTCTAAATTTGTTTTTATTATTTAGTTTTTCACAAACTTTTATGCTGCATTCTTATTATTCTTGAATTTTTGAACCCTGTATATGTAAAAATAAAAAACTTATGATACTGATGAAAAATGACTTTCATCCATTTTTCTTCATCTTAATTATATGTATTAACATACGATATTGTATTATAATTTTCAGAGACTTTTCCAGTGATCAGCGTAAAAAATGTTTATTTGCTACCTGGGTCTCCAAAATATTTCAAGCTTGCTGCAAATACAATAATTTCTCATTTGAAAGGATGCACACCATTGCAGTTTGAATATATAGATATTAAATTGGATGAACTATCAATAGTGGATATTTTAGATAAACAAGCAAAGCGATGGGATGGTAAAGTAAAAATTGGCAGTTACCCTCAATTGGAATTAGAAATACCTTTTACAAGGATTACTTTGGAAGGATCTGAAGAAACAATTGCAGAAGCAAAAGAGGAACTTTTGTATTATCTACCGATACAAAAAATTATGAATTTAAAACATAAATTTGGTTATTTTGAAATGAATGTTGTACTAGAAAGTAGCAAAAGCGAAGGACACATTAAATGTGCATTAGACATATTGAGTGAATGTTATGAAAGGTACGCATGTAACACACACACACACACACACACACACACATACACACACACACACACATACACATGCGCGCCCACGCACACATGCATACTTGTGCGCACATGTATATATAATAGGAGATATATTATATACATATATGTATATGTATATATAATGTTAATTAACTTGTGCATGCAAGTATGCACATACTTGTATATATACAGTTACCGAACTGAGATACATAATAATTTTTGTAAATATTTATATAGACAGAGATATAATTATACAATTTGTTCAGAAATTCAACTGACAATTTTTAAAGATTGTAAAAGGTATAAAAATCATTTTTTGCAAATGAACCTAGGATCGAAAACGTGTCATTACATCGCTACGGCATACAGGGTGTTTGAAAAAGGTCAGGATCTCGAAATATCTTAAAATCTCAATAAAGGAAAAAAGACTGTAAGTAAAAATTGAAAAACAAAAACAAAACAAGATAATTAAGAGTCAATTATTTTTGAATGCTTTTTGCAACATTCTAAGCGTTTCAGCACAAGAAATTTCATTTGCAACACAAAACACACGATCGTTGTTCAATAAATTCAGCCATGGTAAAAAACGAGGGGATCACAAAAGTTGTTTGACACAAATGCTAATTACTCACAAACTACTTGACAGATGTTAATGATTTTTTTTACCAGATGGCAATAACAGTTGTACCAACCTAATGCAACCAGAATTTTTGAAATATCTCTACCGCGGGATTTTTAAATGAGAATTTCCAAGTACTTTTGGGACACAATGTATAGCTATTCATTGCAGAGTCAAGTCAAGACAGTTATTTTTCAAATTCTCATCAGATTTATTATTGTTTTTTACTCTAGTGTATCACTGAAGAGAATCCAAGAAACGAATTGACATATATGATTAGAATCAGTTTCTTTCTCCATAATTGTAAATATTTATATTTATTGCATCCTACTGCACTAGGCTCTAATTGCCTTGTTTTTGTTTTTTTATTTTTACTTAGAACCTTTCTATCATTTATTGAGATTTGAGATATTTCGATATCCCAACCTTTTTCGAACACCCCGCATGTCGTAGCGATGTAATGACACGTTTCCGATGGTTCATTTTTGTAAATGAATCCTAGGTTCATTTACAAAAAATGATTCTTATGTCCTTGACAATCTCTGAAAATTTGTCAATTGAATTTCCAAACGTATCTCCTGTATAACATCTATAAATACAAGTATATAACTATATCTATGTATAAAAAAGTATGCATATATATACACTACCGTCGGAAAGTTTTGCAACACCTTCCAAAAACCAATTTAAGCTCCTATAGCTTCCGCAATAATAAAAGAAATGTAATAAGCTTTTTATGAAAAGTTGTATTTATTTATGTATATACTACTAAAAATGATTAACAAAAAGCTCAAAAAATATTTTTAATTTAAACAGCAGACTCATCAATATGGCCACCTCTCTTCTTGATTACTTCTTCACACAATCGAGGCATCCTTCCACCAACGCGCCTAATTCTCGTTATCAGACAACACTTATGCTTATAGCAATACGAAAACGGCAACTTTTCATGACCCACTTGATTATTTCATTTTATTAAAAATTTTTAAGCCTACTTTTTTGTTTGCTCCTTTTACGAGTACAAATTACATGTCTGGAAAATAATATATCCCTTTGATTAGGTGAAAACTAAGTAATAATTTATAATTACATTTATTTTCCATATTAATTTGACTTAATATACCAAAAATTCGCGGAAAACTCATTTTTGGAGGGTGTTGCAAAACTTTCCGACGGTAGTGTATATATATATATATATATATGTCTATGTGTATCTTTTATAGATATGATCCAAATGAAGTTTTTATTAGTTTCAATGGTGGTAAGGATTGCACAGTAGTTTTACATTTAGCTGCCACCATCACTAAATTGCGTAATATTTCCTCCTTACTGTGCTTATATATAATGGACGATTCCTTTCCAGAGGTAAGAGCTATTAAATAATAATATAAGTAAATAGTATATATTTTAGGTTAGGTTAGGTAGTATATATTTTATATATTTTACACTATCCCTTATACATATAGAGGAAAAAAGGAAGAAAAGAAAAAGGAAGGAGGAAGGAGAGAAAAATTGAGAGAAAGTTGAAAAAAATTGAGATGGGAGGAGAGAGATTTAAATTTAAAAAAGAAACTAAATTTGAATTTGTTATGAAAAAAATTTTTTTTTAATTTTTAGAGTAATAAATTGTTGAATAATTTACGAAATAGATGAATATTTTTTTATGTAAGAGAAAAATCAAGGAAGAGAAAATAAATGTAAAGGATGTGAAAGATAAAGCCGTTTATTACGTACAGTGTCACAAAATAGACACATCTCTTTACAAATGGACTGCTCCCCGTCTCTGCCGACATGCCGATCGGCACGTTCCTTTTTTTCGCTCGCTCTTATTGGCCCTCGGTTGTCATAACCTACATGAAAATATGTGACGATGCAAATCCGCGATCTTTGCAAAAGGTCTCGATCCTTGGCCTACAATTTCAGCCAGCCTGACAGGTCATCTTCGACCATCTGGTACGAAATCATTTTACAACTTATCTGACTTTATTTAGCGGACATATGCTACATGAACTGAACATTTCTTTGATATACTTCACATTCGCTAATATTTAGACTTAAAACGTAACTTATAATCTTCTTAAGATAACTTATAATCTAGTCGCCTGAAAACCTATATTCAAGTGTTTAATCGTTTAACTCGTTATCTGAATCTGAATCTGAAATATCGGATTGTTTGTTTTGCTTCGTTTTTCTCCACGACTTCATGTTCAAAGCTTCCTATGTATTTCTGTACGATCTCTGCGATATTTGGCTTCCTTCGACATCTGTCACTATGTATATGTCGTTTATCAGTCGTTTCAAAATTCTCAAACGATATGGTCCTCGATAGGACGGTACTAATTTTTCTCCCGTAAGTTCGAAGTTTTTAATTACAACGAGCTCACCTTCCTCGTATTCGCGTGTGGCTTTCCGTTTAGCGTTTGCGTAACGTTCGTTGCTTAGTTGCGTCCTTTCGATTTGTTCCGTCGCTCTTACTCTAAGTTCGCTTATATCTCTAGATTCTTTGTTCTGATCTAGAATATATTCTTTTAATTGATCAATAACTTGTCCTCGCTGTTTTACGCCATACAATAATTTGCTAGAAGTTTTTCCAGTCGTTCTACAAACAGTGTTGTTTATAGCAAATTCGATTTCTTTTAACGGTTTATGTTAAAAGAAATCACTCTTTCCCAGTATATACTTTGCCTAGTATGAGAGTTAAAATACGATTATAACGCTCTACCTGCCCGTACGCCTGAGGAGATCCGATTGCAATTTTTATGTGCTTAATGTTCATTTCCGAAACAAATTCTTCAAACAACAACAATTAATACATTTCTGACCGCACATTACTAAATAGTAAAGAAAATAAACTTCAGTTTTGCCTTTTAACGGTCGAGCCTTGGATCTTTTTGCTAATCAATGATCTGCGCAATCACAATACACAATTAAATACAAGGTGCGCGTCGACACAGTCGAACTTGAAACGCAAATCACCAACATGAAATCAACCTGATTCCAAATGTTAGTGTTAATAAGAACCCCCCCATCCCCCACATATAAATAATTTATTGCGAAAAATATTACCTCAGCCAGGATTCGAACCTGGAACTCTCCCATTCCGTGCGGGTGTCATACCAATTTGACTACCGAGGCATGTGATAATATTTATCGCAATAACAAGTACATATTATAAGAACGTTATTATTGGCACGTATGTTAAACAACAACAATTAATACATTACTGACCGCACATTACTAAATAGTAAAGAAAATAAACTTCAGTTTTGCCTCTTAACGGTCGAGCCTTGGATCTTTTTGCTAATCAATGATCTGCGCAATCACAGTACACAATTAAATACAAATTCTTCAAAGTCTTCCAACGTAAAACTAGCTCCTCTATCAGAAATTAAGATTTTTGACCGACTATATCTTGGGAAATAATCCTTAAAATACCCAATTGTCTCGCGAGTTGTCATTGATTTTACCGCATACAATTTTATATTTTTCGTGAATGCATCTACAATAATTAACACATGCTTCTTCACTGTGTTCGTTTGATCGATCAGACCTAGATGATCTACGTGAATTGCTTCAAATGGTACATTTCCTTTGGGGATACAATGAATAAGTTTCTCAACCCTTATCCGATGATTTAGAAAAGAAAATACACTTAATACAATTTTGTATGTGCGCGTGGATCTTAGCCTTCATCTCGGGAAACCAATAACTTTCCTGTAAGATTGCATAAGTTTTATCAACGCCAAAATGCCCAAACTCGTTATGGTATTTGTGTAATACTTCCTGTTCCATTGCATAAGGTATGTAAAACAAATATTTCTCTCCTTTCTTTCAATACACAAGTCCGTTTCGCGTTTCACATATAAGCCATCTTGTTCTTTTTCGAGTCGCAATCTTAATTCTTTTATTAATTAAAGCACTTAGCCTGCGCACTGTTCTGCCCTGCTGCTCCTTGGGACAATGTTTTTGACTTGCTCTTGATTTCCATCTTGTTCACGGCTGACTCGCGCGTGGTTCTTATACTGCACCCGTAGCGTAATTTTCTCGGACGCTTGTAATAACTCAGGAAGAAGGAAATAATCGACGTGCAAACTGGCAATTGATAGTTTTATTAAAAAATTACAACGTTTCGACCATGGGATTTGGTCCTTTTCAAGCGTATGTGTCAATACAATAAAGGAGTAAAATAATACAATAAAAAAGTCTTACAATATAAATATAAACCGAACAATATTATTACTTACAATTGAGATTGTGACTCAAGAGTTGCATTATAATGTGCAATAAAATAGACGTGAAAAGTTAAAAGAGGTCTAGCAATAAAATACACGTCAAATGTTAAAACTGCTAAAAAGCGATTGAGTGCTTGAGCATGACTATTATTTTCGGGGTTGAACGATGTAGATAAACATACAAGGTGAGGGGAAAAGCTTGTAATAACTTTTCCTTTTTCTTAAATCTCTGAATATGCGCCTGATTTCGCATTGTTTCGTTCGGAATTCCGTCTATTAAATAGTCCGTTAACTCGTCCTCGTCGATGGGTACTTTGCAAGAATCTCTTGTTGTAAAAATAATTACTGAATGTCTTATCATTGTACCATGTCCTTTCCTCAAATTTTTTCCGTAAATTAATTTTTGTAGGGCGATGGTCGAATATGGTCTGCATTCGATCGATCAATTCGTTCTGATATTTCTAAATGCTCCGGTTCCGAGTGGAACCACTGAAGTGCCTTTTGCTTACCGCATACCAATAAGGATTCGCGCCATCCCGTTATTTAATTGATATGTCGTTCTGATTAACTCGAACTGTCTTTTCCAAATTTCGAACGTATCCTCTGTGTCCGAAAATTCACTTAGTAATTCACTTAAAGCTTTAGGCTGGACTCGCATCGTCTGGTTCTGACTAGCGATTATTGTAGGTGAGACGCGCGTCCGTTTCTGTCTCCCTTTCTCGTCACAGGAATTCAAGTTTCTTATGCATAATTTTTCTCTCTTTTCAAAATTTCTAGCTCTCTGCCTTGTAACACCTCTACACATGACTCTTGTCCTGGAGGACTTTGTGATCTCCTATGTCGCTGCGTCTCTCCTGCTTCGGTTTTATATTAGGTGTACAACTTTGCTTCCGCCGTTTTTTTCCGAAATTCGAGGCTTTATTGTAAAAAACTGGTTATACATTTATGATTCAAAGTATTGTCCATCGCTGGTCACTACTTTCTCCCATCTTTCGGGCAGCGTACGAAAAAACTGGTCATCTTTTGAGGCGATCCACGAATCGATCCAATTTTTTACTTCTTCATAAGACCGGAAGTGCTGGTCAGTCAGGCCGTGTGCCATTGATCGAAACAAGTGATAGTCAGAGAGAGCAACGTCTGGAGAATACGGCGGGTGGGGTAGGACTTCTCATTTCAACGTTTCCAAGTATGTCTTGACCACTTTCGCAACATGGGGTCGAGCATTGTCATGCTGCAAAATCACTTTATCGTGTCTCTTGTTGTATTGCGGCCGTTTGTCTTTCAATGCTCGGTTCAAACTCATCAATTGCGTTTGATACCGATCACCTGTGATTGTTTCGGTTTTAACAGCTCATAATACATTACGCCGAGCTGGTCCCACCAAATACAGAGCATGACCTTGGAGTCGTGAATATTCGGTTTGGCCGTTGATGTGGAAGCATGGCCGGGAACTCTCCATGATTTTCTGCGCTTGGGGTTATCGTAATGAACCCATTTTTCGTCCCCAGTCACAATGCGATGCAGAAATCCCTTCCGTCTTTGCTTTTCAAACAGCTGTTCACAAGCAAACAAACGCCGTTCAACATCTTTCGGCTTCAACTCGTACGGCACCCAATTTCCTTGCTTCTGAATCATTCCCATAGCTTTGAGGCGTTTTGAAATGGTTTGTTGAGTCACTCTCAATGATCGTGCCAATTCTTCTTGATTTTGACACGAGTCTTGATCAAGTAATGCCTCCAATTCTGCATCTTCGATAACCTTCTCTCTTCCATCGCTATGCCGGTCTTCGACGTCAAAATCACCGTTTTTGTAGCGTTGAAACCACTCACAACACGTTCTTTCACTAATAGTGGCTTCACCATAAATATTTGAGAGCATTCGATGAGCCTCAGCCGCAGATTTCTTCATATTGAAGCAGTAAATTAAAACCTCCCGCAAATGACGAGAATTTGGCTCGTAAACTGACATTTTCAATCGAGAATAACTTTATGATGCAGACACAAATCGACTAATGTTTCTATGGGGTTATGTTGACAGACATCCCCAAGTTTATTGTATGACGTCTATGATCTATTCATTTCGACTACCACTTACCGCTAAAGTCATCTATAGGAAAACGGCGGAAGCAAAGTTGTACACCTAATATAATTAGGATATGATGTTTATTGGAGAAGTTTTATTGCAACCAAAATTAAGTATGTTGTTATGGCTTTCAGCTCTTAAAAAAAATTTTTTATGGCGATTAGGACTAAATTGTGTTGAAAGTAATGCTTATTACATAGACCATTAAGTAGACCGTTAAATACGATTTTTTTTTACGGAATTGTGGTCATTCGAATTTAGACAATAATTTGATTGAAATTACCTATGCGTCAATTTTGTGGGCCAGTGTATATAATTTTATGAAATATCTTTTAATTATTGAAGATTAAAGGTTTTTCAGGTCACTGAGCACTATATGATGTCAAAATCATAGACATATGATATATAGACCTCATTCTCCATTTCTCCCCATGTTATAAAGGTGGTCAAGAAATAGAAAAGAATAGTTGTCCGGAATTCTCTCTTTGTCGCACACCTGTCTTTGATTGATCTTCCCACCTTCATCCTCACTCAACTTCCCATCTTACAATCATGGACATATAGGCATTTCCCCATTCCAACGATTTTTAGATGAAAGTAGAATGGATATCGTTTGGGGTTTTTGTTTCCCCAGATGATTCACACGTGTACTGGCGATACTATTTTATTTTTACCCGAAGGAACTGAGTTATATTACGCTTATTAACAGAAATAGACTCTTTATTCTTAACTCTAATACAGTCTTATAATTTGTACTTTGTGACTAACACATGTCTCGATAGATCGCATTCTCTCGGAACTAGCGGCATGACTTTCTTTGGCCTTGTTGCTGAGTCAGTACTGTTCGTAAACCCATCTGTTTCTTGCTGCTTGTCCTATTGGTGTCGAAAGGCGCCACATTCGTTCGGCTGTATCTTTCTGTTGTTTGACTGAGACAAGTTCGGGCCGAACGTGCGATCTATATATTATATATCTATAATATTGCCAGTCCATATACAGGGTGTCACCTAATTCGCGCCCACCATTTACACAGTGATATTCTTTCACGCTTTGCAATTCTCTGATAAGATACCATAATGAATCAATTGCGATTATAAGTTTTCGTAAATTCACGACTCATAGAAGAGGAATTAGAAAATGATAAAAGAATCTGATGCTGCAAAGAGTATACGTATAAAAGGAAACGATCGAGAATCAATCGAGAAGAATTAATTTACGATAGTCCTTTCTTACTGTAGGATTTACTATAATTATAATACAATACGAAACAAAATTAAAATTGTAAATGCTATATAAGTAAGATATCTCGCTGCCTCTGTCACTGGTGCATATATTGACGCAAAACATTTCTGTGTTCTTTGATACTTACGAAAAAAAACAAAGAATCTATTCTGAATTTATGATAAATTTTCGTTGATTTACTATTCACAATTACGATAAAAATTGTGAATAGAATACAAAGTAAAGAATACAATGTCATTACTTTCTATCAGTTTTTTTTTATCTTTTGAGTTTCGACAAATGTTGGTACAAGAATATTTATCGTCAAAAAACATGCACATTAAAAGGTATAAAAGGATAAAAAAAGAAGAAAATATAAAGCCTCCGCTAGTGAATTATCATATGAGGTCTGACAAAGTTCGTGAACTCATCATAAATCATAAAAGTTCACTGTCGAAACCCTTACGAAAGATCCAATACAAACTGATGAATGTACGCGCCAGCGACAAAGGTAGCGAGATATTTTACTCATATAGCATTTACAATTTTAATTTTGTTTCGTGTCGTGTATTGTTGCAGTTGTTAGGTGGTGTAGTGAGAGCACGGACAGTGACATGTTAACACACCCTTCCCCTCGCCGCGCGCCAGGCAGCCAATTGGTGCTTTCCATTTAGCGACACAAGTGTCATTCTATCTTTGTTATTTATGAATGTTTAAAAAAGATAGAATGATGCTTGTGTCAGTTTGTGTCACTAAATGGAAAGCACCAAATGTTTACACACTGGGCCGTGCTATAGTTCAAGTGGCTCGAGTGCTTCTCTCCACGCGCTCTCTTTCGTACGACTTTAATACTTAATAACTCGATAATTATTGCGAATATCGCAAAACGGTACAGAACATTTTTGTTTATCTCGATCCCTCCTATTTTCATACGAGAACTTCGTACAGTACTTTGAGACACCCTGTATACAAACTATTAATAAATTATAATAACAGATTCAATATGGTAGCCAAAGTGACTAAACACGTTTTGAAAAACTACTTATATTCAGTTCAGTGCTCGGAACTAGAGGTACATTTTGGACCAATGAAACTATTCGCCCTCCCCTTTCCACTGCTACTCAAGACTTGATAGTCAAACTACCGATCGTCGTACTTCAGGAGCGTTCCTATAGGAAAAATATGTTAAAATCATACCTTCTGCCAAATCTTAAAACATTTTTCTTGAAAAATAATTTTTCTTTTTATTTTAAACACTAAAATCTCTCTCTCTCTCTCTCTCAACATATTACATCATGTTATTATGTGTGTTCTGTTATATATGTATATTATACATTATAATACACATTTAATAACATATTTTTATATAAGATATTATTAATATATTATATGTATATGACAGATTACTTTTGTAATACATTAATAATAGAAAAAAAGTAATTTGCTTGAACTTATTTATCGTACAAGATATTAAAGTAGAGAATTATCTTACATATTCTGCTATTTATAAAGGATGTTATATAATATTTGTAAAAGATTTTATTTATCCTCCTTCTATTTACATATATATTTCATAATATAACGAAACATTATTTTTGTAATTTACTATTAACTAGGCACTTGTTTAAATAAAATAGTTTATTTTACACACATAAAAAAGAGCATTAAGCCTCTTGAGGAGTACATTTTTTCTACTGAAGGGATTTATTTACTATATTTATACTTAATATTATTTTATCATAATTTATCACATTTATATTTTTTGGACCACTAATTGTGAATTTAAAGTCGAATTTTAGAAATTCAAACTGATGAATCTAACATATGTATAATATAGACAAAGAGTACAGTCAAATAGTCATAGGCATACATCCCAATTTTTGCCACACAATTTGGTTAACAACTTGGTTAAAATAAGTGTCAGAAGAAAGTATTTGTCGAGCTGATTACAATGGTAATAAATGGTAATAAATTTTGTAATGTGCATAAACCTATGGTTCCAGAGAAATGGGCAAAAAAGTATTAGTGTCTGTTTCACATCACTCTTGAATATTCATTCTCTTTTTACCCCGAAGATCATTTATTAAAAGATACAGATAAAACATTAAAGCTTTTTTTTTCTTACAACTTTAAAAGCCTATTTTTGGAGCAGTAAGTCCATGTATTACAAAATTTATAAATTTAATTTGTAATTGACGAGTACTTTTTTCTGATTCATTTTATAATAATTACCAAATTGAGTGGTAAAAAATTGGGGAGCATCTTGGCTCCATTCTTGACAACCTCCTATTATTAGTGTATTTTCGTGCAATCCAATCAATTAAAAAAAAAATCAATTTTTTGTTACTAATTTTAATTTATTTATAAAATATGTTGCTTAATTGATTACAATAAATGATTAAATATTACTAAAAAATTACAGTTTAGATTTTTAAAAGTATAAATACCAATATGTGCATATTATTAGTTAAATATCAAAGAAACTTTTTGAAGAAGGGAAGAAAACTGAGGAGGAAAAAGTACAAGGTATACATACGACACAGTAACGTTTATTTTGATTATTTGATGTCACTATGTTGTTTTTAATGTCACTCTGTTACTTCCGATGGCTCATTCGATTTTTCAAGAAGCTAGAGTTTTTTTACAAAGCTATCTTAAAAATATGAACAATAATAAATGAGAATAGGATCGCAATTGTATCAAATAACAAGTAAAATAGGATAATATTCAGTCCAGTTAGCTAAAATTTTGGTATAGCTTATTAATATTTAAATAACAATATGTGTAAGCTCGTCAAAATTAAAAATAAGCAAGAGATCAAAACGAGTGAATAAGACAATTAAAGTAAAAATAAACAATATAATACAAAAATTTCAACGTTTTGGTTCATAGAATGTTCTTCAGTAAACAATAAAATAAAATCAAAGAAATTATTTCGCTTTACATTATGATTGAAATTAAAAGTCATGAATGAGTATGGTACAGTTATGGATACATAAGAACTGTTAATATAGATAAAAGATGTGAACCAAATTCTTCGTTGTTCTTCGAGAATGTGGTAGTCATTTTAAAGTTGAAAGGTCTTTTATCGTTCACTTCCTCCTGATTCGAATGTCCGTGGAATGATGTCAATTATAAAGTTTATTTGAATTTCATATAAACTAATATACATTAATTAAGGTAGAGAGTTTAAAATACAAAGATTAGGTTCTTTCAAAACTTATTAGTTTGTAGTGTTACAATGAAACAGATTATGACATTAATGACATTAAAATATATGATATTAAAACGAATAGACATCATTACATAGTTTATTCATATTGGTAACAATAAGCAAAATTTGAAAAAAAAAATTGCATTAGTAGGAGCAGCTAAAACAATATCGTCAACATACCTAAAATAAATTTTAATTTCAAGCCCAAAGAGTTTATGACGGTTTTTTCTAAATCATTCATTACTATATCTGTAATTGGGGAGAGGGGCTAACCCACGGGGGTGCTAAAATTCTGTTTGAAAATGATTAAAGATAACGTAGAACTTAGTAGGTAAAACTTAGTACAAAATTTATCATGTTCATAAAATCAGGCTTAAGGATTTTTGTGAGAAGCTCGATATGCGTTATATTAACCACGCTTTCTAAAGCCAAAGCAGGAGCAGGATCTTTATAAATAGTGATACTACATTGAGCGAAAAAATAGGTTCAGAACTAATTTCCATCCTGAAAGTCTGCAGTACAAATCGAAACTATTATACACATAGCTGTTAGGACATGGAACATTGTTAAAAGATAATTTTTTGTAAGAAGGATCTCATATAATGTGATGTGATTTCATATAAAGTTGTATTAACTAAGGAAATTATAAACTTAAAAGAAAAAGTTTCTTTATGTATTCTTTTCAACTTTAAAATGATTACTGCATTCTTAACGAACAATGAAGAATTTGGTTCATATCTTTTATCTATATTGGCAGTTCTTATCTGTAACAATATCATACTCATCCATGACTTTTAATTTCAATCATAATGTAAAGCATAATAATTTCTTGGATTTTATTTTATTGTTTACTGAAAAAGGCTCTATGAACCGAAACATTTAAACTTTTGTATTATTATTGTTAGAACAAAATCAATCCCAGATCACTGCGTGAATCCTCTTACCACAAGTCGAGCCTTTCTTCTCTTGATCTGTCTTGGAGTCATATTTGTTCCATTCGATGTTCAATGACATGTTGGTTCTTGGGTCGATTTACGATCTGCCACGTACCGTTTTTTATTAGACATTCGACTTCCTCAATGACTGCGATTTCCTCAATGGATGATGTTCATCCATTTTTCCTTGTTCCGTTTACTTGTGCTTGTTTGTAAGGAACTTCCGAAAAGAGACTAACCGAATTCGCTTCCAGATTTTTCGGGACACTCGATTCTTCAGAATCCCTATCTTGATTATTTTCTTATCTGCTTGATCCAAGTGGATTGCTTCCTTCTTGTAGGGGTTAATATAACTTCAGTGACCGACTTCGTTTCCCAGTAAGAACTTTTCGAGGTGTGCCTGGACCTGTCTTAGGGGTGAGACCGCCATGTTTATCCACATTTTCTTTCGTCGGAGCACCGTCTCGCTGTGATTCGTTTTCCGATTCCTCGTCGTGATCACGATCAGTATGAAACTTCAAGAAGGGGGTGTTGATCATTCGCCCAATTTATGAATCGAATTCTTAATATAAGGCTGACAGCGACGATTTCTTAGGATTTTCCATATTAATGTCGGTATTAGTGAACCTTATATCTCGTGTTGTAGTCACCTTTTGCGTGCTTGGGATTCAGACTCGATACCCAGTGAGAAATGACCCATCGAATCGACATCAAATTTCGACGTTGAAATCATCGATATTTCATCAAATCGAAATAATGATTGAAATTTAAAGTTTATTTCGAAGTATATGTTTTATGACATTTTTTAGATAAATATTATTTGTGATACGTATTCATCATCAAGATCTTAAATAAGCAAATTTTATGTTTTTTAGTAAAATCGATATTTCATCATTTCGATATCAATTCGATACTATTTTGATTCGCTTCTTATATGAATTTTATACTTAGGCTGTATTTCGAAATACATTGCCAGTACTAGAATTCTATAGTATACATAACATGAACTATAGATTTTCAATACTAGCAGTGAATTTCGGGAAGCAGCTTTAATTGAAAAAAATTTCAACAGCAAAGTTCTTGCTTATAATTTGTCAATTTTGTCGAAAATTAAAATAAAATATTATATTTATATATCTAATAAACAAGTTAAAATAAATAAGTAACTAAATATTTAATTAAACAGGATAATAGTAGTAGTATTAACATTTATCAATATACAGAACAGATTCGTTCATAATTATCCGCCGTTCATGTAGGCGCGTTTTTTTAAAGTAAAAATTAGCGTTTTGTTTACTTTTGTTTTATAAAAATATTCTTCTATATTTAGGTGATATACTCTAGAATAATCATTTAAACATGTTTCTGTTAAATTTTTGTGTCTTCTTTTATAATAAATATTATTTTTAAAACCGTGGATAATTATGCATCAACCCAATAAAATAATTATTTTGTTAAAAATATATTGGAAACTTGTTAAATAAGGAGTTTTTGATATATTTCCTATAAGTCTATTTTTTGTACTGACAACTATTTACTTGAAAATAATTTTTATATAAATGTACGTTGCAAATATTTTTATTTTTTATTGTAAAATAAAATTTGTAAAATATTAATGTAGTTCAACGTATTTTCCAAAAATTATTATATATTTCCAAAAATTATTATATATTCTCATTTCTGATATCCCAGTTGAAGATACATGGTGAAGAAACAGCTTTTAAAAGCAACTTTATAAATACAAAAATATTTAAACAAAATGTCAAATAATCGACATTGAATCGATATTGAATCAAAAATGTTCTGAGTGTCGAAAATTCATCGAAAGCTGTGATATATATCAATCGAAATCAATGAGTATTTCAATCAGTTTTCGATGTATGTTTTCGATGTCAATTCGATATCAATTCGATGGGTCATTTCTCGCTGGGTAATTTCTGGATGGTTTATCCAAGAAAGGTACATTTAATTCCTTGGGGGTTGAGCTTTCCTTTGCCGGTGGTCTTGTTGAACATGTAAGCTGTCTCTTCAAAAGTTTGCATGTGCTTTACGTTTGGACGTTTTTCGCGCTATAACTCGAATGGTGTCTTGTCTTCTAATACCTTTGTAATACACCGATTTCTGAGGAAATTGGTCATGACTATTGTTTTTGCTCAAAAAGAGACGGGGGTTTCGATTGCAGCGCGCCATTTTTCCTCTCCACCAGCCCATTTAGCTGTGGCGTATATAGCGTTGTTAGTTTTCGTACGATTCCTTCCTCTTTCAGGAATCTGTCTAATTCGTCATTGTAGAATTTTCGTCCATTGTCCAATTGAAAACACTTTATTTTCCGTCCTGTCTGTTTTTCGATAAGAGCCTTATATTCCTTGAAGATTGCAAAACCTCACTCTTCTTTCGCAAGAACGGAAGAAGTCATCCGTAAGTGTAAGAAAGTATCTGGTTTTTTTCTCTGGATTCATTGTGAATACGTCTGTGTGTACGATGTCCAATAGTTGGTCGCTCCTATGTATTTCTTGCCAAATAAAAGTGCAATAATCTTAGCTTTTGAACAGATTTCACACGTGGCTGTTGTTCCGTCATTTTTCAGAAGAAGTCTGGATACTGCTTTTTTCTTGCTAATTTCCAAGAGCTCACAATAGTTAAGATGATTGAATCTCTCGTGCCAAATAGTCATCGAAGACTTGCGTGTTTCCAAGACAGTACGAGCCAATTCTTCGTCAGATTCACAAAGAAAGTAGAGATCTCCTTTCCCATCTGCAATTAGGATTGCATTTCCGAGATTATTCCGTATAATTGCTCTATCTTTTGTAAATATCACGCTATTTCCGGCGTCCGTGATCTTTGCAACAGATATTAAATTATTTCGTAGGTCATGTACGTGTAGCGTCCATTCTCCAAACATACGAATCTGATTGTGTTTCCGTCTGTAGCTATTCTTACAGTACCTTTCGCTTTTACGTCGGTGGAGCCATGATTTAAGGGGTTACACCTATTTGAATTTTTTTTTTTTGCATTTTTTTTTTATTGGCTTAAATGATGTGAAAACATCTCAAAAATGATATTCAATCGTAATTTTAGTCCAAAAAATTTTTTAAATAACCTTTTTAGCTAAATTTGTGAGTCTACCTTTGATGCTCCAAAACACTTTTAAACTCTTGGCGCGCTATAGCAGCAGTTTGGAAGATTTAAGTCCCAAAGAATTACTTACGCGTTGTCTTGGAGCATAAATACGCAAAATAGCAATGAATCATTCAACTCTGTTGTTTGGACCATAGCGCCTAAATCAATATCTAGTGGCAAACATACTTTGGATGTAGCATGTGATATAGCCACGATTTTCTTCAATGACGGATTTTTAGGCTTGCTACAAATTATGAAAGTGCTTCAATTGCCAATTAGCGTTGAATTACATAATTATTGCTTGACAATCGACGAACACCGTGTGAAAGCCGCAAATCGCTCATCATCAAAATTTGAAAAAGACGCTCGGCATGACTTAAAATCGTTAAGAAAAAAAGATGAGGATCAAAATCTGAACTTGGAAGGAATTCTTTATGGTCCTGGGATAGCAGAGTAAAGATAAAAAAATTAGCAAGCTCCTATTTTGAATTTTTCATGCAGTAAATCGTTTCCAAAACTTTGAACGCAATTATCTCAAAACCACGTTTTTCAAATCGGCAGTACAAATAACTCTTTCAATTTTTATCCAATCGACTTACAATTTTAACTGTAGCTTTTTAGATAGATTTTAAAGAGAAGTACACACGATTTTTGAGATCCATTAATAATTACGTGTTTTATAAACATTTAAAGGTCGATTTTTTTGGTGAAAAACAAAATTTTGGCTTTAAACTTGTGTCAAATTGCAAAAAATGATTATTTTTTAATAATCGTGTGTACTTCTCTGATAAATTTAATGTAAATTATAAAAAAAAAAATTTTTTTTTCCTAAGTGCAGAAATAAAAATGACATTTGTACTGCCGCAGACCACCTCCAAAAAAAGACACGATGCTTTGAGTATCTCTACATCCGCCATTTTGAACAAAAAAATTAAAAAAAAAATTATTTTGTATACTTCAATATATGTATAATAAACCCTCAAAATTTTATTTACATTGATTTATTTTATCACAACGAAAAAAATTTCTTAAAAAAGGCTTTTTTCCGACCGTTCAAATAGGTGTAACCCCTTAATAAATGAAGTTTTTGATTTTTAGTGTTCGAAATTTCCTCGAATTTTTCTTCATTATAGCACAAATGTGATGTGCACCCGTTATCGAGACATTATACATTATTTCTCCGAACGTTTACTATGAAACAAGAGTTATTAAATGATCAAACGAATTTACCTGTAAGTGAAGTCGATCGTAATTATACGAAAAGCCTCGTTCGAAGAGATTACACATGTAGTTTCCTTCTTACCGACTATGTGCCATACGTTTAGAGTAAGATAGAACAACGACAGTGGCGGCGCCTCCGCTCTACCGGCTCGTGCGCTTCGAGACGTCGTTCATTTTTTAGAGTCTGAGATTTTTGAAATTGCTACTATAGATGTAGGGATGTGGGAAAAAAATAAAAGATTTTTGGGTGGGATCTAATCTCTTCGAACGAGAATTTTCGTATAATTACGATCGAACTTTACTTACTTTAGGTAAGTTCGTTTGATCGCTTAATTATACTTCAAGCCTCGTTCTCGAGATTACACATGTAATTGTTTAGAGACAGCGATTTTAAAAAAATATTTCATTAATTGATTATGTATGTATACATATATATATGGGTCATTCCATGTGAACGCGGTGAGGTCAAAAAAAATTTTTGATCAAAACATATGGGAATCGATAGTGCTTGTCGAGAAAACATTCCATGAATTTTTTCCGATTTTTTGAGCCACACCCCTACCGTCAGTGACCGTTCCAAAATTCGAATTTTTGCTTCAACCCTTAAACTCTGAATTTTATAGCTAAATCGATACGGGTTAAAAAAATTCGGAAAAATAGTATTTTGTTAGCATTTTTTCCGTAAAATACGATAAAAATATGTTCAAAATTTTTGAGGTTAGGTTTCACCCTTATTTTGGCGTTTTAAAGTTTAAAACTGAAATTTCGCAAAGTATGCCGTTCGCGATTTTTTTTTTTTTTTTTAATTGTAGCTTTTTTACTCTACTTTCATTTAATTTTTGTCTCATGATGGGTCTCGCCAAACTGAGGGCGCTAGAGGGCGCTAAAAAAACGCGTTTTTCGAGGTATATCTCATTCTGAAAGATAACGAGATATGAATAAAAGGTATATTATAAAGTTTTTGGGGTCGCTGATTACGAATCTGAGGTCAGATTTTCAAAAAACAAAATGGCGGATCCAATATGGCGGCCAACTTTTGCAAAATGAACGAATTTCCAAATTTAAAAAATACCATCGTATTCTGCGGAAAATTTTAAGCTAAAAACGTATTTTTTGAAATTTTAATTAAAACAGCCGTTTCCGAGAAAAATTAATTAATTTTTAATGGTTTAAATACGCGTCAGACATACTAGACAGATAATCAATGAATAATTACACCGGCACACAAAAAAAAAAAGTGGTCTGTACATTTGACTAGACCCACCTAAGCTTATGTATTTCGATGCGCGGATTCCAAATCTGTAGTCTGTTTTACCCGTACACCCTCAAAATTTTGAGTAAATTGCAAAAAACCGCAAAAAATGGCAAAAAATCGCGAAAAATCGCAGTTGTGCGAATGGAAAAATTTTTCTCGAACTATATCAAGTATATTTTTTATGTATTTTGATGCGCTGAATCCAAATCTGAAGTTGATTCATCTCGTTGACCCTTCAAATTTAGAGTAAATTGCAGAAAACCGCTAAAAATATTTAAAAAATAAAAAAAATAGTCATGAAGTAGTAGATAATATCAAAAAATAGTATTGTTCTTACTCACAGTAATGAACTAAATATGATTCCTTTCAAATTATGCTATAAAATTTATAGATTGTAATTAAATTAAAAAAAAAAAACGATCTTCATTAAGTTTACACTGTTCTTCGCTTATATCGAACTCTTTTCTCTTCGAATGTTCTATGCAATGGGTTTCTCTTTCGTTTTTTATTATTTGTGGTTACTTCTCTCTTCAAAGTCCAGCAAAAATCTGCCATCATGTTGACGTTCCACCTTCCTTGATACCTATTCTCCATTTCACTTATGTCTTGGTGAAATCGTTCTCCTTGTTCTTCACTGTAGTCTCCAAGGTTTTGTGGAAAGTAGTCTAGATGAGAATGAAGAAAGTGCAATTTGAGATTCATCAAGCAACCCAAATTTTTGTAATTTTCCAATAACTCTTCAACCAATTCCTCGTAATTCTCACTCTTATTATTTCCCAAAAAATTCTGTGAAACATTTTTAAAACTTTTCCAAGCTGCTTCCTCAGTGTCATCCATTTGTCCGATAAAATTTCCGTCTTCAAATAAACTCCGAATTTATGGACCATCGAAAATCCCCTCTTTCAACTTGGAGAAGAGAAACCCATTGCATAGAACATTCGAAGAGAAAAGAGTTCGATATAAGTGAAGAACAGTGTAAACTTAATGAAGATCGTTTTTTATTTTATTTAATTACAATCTATAAATTTTATAGCATAATTTGAAAGGAATCATATTTAGTTCATTACTGTGAGTAAGAACAATACTATTTTTTGATATTATCTACTACTTCATGACTATTTTTTTTATTTTTTAAATATTTTTAGCGGTTTTCCGCAATTTACTCTAAATTTGAAGGGTCAACGAGATGAATCAACTTCAGATTTGGATTCAGCGCATCAAAATACATAAAAAATATACTTGATATAGTTCGAGAAAAATTTTTCCATTCGCACAACTGCGATTTTTCGCGATTTTTTGCCATTTTTTGCGGTTTTTTGCAATTTACTCAAAATTTTGAGGGTGTACGGGTAAAACAGACTACAGATTTGGAATCCGCGCATCGAAATACATAAGCTTAGGTGGGTCTAGTCAAATGTACAGACCACTTTTTTTTTTTGTGTGCCGGTGTTATTGTCGTATTTTTGAAAAAAGATAAAGGGTATTTTACAAAAATGGATACACAAAGGATTAAAAAAGGAAATGTGAGAGTCGATGTATTAAAATTATAGACAATAGCTTTTGTGGTGGATAAGTTCCGACCTTTTTTATTGTAATACACAATAATTATTAATAATAGAAATAATAATATTTACAAGATCTGATAATTTTCAGAAATACATGATTCTGAGAACGTCTTAGCAACTACACAGCCATTAGCTATGGCTATGAGGCAGTGTTTTTGCTGTAAAGCTTTAATTCTAATCTTATTATTAAACCTTTTATTTAGTTTATTTTTCATTTTATTGTAATCTACTGAGTCGAAATATTTGAAATCAATATTAGGTAACCTGTCTGTTTTATTGAGCCAGTCGTAAAGCTGTTTTGCTGTCAAAATCGTCCTTGTCGACTGAAGACTAGCACGTACTGCACTGCGCTTCACAGTCGCTCCTAAACCATCGCACGGACCTTTTCCATGGGCAGTTGGGAAAAAATGCCATTCTGCATTGATATTATAATCTTTGTAGTGGTATGCCAAATTAATTACATTTTTATAATTTTTATATTGTTGGGGTGCTCCATCAGTAAAATAATAAATTTTATTTATGTCATCGAATTTACTTTTTAAATATTTTATCATGATTTCGTGATAAGCATACACTGAGGTAGCATCGTGATGCAAACAGTCAGATACTACAACCAAACTACAATGATCAATCGATTCATTAGTTTTGAAATATATAACTATATTGTATATAGTTGCCTGGTCATTATTCCAGTGAAATCCTGGAGCAGCATTCTGCACTGTAAAAGCATAATTTTCGGCGAAATTAGCAAGAATCATGAATTCTCCAGGTTCCAATTTTTCTTTTAACTGCCGGTAGAATTCTGATTGCCTCGCAGCGATAAAAGCATGTGGAAGTACCTCCTGAACTTTATCACAAAAGCAGTCTATAAATTCACTCGGATCTTTTACGTATGTTTCCAGGGTAGCTCTTGGCTGCAGTACCCACTGTTTGTAATTAATTTCATCTGTCATGCCATCAAAAACTCTTTGTAAAAAATTCTTTAATCTGTCTATTCCTGGACATTCACGGCAATTCATGAAATAACACCGTTCATTTGGATTGTCACAAATAATAATTCGCATACAATCTTTGTATGTACACAAACGAAATTCCTCTTTTTCGGTGAGTTCTTGCAGATTAGAATCTATCAATATAAGAATTACTAATTACAATGGCATCAAAGATATATTTTATAATTTAATTACAAATTATCAGCTGTTTAATATATAATAAGATGAAACTTTTCCACAATTAGTAATGTCGGTCTATGAATAATTTAATAAAATTCATTTACGCGTAATTTACAATAATAAGCATAAGGTATTCAACATAAACAAAGGGCACGATTTATGCAAACATGTAATTGTTACGTTAAAACGATTATTTATTAATGATCTTAAAGTTTTTCAAATATTTTAATAAAACAAATAAAAGTCAATAAATAATAAGTACAGTTATGACCGCGAATTACTAAACAGTAAGAAGTAAGTTTGAATCGCCTTTTTACGGTCCTGCCAGAGTCTTTTGGCTAATCCATGATCTGCGTATTCGCAGCACACAATTAAATACAGGTTGCGCGTCGACACTGTCGCACTTTAAACGCAAACACAATCACTAACTTAAAATCAACTTGATTCGAACGTTGGTGTTACACAAGACCCCCCATCCCCTACATAATAAAAGTCACATTGTAAAGTAAATTCTATAATTTTTTTCAAATATTTAATTTAACTACTTTTATTTCTAAATATTAGTTATGCACTGAGCACTCAATATAATTTTAAATGATCTTGATAACTCACCTGTTATCATGAGCTTCAGATTCTGGTGATAAGGGCAAACACAGATGCTATGCGTTCCGCTGCTACCTGCTAGTACACATTGCTTTGGTCTCAGTGATGCAAATTTACTAAATCCAATATGAATATTAGGATATTCCTGCTTGAATAAAGTGTAAATTTCTTTTAAATTCAGTAGCAAAAGTTGTTTTTGTACTTTCTGTTTTTTTCCATTACTTGTTTGTACACTTATTGCATCTTTAATTCCTGACATAGTAGAAGATACGTCATTTCTAACATAAAACTGTTTGACGAGATTCATTACATCTTCATTTAGTCTTTTTCCTATAATCATTTTTATAAATACTTTAAATTACATGTTTTTAAAATGTGTAAAATAGAATTGCAGTACTTATGAATAGATTCATAAATAATAATTGTTATCATATACAAAATAAATGTGTGTAGAATGCTTAAGAATTTAGAAAAACTAGAAATTAGCTTTTAGAAAAGCACTTAATGCTCACGAAATTGATGGTAAATAATTCTTACAAAGTTTAAGTAACAATTTTTTACGCCATTGTACATATAATTTTAATATCTCTACTAAAATTCGATTTTTCTTCATTAGATTATATTAGAAAATAAGAAAATATTAGAAAAAATATGCATGTTTACTTAAGATTAACATTAAAAACCAATCTGTCACTTCACTTTTATGTTTGTTAGATAATGGTATAATAATTAATAAATTGTATATTTAAAAATATTTTTAGAAAATAATATATATTCGAATTTAACAGACGACTTTTGATGCTTATCTTCTTGTTATATTCTATATTTAAAGTAAATAAAAATTGCAGTGAATAAAAATTGTACGTAAGATTGTTTAAATTTAGAATTACAGTAATAACTTATTTCTACATACCTCGTTTAGTCATCGAAACAGACAAAATCCCTTTTTCTTTTACTACTGCTCTGCAGTGCCGTATCATTGTATTAGAAACATTAAAATGACATTTAATCGTTGAATAACTCCAGTTTTTTGGCAAAAGACTAAGTATTTTGTATTTTGTTTCGTAAGAGCATGAATCACGATGGAATACCAATTTAATGTAATTAAAAAGCTGCATGGCCTCAGCTATTAGATTTGCAGGTAGTGATAATTCAGGATCCTCCATACTTTCTTCCATAAAATTATCAACAATATTTTGCAATACAGAATTGCCAGTATCTTGTGAAGTTGCTGATGATGCACTAATGATCTCTTAATATACAAATACAATAAATAAACTTTTATTTAATTCTTTATAAGTTTAAATATGACTTTTACTCTTTTGAAATATTTTACCTGAGATCTCATTTGAGATTTTCCAAAAAAAAAATTTTACATGCATTTTAAAATTAATTATCAATTTAATTCAGACATCAAAAATATAAAAATTAATTACAAATTTCATAACAACTTTACTTTATGTGTTTGTACCCATAAAAAATGAATTAATAACGTATAATTTATAAGGTTAAAAAAATATTAAATTTTTTTAACTGTTGCAAAATGCTAGATTTTAGATACAGATTTACACAAAATTTACATAAATCTGCATTTAAAATCTTGCATTGTGTTAACAGGGAAAGTGTTACTCAATAATATTAATATTAAAATATCGTTTTAATTTAAATGTTACTTTATAATTATAAATCAATTTTTAATAACAATGAATTAATAATTAATTTTGTTGTTCATATAACGTACAATTCAATAAACTATTAAATAATTAACTATTGAATTTTAGTAAATGATGTTTAAACCATAAATAAAAAATGTATAAACTATTGTTTAGTTGCTCGTTATTTTTATTTTCAAAAATGTTGCCAAAAATAATTAAAAAAAAAAAAAGAAATTGAAATACATTAAATTTTTTAATTTTGCAAACATTTTTTAAAATTATTTTAACTTTTAAATCCACATTATATTAAATAAAATGTTGATTGTATCTTTCAAAATGTTATTAGTAATCATACTTGTAATTAAGAGGTTGTATAAACTAATATTTTTAATTAAAAAGCTAATAAATTTGACATAAATTTGAACTTTACTATAGAAAAACACATAATTTTAGCAATTAACTAGTTATTTTTATTGAAAAAATTTAAATAATTTTAAACCAAATCATTAATTATTTAATATTGCATTACATTAAACATTGATGTATTGTACATATTACGTACATACAAAAATAAAATTACCTTGTTGTACAATTTCAGACGAAGACTCAACGTTCTGACTAACTTTGTTGCTTACAAGCTCAATTTTCTGTCGACATATACTGCACAGGTAATGAGATTTACTTAAATGCGGAAATATTTTTTTTGCAGTTAGTGATGGCTTACGCAAACTCTTCCGTTTAAAATGAGAATCCATTTGGAATGGATTGCAGCATCTATCATAATGCACTTTTGCTGTACTTGACATTATTAGAGGTTACTATTAAAACCACAAACTTATATTTGAAACTAAAGAAACTTAGAATTGTACAAGCGTATGCGTATTATTAGGTTAAGGAATCACTTAAGAATTTTCAGTAAATTCTATATTTATAACAAATATAAAATATAGTATATAGTTGTATAAAAATACAAAAAGTTAACTTATAAACTGTAAGAAGAGTAATGCCAGTTGACATCAGAACTACCAACTTCGTAAAAATAAAATTTTCTGCGCTAATCAAGTAAACTCGATACGCTAGATGGCAAACAATGATTTATTTTTTTTCGGATCAAGGCACACCGGATCAAGAGGTATTGTGGAATGGCCGTTAAGCTTATCAACCTACTCAACATTTTAGAATCACGAACTAAAATCAGATAAACGCTGTGCGCTTTTGAAAAATAAATAATAATACGAACGTCTCGTATAATTACGCGTATTTAATAAAATTAATTTTTCTCGGAAACGGCTGTTTTAATTAAAATTTCAAAAAATACGTTTTTAGCTTAAAATTTTCCGCAGAATACGATGGTATTTTTTAAATTTGGAAATTCGTTCATTTTGCAAAAGTTGGCCGCCATATTGGATCCGCCATTTTGTTTTTTGAAAATCTGACCTCAGATTCGTAATCAGCGACCCCAAAAACTTTATAATATACCTTTTATTCATATCTCGTTATCTTTCAGAATGAGATATACCTCGAAAAACGCGTTTTTTTAGCGCCCTCTAGCGCCCTCAGTTTGGCGAGACCCATCATGAGACAAAAATTAAATGAAAGTAGAGTAAAAAAGCTACAATTAAAAAAAAAAAAAAATCGCGAGCATACTTTGCGAAATTTCAGTTTTAAACTTTAAAACGCCAAAATAAGGGTGAAACCTAACCTCAAAAATTTTGAACATATTTTTATCGTATTTTACGGAAAAAATGCTAACAAAATACTATTTTTCCGAATTTTTTTAACCCGTATCGATTTAGCTATAAAATTCAGAGTTTAAGGGTTGAAGCAAAAATTCGAATTTTGGAACGGTCACTGACGGTAATTTGTAACTAACAATTACATATTTTTTCTTAAAAACAACTATGTGTTTTCTTTACACCAATTGATTCCTCTCATTATTCTGTGCATAAAAGTATTGAGATAAGGTCATCGAAAAGTAAATATTTTACGAGATATTTTACAGTTTATGTAAAATTAAGAAATTATTTCAAGCTTTATAACTCGGAAAATACTTAATAAAAAAATACTTTATTATAGTGTTTTGGAAAGCTCTTGAAGTCAGCTACAAGAATATGTAATAAAAAATAGTGGTTCCCATTTTAAAAAATTAACTTGACCTTTAAATGACCTTCACATTCACAATCGAGGTCAAATTCAATATCGCCATTCAATAGCCAGGGAAAAATACTAAAACTTATATCTGAAACTTTTTTTCAGAAAGTGCATTCCTTTCAAGATAATCCGGTGGGGAAGTTAAAATGGGTCACCCTGTATATATATATATTATTAGTTTTTTTTAAACTCAAATATAAAGAATTTAACTTATCTGTATTTATAGCCTAACTATATACTTATCAATATCGACTGAACTCAACCATTATACCTTTATAAGAATGTTTCTATTTATCTAGCATTACTTTTCTCTTTCTATATACAGGGTGTTCCAAAACAACCTTCCATCTGTAAAATGACGTATTCCTGACACAATTCTAAGACGATTTTTCCTATACCAAAATTTGATTTGAAGCGTAGTTTTCGAGTTATAAGCAAAAATAATTGAGAAATCACGCGTCGAGTACAGAAGGCAGGCAGGAGCGGCGCACCGCAAGCGTAACGCGGGTTCAGCTGACCACTCGACGGGTGATTACCACCGCGTGAGTCGCTAACTATTTTAATCTTATAACATAAAATTGCTTTAAATAAAATTTTGATAAAGAAGAAAGTGTCTTAGAATTACGTCAGGAATACGTGTTCCTTAAAATAAACATTACTTTAATGACAAAAAGTTGTTCTGGTTCGCCGGCCGTCGAACGCTGCAATCAGCTGATTGCTACACGCGATGTGTGTAATGCGTGTGTGCGTAAGAGAGAGAGAGAGAGAGAGGGAGGGAAGGAGGGAGAGACATTCATACACATGCACGCACGTACGCATACACTTTTTTTCTCGCTCTCTTTCTCTCTTTTACACAAACACTTATGCACTCTCTCTCATTCAGTCACGCATTTACTCACTCACTCACCTGCTCACTCACCTTGTAGCAGCGTAGCAAATCCTCATGCTACGTGTTAACTGCTGCACCGTTATGATTAAGTTGTAGAGACACATCAAAACTTTTTGTGAATTACTCTCACTCGATTAACACAATACAGATTACGCGATAACGAATTCACTGATTCATTGACTCACTACCAATTCACCGATACCAAAAGTTACTTTAAAAGAAACGCGAATGCAAATAGCACATGATGGGCCGCGGAAACTGTGCAACCACAAGGGTTATATTGACTAGCGCTGAAGTCTAATCAGCTGAACCCGCGTTACACTCGCGGTGCGCCGCTCCCGTCTGCCTTCTGTATTTAACGTGTGATTTCCTAACTATTTTGGCTTATATTAGGTCGTTCGATATGAAACGGGGCAAAATTATAGTAAAATGTAACTCGATTTTTTTTAAATAAAAACTTTTTATTTTCAATCAAAGTATGCTCCCATGTTGTCAACACACTTTTGCCATTTCAACGATAGCTCATTTATCCCTTTACTGTAGAAGCCTGGTTCACAGGAGTCAATGAATTCTTGAAAGGCCGTTTTCACAGCCCCTGCGGAATTAAATTTTTTCCCTGACAAGAAGTTGTCCAAACTTTGGAAAAAGTGGTAGTCGGTGGGTGCAAGGTCTGGCGAATATGGTGGGTGGCGGAGAGTCTCCAACTCCAACTGCTGTAGCTTTGCCACGGTCTTTTGTGCCGAATGGGGTCGAGCGTTGTCGTGCAATAGGATTGGAGTCAATCTATTGACCAATTTCGGCTGTTTAATTGCAAGTTTTTCCATCATATCGTCTAGTTGGCTACAGTAGACATCCGCCGTGATCGATGTACCGGGTTCCATAAAGCTGTGATGTATGACACCAGAGCTAGACCACCAAACTGTCACCATCAGCTTCTTCTGGTGGACTTTTCTTTTGGGACAGTGTTTTGGTGGCTCACCTGGGTCCAACCACTGCGATGGACGCTTGCGATTGTCGTACATGATCCATTTTTCATCGCAAGTAACGATTCGATGGAGAAATAGTTCAGTTTTGTTGCGAGACAAAAGAAAAAGGCACGCATCAAGTCGCTGTTGTTTATGCGCATCGTTCAATTCGTGCGGCACCCACCTATCCAGCTTTTTCACCTTGTTGATTTGCTTCAAGTGAATCAAGATTGTTGATTTTGCAACACCGAAAGTTGACGCCAATTCAAGAGCACTTTGGCTGGGATCCGCTTCCACGGTGGCTTTCAGGACATCATTATCCACTTGAGTTTCAGGTCGCCCACGCGGCTCATTGGACAGGTCAAAATCCCCAGAGCGAAATCTTTTGAACCAACGAGCTACTGTCGTTTTCGTAGCGACTTGAGTAGGGAACACACTGTTGATATTTTCAACTGCCTGCCGTGTTGTGGCTCCACGATGGAACTCATATTTCATTAGAACACGAATTTCACTGATTTCCATGGCCCCGTTTGATCGTTTGTTGACAAAAAACTATTCAATATTTTTAAAATTTTAAAATTGATTTTGAAAGAAGAAAAATGTACCTTTAAAACAATACCTACTTTGTTTCGATACGATAATACAAAGTGAAGTTATACGCGATTGAAATCAAAGATATGAAGTTTGCCCCGTTTCATATCGAACGACCTAATAACTTGAAAACTACGCTTCAAATAAAATTTTGGTAAAGGAAAAATTATCTTAGAATTGTGTCAGGAATATGTCATTTTGCAAATGGAAGGTTGTTTTGGAACACTCTGTATATAGTATGTTACTGGTATCTGTATAATACTTCTTTTCTATATATATATATACAGGGTGGCCCCGAACGTTATCCGGCGATATTTTGAGATCTTATAGGAAATTTGATTCTGAATCAAAAATTTCCTATAAACTGGATCGAAAAATGCTTCCTTAAAAAGTTAGCGCCCAAAAACCTCTGAAATTACGGTTATTTTATACATTTTTACAAATATTAGGGAAAGTATTTTTTTTTTTTTTTTTAACAAATAGTACCCAAACAAAAGTTGTAGAGAATTAAATTACCTTTCAAATGAGATGAAAGCGATTGTAGCATGGTCCATAGGTTTCGAGATAGCCAGTTTCAAATGTACAAAAAAGTGTTTATTCGGATATCAACGTGCGTGGTTTAACGTGTGGAAGGGATGGAATATTCTACGCGCTAGAGGGATAGAGTGAGGATGGCTTCCTCTCGCACGCAAGCGACGCGACGTACCATGTACGTATGCGCTCCCTTCCATGCGCTAAACCATTCCTAGACATGAGTACGAGTAACGTTTAGCTATATTAACGGTTAGCTACGCAGCAATTGCACAGAACCCCGTATGATCTATTCTTGAGAAGCAATTCTTGGATTTGCTCAAAAATGCCTAGAACTTTTTCAAACAGAGAATACGTGGATATTCATTACATTTACGGTTTTTGCAATGGAAGCACAGAAGCGGCAGTTCGCGAATATGCTGCCCATTTTCCCGATCGCCGGCAGCCACATCACTCTGTTTTTGCTGAAACGCACAGGCGTTTACGGGAAACAGGATCATTTTCAAACTTGTCTGTGGTGCGGGGCCCTGTTCGCAACGCTAGAACAACAGAAAGAGTTGCAAGGTATTTTGAAACAAACCCAAATACTAGTATCCGTCGTGCTTCTCTGAATTTGGATATTTCCCGGATCACAGTTCAAAGGTCGTTTCGTTGGGTATGTACCCATATCATTTTACACCAGTCCAAAATCTTTTTCCTGCCAATTATCAAAGAAGGGAAAGATTTTGCCAATGGTATTTGAATTTAGATATAAATATAAATTAAAATTAATTGGAATGTGGCTCCTCAATGTAAATATACAAGTAAACACATAAGCCTTTTAAGAGCCTGACCTTATTATTTAAAACGAAAAACTGATTATAATAATAAATAATATTGAACCAAATAATTAAATAATGTAGTTCATATATTAAAAATTTCCATATAAGTTGAAGGTTTGTCAATATATTAAAATTTACATAAAAGTTGAAGAATAGTCATACGCGTTTCGAACTCACAGAGTCCTCTTCAGTGACGTAACAATGTAGTCTGTACAATGGGTATGATGAACAGCATCCTCTTCGCCACGAGGATACCATAGTCATAGTGTGTAAAATTTCAGGTGTTGCAATGTCCTCCGTATTGATAGATTCGGTGGAGCGATGACCATTAAATGCATTCTCTGTGATATAAAGTGAGATTCTTGTATATCTTTTGTTAAGTCGCAAATTCTTTTTCCAAATGTCAATATAATGTACACTTGTTTTTTTGAAATTAAATACTGGACAAATTTTAAAAGATATGAAAATTAGATCCATACTTCTATTGATCTTGTCAATTAATACAGTCTTAAGTTGTTGGACGGCTAATGGAAGGAGAACGTCTTGCTTAATCTGACTAGTAACAACGAATGCGAGAATACAGTAAAACGCAAGTCATCGCTACATTAATGTCATGACAATAGAGGGCTAACACAGATGTATTTTTATTGTTGGTCTTCTAACTAAGCTGCTCTAGTAACAATAAAAAGTATCTCATTCGTCATCTCAAGATGTTTTGGCAAGCTCAGATATTATATCTAAATTGATTTTATTCAGTTGTTCTGTATCTCTCTGTAAATTGATACTTTTCTTTTGAGATCTAATATGTATCATTTCTGATATTAGTCTCTTGTGGTAATTAGACTCAACGTCTAGGATTTTTACATCATCCCAATCAAAGGAATGATTACATTGTAATATGTGTTTCGTAACCACTGAATGTTTGGATGGGTCCTGTCTTAAATTATACCTGTGTTCTTTTATTCTGGTGGCTAGCTGTCTTTTAGTTTGTCCAACATAAGAAGCCTCGCAATTCTTACATTCAATTTTGTATACTACATGTCTCATTTCCAATTTTCTTGTGCTATCTTTTGGGATTCCGATGAAACTATTGAGTTTATTAATACTTCTGAAACCCAAGGTCAATTCCAATTTATTTATCCGAGCTGAAATTCTGTTAGTAATTTTTTTAATAAACGGTAATGCTATACACAATTTTTGAGAATCATTAGATGTGTCATTCAAATTCATAGTATCTTTACTATTTTTAAAGGAAGAAATTAATTTGTTCAGTTTGGATTGGATACAATAAAAAATCATGTGCAACGGATAACCGTTGCTCAATAGTAATTCTATGCACAAATTGATGTTTTTCTCATGAAATTTTGGGTGAGAAAGAAATATGGCTCGGTCTATCAAATTATATACAATGCTTGTTTTATGGCTGTATGGATGTTCAGAAAAAAAGGATAGGAATCTTCCTGAAAAGATCTTTTTTTCAACCAATCCATACAAATCGTGCTTTCCTGTATGATGATTTTATCCAAGAAGCTAATTTCATTATCAATGCAGTGTTCTATAGTAAATTTCAGTCTCTCATGATATTTGTTGAATTCGTCATAAATGAATTGCACTTTGTTAGAAGGTGCCGATATGATGATGTCGTCAACATATCTAAAATAAAAATTGACCCGAAATTCCAAAGAGTCTAAAATTGTCTGTTCTAAATCCTCTATCACCATGTCTGCCAAAATAGGTGACAATGGCGATCCCATCGGAGTGCCAAAATTTTGTTTGTAGATATTGTTGTTGAAAGAAAAAAATGTGGATTCTATAATAAATTTAACTATCTCAATGAATTCGGTTTTAGGAATTTTTGTGTGTTGTTCAATATGACACCATCTTTTTGAGAGGCTTTCTAACGCAAGTTCTAAAGGGATATTTGTAAAAAGTGACACAACATCCAAAGAGAATATAGTATCTGAACTCCCCAATTTTGCTCCTGATAATTTTTTGTATAGTTCTTTGCCATTTTTTATACCACTGATAGTCTTAGGAGCTCCCTCCGAAATAATTTTCTGTAAATACATTCCTATACTGTGAAGTGCTGTATTCACAGATGAAACTATGATTCTGTAACTGAGGATTTCTTTATGAATTTTTGGGAGGCCGTATGCTTTTGGGAGGAGAGAATCGCTTGATCTTAATTTAAATAGGTCAGTCTTGTTGATATAATTTTTATCTACCCACCTTTTTAAAGTGGAATTCAACCTTTTTTCAATGTTCACAATCGGGTTCTTTTTAACTTTTATGTATGTGTTTTTGTCCTCGAGAATCTTTTCTATTTCATTTAAGTAAAAATCTTTTTCCAATGCTACCGTAATATTACCTTTATCAGCTCTGGTAAAAATAATATCTGGATGTTTATTTTTAAAAGAAACTGTTGATTTTACTAATAATTTAAGTTCTTGTTCTGTATGACTCAGTGTGTCCTGTTTTTTTGGAAAATTCATACATATGTGGTAATGCTAAATTCTTTATCGGAGCTATTTTTGAGATGATGTTAATATTATTGCTTTTTTCAAAATCCTTGATAAGATTGTGTACCGCGTTTTTTTTGGTGAAACTAGTAGGTAAGCTAAAATTGTCCCCCATCTGTAATAATCTAGAAACCTTATCAGGTATCTCTGTTTTTGTTAGATTGACAAACCATTTTTTATTGGTTTTTAGTGGATTGTAATTAAGTATTAATTGTAATTAAGAGTATAATTAAGATTGTAATTGTAATTAAGAGTTTCAAAAGATTGTGGGTCTATGTTAACATTGAAAACATTGTCATTTGTGTGGTTTGACCTATGATTGCTTATTTTTTCAATTATGCCTCTATTATCTACCTTACAAGTGAAAAAGATAGGTTTTATTCTTTTTTGTAAGTGACTCTTTTTATTGTCAAGTAAGCAAGCGATTTTCTTCTCATGTTTGCAGTTTAATCTACTAATACATTCTGTAAATGGCTTATAAAAATGTTTAGTTATGACATACATTATGTCAGGTGGTAAAACGCTAGAAAGCTTTAATGAGGATGTTATGAGGATTAGATATAAATATTTCATCAAAAATCCTGTGGACAGACGAGAGCACCTTTACTAGAACGGGAGTGTTCAATTACCACAATTCTCACTACTGGTGCCACATGAATCCTCATCTTCCTCGGATATCATCTTTTCAGCATCAATTTAAAGTCAATGTTTGGGCAGGTATGATTAAGGGGTGAGATCTAGTCAGAATTTTCAAAAAATCGATTTTTTTTGCATTTTTTTAAAGTATGATGTCTCGAAAATATTCCCTGAAAATTTCAAATCGATTCAACAAATAGTTTTCGAGATATCTTACTAGAGAAGGCAGAATGTTACGAAGACAACAACAAATCGATATCTTGGAAGCTTCCACATCGGCAGAACAATTGTTATATGGCCCAGGAATCGATGACTCTATGTAAGTAATTTAATAATTACAATTTCTGCATATAAATCGAGAGTGAGTTTGTTTAGGCGTGGTATTACCCGTTCGTACTTTCAATTTTTTTAAATTTATAACTTCAAAACTATGGATCTAACAAAAATTTTATAAGAATAACTTTCGTTTTTAAATTGCCCAAAATATTTAAAAAAATTTAATTCTTTCCAAAAAAAAATTTTTTATAAACAATTGTTTAAACAATAGCCGTTAAACAATTCAATACTTGGGTTTCTGGATAAACTAATGTCACATTTGGATTCAGCAGATCAAAATACATAAAAAAAACTTTACTTCATCCAATGGCCTCAAAGTTATGTGAAAAAGTAATACCAAACCTAAACTAAAACTTTAATCGCGTTTTTCTCGAAACTATGTTTTCGAAGTCGGTGACCATTGTAATTCAATAACCACTCGATGGATTTGGATGAAATTTATAGAGCTTATTAAAAACATAAAAAACTTGTACTTGATCGAAGGATTTTAATTTTTCTTAAAAATTACTATTTTTTTTTAACAATAAACAAATGTTTTTTCCTCGAAAAATCGCGAAAAAGCTGTTAGAAGCCGCCATTTTGTTAATTTTCAAAAAAAAAAGCTTCGATCAAGTACAAGATTATCTATTAAACTAATGATTTTTTTTTGTTTCGTTGATTTAAAATGATCTGGTGGAATGTTCTGATGGTCACCGCAAAGCACTACTTGTCGGACGGGGTCCAACAAAGATGGCGATAACTTTATCAAAAATTAATATTTTTTTTTGAAAATTTAGTGAAGTCATGTTGAAACATAATATAATAACTCTGTAATATCAGTTTTATAAAATAAATTTAATTACAGTCAAAAAAAAAAATTATTTAAAATACTCATTTTTTCATGCCTCTGACTAGACCTCACCCCTTAACGAATATTTAATTGGGCCTCACATCCTACCTGACCGCATCAATGCACACCAATTTTTACAGTTCTAGTTTTAAGGCTTTTGTGACTATTGATATCGTTAACCGAGAGGGTTTCCGGGATGGATGCCACGTGCGTGTTGGGCACTTTGCCAACGTTTCGCAAACATTGCAGCTTGCATCATCAGGGCTAGGAGCTCCGATTCTGAGCTCTCTTCGGTTGCAGTAGTCCTTATATACCCCCGTTGTTCCTGGTGGAGAGAGGGGGGGTTGATTTGGTCAGCCAATCAGAATGTTTTAATTGATCGGCCGGTTAATTAAAAAATCCGGAAGGATCGTATACCAAATAGGATTTACTTGAAGATCTTCGTCACAGTTGAGGTTGTCAGGATATTTCAAAATTTCCAGACCTTCACGATATTTTCTGGCGAAATAGCTTTGTGAAAGGGTCAGTCTGGTGGACTTATCGTACTGCACGGAATGTCCAGTCTCCATCCAGTGTTCAGCTAAGGCTGATTGAGAAAAGTGGCTGTATTTGGCACACCGCTGGTGTTCCTTGATCCGTGTACTGATCTTCCTCCCGGTTTCTCCTATGTACACTTTTCCGCAGGCGCAAGGTATTTTGTAGACACCTGGTGTTTCCAGGCGTGGTCTTTGATCCTTGGGATTTGGGAGTAACTGAGAAATCTTCTTTTGGGGCTTGAAGATCACTCTAATGTTTACTCAAAATTCTGCCTATGCGCTCCGTCGTACCTTGAAGATACGTAAGGACAGCCGTCTTTCTCTTTTCTCTCTCTTCATCTAGTGTTTCGGTGTTGTTGAGACTAGAGATTTTGTTCTTCAATCTCTTGGTTGTCTGATTGATGCTTTTGCTGTTGTACCCATTCTTAGTCAAGGCCTGATTAAGATGTTTTAATTCTTCATCCAGGGAAGTTGGTTCAGAGATTGTGAGAGCTCTATATATCAACGAACTGATAACTGAATTCTTTTGCGAAGGATGGTGATGAGAGGTTGCGTGAAGATACCGGAGTGTGGGTTGGTTTTCGATAAACCTGATGGGCTAAGGTGCCATCTCCGTTTCTTCGAACCAACACATTTAGAAAGGGGATTTGGTTCTTTTGTTCTACCTCCATTGTGAACTTAATGTTCGGGTGTTGGGAGTTGAGAAAGGCGAGAAAGAGTGGGAGAGTTTTTCTGCCGTGCTCCATATAACAAATGTGTCATCCACATATCGGAACCACGTGAAGGGTTTAAGGGGTGCGTTCTTCAGGATTTCGTTTTCAAAATGTTCCATGAAGATGTTCGCAATGATAGGGGAAATAGGGGATCCCATTGCTGCTCCAGAAATTTGTTCAAAGAACTCTCCTTGAAATTGGAAGTAGGTCGAGGTTAGGCAATGTTCTATTAATGGAATCCGGAAACCCTCTCGGTTAACGAATTTTTACAGTTTTTGAATAACAATCTATTTGATCTATTGCAAGATGAATTCAAGATGAATATTGAAAAATGAAATTTACTCAACGCTAATCGAGTCTCGTGAACATCTGATCCAACTGATAAACACGGTTTTCGATCGACTAAAATTAAATCGGGAGGAAATCCGTAATGCGACCAGATCAGTCACTACTCGATGCCGACAGTGTATTGAAGTTGGAGGGGGACATTTTGTGAATAGTTAGTTTTTTTCACGTTGTTATTCATTTTCTACTACTACTACTATGCTATTTTAGTTTAAAAAGAAGAATCATTTTATTTTTTTGAAAGAAAAAGATTATTTTTTACTTCTATTATTTTTTTAGACATTTTTTAATTTTCATTTTCTTTTCATTTCATTTTCTTTTCACCTTCTGTTCTTCCTTTTATCCTTCTATGGTGATTGGTTTAAACAATGCAGAAAAGAAAATTTTTTTAGTTGAAAAACCAACAAGCAAGATAAGCATTAAAAATTAGCGAAGCTATATCAGCATAAATAAAGAATATTTTTAAAAAGCTCTACTGTCGATATCCGAATAAACACTTTTTTGAAACTGGCTATCTCGACACCTATGGACCGTACTACAATCGCTTTCATCTCATTTGAAAGGTAATTTAATTCTCTACAACTTTTGTTTGGGTACTATTTGTTAAAAAAAAAACGCATACTTTCCCTAATATTTGTAAAAATGTATAAAATAACCGTAATTTTTGGGCGCTAACTTTTTAAGGAAGCATTTTTCGATCCATGTTTATAGGAAATTTTTTATTCAGAATCAAATTTCCTATAAAATCTCAAAATATCGCCGGAACGTTCGGGGCCACCCTGTATACAGGGTGATTCAAAATAAGCGTATGTCCTTAAAGAGACATATTCCTAAGCGTATTCTAAGACAACTTTTCCTTTGCCAAAAATTTTTCCGGAGCTTAGTTTTCAAAATACAAAGGAAAATAGGTAGCGTATCGTGAGTCGAGTACAAGAGACAGGCAGGGGCGAACCACTCACCCGTTACGCGGGTGGTTACGCGAGGCGCCTGCTGCAATCAGCTGACGATACATAAATATGCATACACACACACACACACACACACACACACACACACACACACACACACACACACACACACACACACGCACGCACACAGCAGACAGACGGACGGACAGACAGACAGACACACACACACACATACACACACCGCACGCAGCTGACAGACGGACAGACAGACAGACACACGCACGTACGCATGTACATTTATTCACTCAAGAATGCGTCAGAGAGAGAGAGAGAGAGAGAGGGAGAGGGATGTATCGAAGAAGCTTCAACGTGTTTACTTACGTATCATTTTGTCTAAACAATTGATTGCTTCCGCGATGAGACATTCGTATGGAATGATTTTATCCTTTTTCTTATTGTTCACGTTTCGAAGCACACAACACATTCACATTTCTGTCACTCACTTCATCGATAAAACGAGGAAATATTTAATGATAACTACTCAGCGCGAAAATTACTCGAAAAAGAAAAACACGTTTTCGACGAACACACGACACGTGTTTACTCGACGGTGGCAAGCAGTCGACTGATTTGATAGGTTAGGTTTGTTATCACGACAATCCCGTAACCAATTGAAAGTGGCTGCGTTCAGCAACCACCAGAGCAGATCAGTGAGCGCTTAGTGATTCTTTTATTTAATTGGTTTCTGCACTTAGATCCAACGAAGATCTAAATGCAAGAACCAATTATATTAAAGAATCACTAAGCGCTCACTGATCTGCTCTGGTGGTTGCTGAACGCAGCCACTTTCAATTGGTTACGGGATTGTCGTGATAACAAACCTAACCTATCAAATCAGTCGACTGCTTGCCACCGTCGAGTAAACACGTGTCGTGTGTTCGTCGAAAACGTGTTTTACTTTTTCGAGTAATTTTCGCGCTGAGTAGTTATCATTAAATATTTCCTCGTTTTATCGATGAAGTCAGTGACAGAAATGTGAATGTGTATAAAATTTAGCGGGACCATTTTGATTATGGCTACGTTGCCATCTTTGTGCGAATCAGTCAGCGATTGGTAACCCGCGAATAGGTACGACACGCGGTAATTTGATTGGGCGATATCTCACGTGACCCAACGCACGTGTATCACTACGCGAAGGGTCGGGCTGGCGAGGCGTCTTGTGGAGTGTATTATTGTTGTATCCTCCGCGACGCGAATTGGAAGTGTTCTCGCGACCTTAAGACGCATGTCAAGCCGTTGTTGTAGAAACCAGCTGTGGTCGTAGAAATCAAGCCGTTGTCGTAAAGGTCTGTCGTGTCGACAGACAAGCGTTGCGCTGAATTTGTGAATCAATCGCGGCGCTGGTGAATTGTATGGCGTACCAATATTGCATCAGCCATCGGACTTTGAGGGGAAGCGGTGTGTGCGTACGCGTTCGTGCGTGCACTTGCGAGCGGAACTAGTAACGCCTAGGAGAGTTTTGTATCCACTCCACCTTTTCCTTCGAGTGGAATCGCGGTGAGACCATGAGGGCAGGTCCCGTGTGCGTACGTGTCTGTGCGGGCATTGGCTGGCGGCAATAGGAACGCTTGAGCGATAAGTACGGCCATCATTCCTGCATTAGTATTGCGTAAGGACATTGCGAGTGATTATTGAATTGTGTACTTCGTCTACGAGGGACGTGAATGTGCGTGACGACGACGACGAGTGAGAGGGGCGTACACGCATACATCCCGACCGGTGGAACGTTAATCGTTCTTCGAGCACGGTGTTGCCGAACGGTGGGCAGACCTGAGGACGTCGCGCCGCTGGACGAGGAGGACTCGGAGACCTCGAGGACTACATTTTCATGTCACCTTCTAGGACAGTTCGCTGTGGTGCCAATTCTGCTCTCACCGTTCCCAAGCTAAGTGCCCATCCTTTACGTTACGGGGCTCTACGCCCATCCTTTGCATTACGGGGCTCTACGCCCATCCTTTACGTTACGGGGCTCTACGCCCATCCTTTGCATTACGGGGCTCTACGCCCATCCTTTACGTTACGGGGCTCTACGCCCATTCTTTGCATTACGGGGCTCTACGCCCATCCTTTACGTTACGGGGCTCTACGCCCATCCTTTGCATTACGGGGCTCTACGCCCATCCTTTGCATTACGGGGCTCTAAGCCCATCCTTTACGTTACGGGGCTCTACGCCCATCCTTTGCATTACGGGGCTCTACGCCCATCCTTTACGTTACGGGGCTCTACGCCCATCCTTTGCATTACGGGGTTCTAAGCCCATCCTTTACGTTAGGGGGCTCTACGCCCATCCTTTGCATTACGGGACTCTAAGCCCATCCTTTACATTACGAGGCTCTACGCCCATCCTTTGCATTACGGGGCTCTACGCCCATCCTTAGCATTACGGGGCTCTACGCCCATCCTTTACGTTACGGGGCTCTTAGCCCATCCTTTACGTTACGGGGCTCTTAGCCCATCCTTTACGTTACGGGGCTCTTCGCCCATCCTTTACGTTACGGGGCTCTTAGCCCCTCCTTTACGTTACGGGGCTCTTCGCCCATCCTTTACGTTACGGGGCTCCTAGCCCATCCTTTACGTTACGGGAATGTGCCTCGACTAGATTTACACATGATTACTAGAATTAGTTGGTGCAATTCGCTAGACGACCGTCGCGGTGTCTGTGATCGCATTGAGCCGGTGGAGATCGCATTGAGCGGTGGAGATGCTACCGTTACTGAATAGTGTCAATGTGCGTCTCCTATAATTATATTGTATGTCAGGTTCACAACCATTCGGGTGAAGCAAACTGTATTCATATACATTTTAACGTTGATCGAAGTATAATCTTCTACATTGTGCCGTCATCCAATTAAACGGAGCTGACATCACCAAAGCGTTCGGTCTGATGTTATCTCAATAACTGATACCTTGTAATGAATGAATATAATTAAACATTTATCATGCCACCTAACTGACCTACCTTCAACGTGTGCCGGTAATACCTGGTCGAAATACCATTTAGGCTTATTCCACCAGACGACCATATCAGCGTCTCTTATCAACATCATCTCGGATCGCCAGATAAAAAGAAAACTGTGTTACGGTACTCTTTCAATAGAGCAACCATTGACATTAGATTTTATACAGAATGTGTTGTGTGCTTCGAAACGTGAACAATAAGAAAAAGGATAAAATCATTCTATACGAATGTCTCATCGCAGAAGCAATCAATTGTTTAGACAAAATGATATGTAAGTAAACACGTTGAAGCTTCTTCGATACATCCCTCTCCCTCCTCTCTCTCTCTCTCTCTCTCTGACGCATTCTTGAGTGAATAAATGTACATGCGTACGTGCGTGTGTCTGTCTGTCTGTCCGTCTGTCAGCTGCGTGCGGTGTGTGTATGTGTGTGTGTGTGTGTGTGTGTGTGTGTCTGTCTGTCTGTCCGTCCGTCTGTCTGCTGTGTGCGTGCGTGGTGTGTGTGTGTGTGTGTATGCATATTTATGTATCGTCAGCTGATTGCAGCAGGCGCCTCGCGTAACCACCCGCGTAACGGGTGAGTGGTCCGCCCCTGCCTGTCTCTTGTACTCGACTCACGATACGCTACCTATTTTCCTTTGTATTTTGAAAACTAAGCTCCGGAAAAATTTTTGGCAAAGGAAAAGTTGTCTTAGAATACGCTTAGGAATATGTCTCTTTAAGGACATACGCTTATTTTGAATCACCCTGTATACAGGGTGTTGAAAAAAAAAGGGTCACATATTTTGATAGCAGATAGTATTGATCAAAACAAGAAGAAAAGGTCTAATTAACATGGATCCTAAGACTAATATCTTCAAAGATATAAGCTATTTTGTTATTTGAGCTTTTTGTCATTTTCTTATTAGTCGTGTCATCTTTAGAATGTAATGAACAAAGGAGTAGGGGAGAGTGGGGTACAATGAAAATATCTTTTTTCTAGGTGCTTTAAAAAATAAAAAATAAACAAAGAGAGATAAAGAAACAATTTTTATTTTAATATGAAATGTAATCATTTATCTTCCATAAAAAACTGAAGTAAAGAAACTAAATGTATGATAACAAAATAAAAACTTTTTTTACCAAAAACAACCAAACGTAAATATCAGGAGAGAGAAATGAAGTTAGAATGCGTGATTTGAAAGAGCGCGTGACTCTCTAAGACGTAGGGCTGAAACATGCGTGAGAGTGAATGGCAATCACATAGAGCACCCCCCCTTTTTTTAGCGCAGGGAAATCCTCATGGATACCCGCCGCCCGGGGGAGGGGACGGGTTATGCCGGACTCTTACCGGCTAAAACCCTGCGGTGGCTCTCCTGTGCGGTTATGCGGAAGGGCCCTGGGTTGTTATTCACATGCTACCAGAGCCCTTCCCCGTTTTGGACCCTCCGTCCTCCACGAGTAAAGGAGTGAGGGTCCCCCACTACGGCCCTCGGACCGGTCCGAGGGGAGCGAGGATGCGGGGCACCACGCATCCTCGCTCCTACCTGGGGGCCGCGGTGCAATGGAGAGCGGATGTCCTCACATCCGCCCCCCTGCGATCCCCTGGAGAAGGGAGACTTAGGGAGGAGCTGGGTCCCGACGGGCATATTGCCGTCGGGCCACTCCTCCCCTCCTTCTCCGAGAGGGAGGGGCACTTGCGTCCGCCTCCCTCTCTCTTTCGGCGACCTCCTTCGCGAACATGACTGTCTCGCAGAAGGAGACCGCCGCTTGCCAATTTACGCGTGACTCCACCATCTTCCTTACCATGGCGGGAAGAGACACGTCCATGCCTATTATACTCTGGAGTAGGGATGTTCATTTAAAAAATACATCGATGTTTTTGCGATGTATCAATCGGAACGTGTTGCATCAATGTTTTACGATATATCGAATTAAAACATCGATGTTTTCGATGCATCGAATAAAAAAACAATGATTATTAAGAATGAGTATAGTCATCTCAAAATATAGGATAGGGGGATATGAAATTAGAAAAAAAAATGAGACACAATCTAGTTTTAATAGGTACACTTGGTTTTAATTAAAAATGTTATTAAACCCAATACTCCCTTTCTAAACTTTGTAAAAATAGAATTTTATTAACCCGCTTTCCTTGTATTCTATTGCGTTGTTGGTTCAAAACTTGTGAAGCTTTAGAAAAAAGTCTTTCTGATGGTACTGAGCTGGCCACCAAAGTTAAATGTTTGTAGGCAATTTTTTATAATTTTGGAAATTGTTGTTTATAATCGACCCATACCTCTAAGGGATTTTCATTAAATCTGCTAACGGGTGTCCTCAAGTATACAGATAGCTCATCAGAAAGACTGTCTTCATTCTTATTTGATTTCCAGTTTCTTTGTACCAGTTTATGATGATCGCTCCAAAGATTGAAATCTTCCGATGCTTTGTCGGAACCATCCGAATCTGATTCCATATTATTTTTTTCTTCAGAGAGGTTCTTCTTCATTATTTCTTTTATTTTTTGAACAGCATTTGCGCAAGCTAGAGCGTCCTCGAAATGTAGTTTTTTAAATCGGGGGTCCAAAATAGTCGCGATAGCCAAAGATGAAACTTGCTCAATAGCACCCATTCGTTTAGTTATTTCTTTCAGAATAAGTTTATGTACTTCCATCACCAACGGTTCATCAATTGTAACGGTTTTTAGTTTTGAAAGCATACAGTGAACTAAAGGAATTACTACTGCTGGTACAGTATTTATCGCCAGATATTTCTTTTGTTGCAGCTTCAAGAGGCCGTAGTATGTCAATAAGCGATGATGTTATATTTAATTCCAATCCAGTCAACATTGGTGGTGCTGTTTTATGGCAAATCAATATGTCACTCACAGAACTTTTAAGTTCCAAAAATCGTTGAATCATGTAATACGTACTATTCCATCGTGTGGGTACGTCTTGTATTAGCTTTGTGTTAGCTTTCACTGATTTTCTTAATTCGTCACTTGCCACACAACTTTGTTTGAAGAAGGTTACAATGCTCTTTATTTTTGATAGAATATTTTGCAATTCAGGAATTTGTAGAATATTTTGAGCAACCAAATTCAAAGTGTGAGCGAAACAAGGGATGTGCTTCTTTTTTCCAAATGCGATGTCTACGGCTTTCACCATATTGGCGGCATTATCAGTGATAACTGCAGAGACTTTGTTAGTGTCAACTCCCCAGTCGTTGCAGGTTTTAATGAGCTTCTCTGCTATATATTCCGATGTGTGTCTTTCATCAAGTTGATAAGCTCCCAGTGTCACTGATTGGAACTCTGTGCCTAGACCAAAATGAGCTGTGACACCCAAAAAGCTGCGCATCTGCAAGTCTGACCAAATATCACTGGTTAAAGTCAGGTATTCAACACTGGAAAGTTTAGATTTCAATAAAGCTGACAAGACGTCATATTTGTCATCAAGCCACCGTGTCATAGTACTTCTGCTAGGTATTTTGTAATGAGGAGCAGTCACTTTAAGCATTTTGAAAGCCTTCGTTCTCTACTACGGAAAAAGGCTGATTGTCCTTACAAATCATGAATAAAATAGCATTGTTAATTTTTCTCGCTTTGTCACCAGTAGTAGAAGTATATGAAAAAATGTCTTCAAAACTATTCTTGATTGACTTCTGAGTCTTCAGACGCTTTGGAAATGCTGCATACCCTACATCGTTATCAATGTCGATAGTCTGATCTGCTGATAGCGCTGGTGCGGCAGTAGCATTAGATGGCTTTGGATCTAGGATGTTTGTGTTGGAACTGCTGGCACATTCAATAACTTCCTCCGTTTCCTTCGTTGATATTCTTTGGCTTAATAAACCAAAATCTGATTCTTTTTAAATTAGTTGTGTTTCCAGCCGATCGTATAGTTTTTTGACATAGCTTACACTTAGCAGTTTTATCATCCACTTTTTCAAAATAATTCCAAACTTTACTTTTTTTGTTAGGTGCTTTTGTTAGGTCCATACTGGTATAATGATATGACTCTGAAACAAAAATTATATTTTTTATGATTCTTAACAAGATTTACTCAAGCAAGACAAAGACAAATATCGATATCGATTGCGATGCAAAGATCGATCATATCCCATCATTATCAACAAACTAAGTACATCAAAAATCTTTTTACATACAATCTAAATCAGAAATCTTTTATTTACAACGTCATTCCCATAAGTATCAAAATTACATTTCATGTCATTCGTCGCCCTAGTTTAATTTAGTCGCAATCGTAAATAAGTAAGATCTAACCAACCATACCTACGAAAAACAGAACAGCTAATGTAATCATGAATCAATATAAACTTACCCACAAATACGTTTGCTTAGCAACTTGTTTAATAATCCACTTCCAGAAAAAGAATAATTGTCACTATTACGTTAATATTTTATGTTATCACTATTACATCAACAAAAACAACATAAAACATATTATAACCTCTATTAAAGCGTCGCTGTAAACAATGCTCTCTCGCAGCGACACGACAATCACAGGCGACAATTCGTGAGAGAGAGAGAGAAGTGTCATGTCAATGTCAAGTTATGTGTGCGTGCGAATGCCGTGATATTTTGAAATTCGAAAACCTAAAAGAAAAGAGCTTACGGCGTAAAGTACACCGAGAGTTGAATACTTTGTAAATGCATGAGGTATTGAGGTGTTCATCCGATGCATTGAATAAAATACATCGATGTATCGTAAAATATCGAATGTAACCGATACATCGGGCTGATTCGATGCATCGAATGGTAAACATCGATGTTTTCGATGCATCGATGTATATCGAGCATCCCTACTCTGGAGGACACGGCGGTCCTCCGCCCACGCGGGGCACTCCACCAGCGTATGTTCCGCCGTGTCCACCGTTGCGCCACAGTGATGACACTTCGGCGTCTCTTCCCGCTTTATTCGGTGCAGATACTCACCGAAGCAGCCGTGCCCGGTGAGTATCTGCACCAACCTGTACCCAAGGGATCCGTGCTTTCGCTCCACCCACCGTAATAGTACTGGGCGGATGGAGTTTATGGCACGGATCCCTTTTCTCGCGTCGGAGAGGCTGGCTTGCCACTCCACAAGTCGCTTCAACCTTTCTCGTGTTCGACGAGCCGTGGACCTTCGCAATCACATAAAGCACCTCCTCTAATGCTGAGTCAGCATTAAAATTTTTTGTTTTTTGTAAAAAAAAAGTTTTTATTTTGTTATCATACATTTAGTTTCTTTACTTTAGTTTTTTTTATGGAAGATAAATGATTACATTTCATATTAAAATAAAAATTGTTTCTTTATCTCTCTTTGTTTATTTTTTATTTTTTAAGGCACCTAGAAAAAAGATATTCCCATTGTACTCCACTCTCCCCTACTCCTTTGTTCATTACATTCTAAAGATGACACGACTAATAAGAAAATGACAAAGAGCTCAAATAACAAAATAGCTTGTATCTTTGAAGATATTAGTCTTAGGACCCATGTTAATTAGACCTTTTCTTCTTGTTTTGATCAATACTACCTGCTATCAAAATATGTGACCCTTTTTTTTCAACACCCTGTATATGTGTATATATATGTCCCATAACTCATAATTAATATTTTAGGAGGTGAAAGTTTATGGAATTTTGAACAAAAAATTCTTTTTCCGATTTTGTCTCAGACCATTATTTACGGAGTTATTAATAATTAAAGTAGACTGATCAGACGGCGCGCAGTCGGAGTACGTAGGAGCGTAGCATGCTATGGAACCGCTCGTGCTACCGTACATCTCGATTAAAATTTTACTTCAATCTTTCTTGTTAAATAATGAATAAATAAGTAAATCAATGAATTGATAGATAAATAAATAGATAAATGAATAAATAAATAAAGAAGAATAAAGACAGTTAGAAAAGTATCCAAATTTCTGATTGCTTTTTGATTTTACTTATTATTTACTTATTATTTTATTTCATTATGTATTAATTTATTTATACATTCGTTCAATTATTTAATCTAAATAATTTAATAAATAAATTTAATAAATAAATTCCCATGGTTAATCAAGCAACGATGGAAAAAAGTATAGGATGTTTGCATGGGATGTTTGAGAATTTAGGAAGATTACTGGCAAAAATATTATCAAAGTAAATGAATTGTTTATAATTAATTTGTTTAAATTTCTTAAAAATTGTCTTTCTTAAAAAATTGTTTCGACATGTGTCATATATAATACTTACGTAATTATTTTCACAAAAACGGCGTTCTTAGTTTTTAGTTAAACTGCAACTTTTTGAGAAATTTTTGAAACAATTTGTTTATAAACAATTTAATTTGATAATTTCGTTATTTTGGCGTATCGTACATAATTTTTACATAAAAATCCATGGAATTTTATGAGGAAAAATACTTTTCGATAGGTTTTTATGTAATTACAACTTCAATGGCCTTATCATTTTAATCCGAAATTAATATCAATTCGTAAGCATTTCATCATTAATTATCGTCAATCATTATTTTTTATCGTTTTGAAAAAAAATTTTTTTTTTAGAATGAGAGAAATGAGGGGTAATACGTTTGAAATAATAAAATAATTTATTTAAAAGTAATTTCTTTTCAACGAACCAGTTTATTTCAAATAATTTTAGTTAAGTTTTGTGGCCTTAAAAAGAGCCGACTTTTTTTTATATGACCGGCTCAAAGTGTCCTCCGTTAACTGTTAAACACGCGTGTGCTCTCCGGATTGCTTCATTCCTTACGCGGAGAAGCATCTCCGCATCCACCGTTGCCACAGCAGCGTTTAGACGAGCAATCAATTCCTCCATGTTTTCCGACTCTTTCGCGTAAACTTTTTCCTTCAGATAACCCCAAAGGAAAAAGTCCATGGACGAAAGATCAGGCGAACTGATTAAAAATCAAATTGAAATTTATTTATGCAGACTTTTTTTGTCAAGTTCAAATGAATCTTACCGTGGAGACCAGCGGAGCGGAGCGCCAACACCGAACCAACGTTCGGGAAATTCGGCATTGAGATAGTTTTTCACACGCCAAATATTATACGATGGTGCTCCGTCTTGTTGGAACCAACGAGGTCGAATATATATATGTATATTTAATAATATACATATGATATTTACTAATAGTGATAAAATAAACAACAATTAAAAAATTAAAATAAATTCTCTTTTTTTTTTTAATTGTTTAAGACTATGTTTGAAAAAACATCATTGTTGCCTGTAATTGGACGGTTGTAGAAATTTGCAAAGACCTGGGAATTTTCCGGGGGGGGGGGGGGAATTTCCGGGACTATCCTGTTGTTCTTCTAATCGTTGGTAGATTTAGACCTTTACGAAAAACTTTTGAAATGGAAGCGTGTCTTGTTGAGTGCGCCGAAAAAATAGATGTGTCTATTTTGCTTTCTTTTAGAACTGACTTGATCCACTGATTGAAGTTCTGTGTGTTTATCGCTCTGTATGGTTTTTTTTATCGTAATAAAGAGTTGTATATTTCCTCTAAAATCTTTTGTGACTTCTAAGTATTTAGTAATTGATCTCTCTGATTAAACATAATTCTGGCTTTTCGTTAAAGTCTGCTATTATAATTAATGGTTGAAATCTCCTAGATCCTCACGTCTTTATCAGGTCCGGCACTCTAATTTCTAGTCGTCCCGTTGATTTAACAATATTATGAATATTAATCCTGGTTAACGTTTGAGCCCTGTGTACTGTACATAATGCTAATAGCATTGCAGTCTTTTTCGTTAAATTCTTAAGACTTAGATTTTCTAGAGGGTAAAGCTTTTCTAAATGTTTAAGAACTGTAGATATGCCCCACGTGAATGCATATCTCGGCCGTGCAGGCTTTAATCGCTAAAAACTCCCTTCAAAAAACGACTAATTAGTATTTATTTTCTCCTATCTTATTCTCTGAGATCAGGGAAATCGCAGATCTATGAGAGTTTAATGTGCCATATTACGCACCGGCTCTAAAGCATTTCGTTAAAAAGTGTATCACGTTGTCACACAACGACTCAAAAAATTTTAGATTTTTCTGTTCACAGTACATCTTCCATTGCTGTAGGGATGATTTATATTGTGTAATCGTTGAATCAGCCAATGAGCCTATCATTATTTCTACTCCTGGGGTACACCTCTTTTCAGAAAGGCCTCGCTGATAATTTTCCTACAATCAAGCTGAGATGTTGTGCCCTGGGATGCCGTGACAACCTGTTTGGTGACAAAAGTAAATTTGAGTTTGGTTTAATCGGTTCGGATATTAGCAGGTTAGTAAAGAGAGGATAACATGGCTGATTTGGCCAATCAGGAACCACTACAATATCACAAACTTTATCTTCTTTTTTCTTTTATTTTAACTAAAATTTTTAATATTAAGATGAATGAGGGAAAAGCATAAAAATTTAGGTCGGACCACGAGAAAGTGAAAGCGTCAATTTGTTCACTATTGGATTCTGGATACCAAGAAACAAATCTTTTACATTTCTTATTTAAATTTGTAGCAAATAAGTCTATCTCTGGACTGCCTAATTTTTTAACTATTTTATTAAAAGCAAATGACGCTAATTCCTATTCTCTATCTTCATTCTTTAATCTTGATAGCGCATCTGCCTCTACACTGTCTTTAGAAGCTATGTAAGACGCGAATAAAAATATATTTCTTTCCTCAGCCCATTTCCAAATTTTTCTAGCTAGGAAGTTATATTTCATATATCGAACGCCTCCCATTTTATTAATATAAGATATTGCTGTAGTATTGTCTACCCCTAAAAGAATCTGACAATTTTTGGCATTTGTCGCTAGTTTATTTAAGGCTAAGTATATCGTTAAGAGTTCTAAATAGTTTATATGTCTCCTCTTCTCTGATTCGTTTCAAAAGCCATGTATCCTCTTATTACCATTCACAGCTCCCCAGCCAGTTGAGGATGCGTCAGTATAAATTATTATTTTGAAGTTTCCAGATTTAATCGGGTTAACTGCATGTTTCAAACTGACTCTCCACCAAACTAGCTCTGGAATAAGATGCTCGGGAATTACTAGATGTCTCGGGAATATCATTATAGTTATGATCATTGATAATAAGAGAGAATAGTTTTTCTCTTTCTAAAAGTTTAGTATACAAGAGGCCGTATTCTATTGCTGAACTAATTTACCGATTAATTGTGCCAGATCATTGATTAAGCACGTCTTTTTTGAATTTATTTAACATATTACACAGATTTTTTCTTTCCTTCTCCGTTAGTTCTATATGATATTTAACAGAGTCGATGATAAACCCTAAGAATTTACACCTCGTTGATGGTTTGAATTGACTTTTCTTATTATTTATTATAAAACCTAATCGAGATAACAATTCTCTCATCTCAAGTATGTTTTTACATTTTTCTCGAGTGTTCTCTATACATAGAAATCTAAATAGATGACTGAGGATAAACCTTTACTTCTTAAGAATTTTGCGGTAATTTTTCAGTAATTTTGTAAAAATAAAAGGGCTTGTACAAAGTTCGAATGGTAAGCAAACAAATTCAAATATTGTCTAAAAATTGAAATCATAAGTATTTTCGGCTGTCTTTATGTATCGGTACTGCATCCTCAAGATCTATTGTAGCCATAAAATCATCCGGAAAGATTAGTTTCACTGTTGTATGTAAGTCTTCTAATTTGAAGTAGCTAGTTTCGATAAATTTATTTAGTTTCTTTAAATTTAGGATAAATCGATATGATCCGTCTGGTTTCTTTACTAAGAAATACGACGATAGAAATTGATATTTCTTTGACTTACAAATTCGAATCACGCCTTTATTTAATAAGACTAGAATGACTTCTCTGCAGTTCTCTCTCCCAGAGTCGAACGTTACTAGTGGTTTTCGATTTTGATAAACCTCCGACACAAATTTAATTTTGTGTCCCTGCACACAGTTTAGTACGAATCTATCATTCGTAATTTTTTGCGTAATCATTCGGACAGGTAGACCCTTAATCGACCTGCTATACCTACGTTTATCTGGTCTTCCTCGTAGAGGAAGATTTGCTGGAATTCCGATGTGTCCATACCCTTGAGTTGTACGGTTCCTTCGTTCGGAAGGATAGACAAGGGCGGTTGTGGCCTTGAGTGTTTAAATAGCCTGCACGAACGACCTCTTCTCTTGCAGACTTTTCGCGTTTAAATTCTGCCTGGAATATTGTGACGTGCCTTTTGAAACCTGTTGATTTTTGACGTTCTGTGTTAATCTCTCAATACTTTTAGATTCTTTAATCTTCTCTGATAAATTTTCTCCAAATAAAAAAGTATCCGATCTCCTATCTTTAAAAGTCGTCTTAAATTGTTTATTCATTCCTGGGTAGATAAATGCTTTCCGAGACTCTGTCTCGTTATAGTGTATTGCCATTAATAATTTAGCTGCTTTGTTAAGCCTTTCGACGAATAATAGTTTATCTATATCGTCTTTTTCAGTCATAACCATTGTTAACACCGACCCGATTGCTGTTAAAGCTGATCCTGCTAGTTTCTGGTTCTCGACCATATAATTGTCTCTCTTAACTACCACTTCCGAGAGTATGGCGGAAATTTCTGGGTTTAATTTGGGCACGTCAAATTCTGTCGATCTAGCGTACTTCTCATCTTCCTTGGATTTCTTTTCTATTCCATGCATAATCCAGTAATTCCAACGAAGTTTCAACGAATCATGTAAGGTAATATCGAGCGCTTTTGACTTCTGTGGATCTTCTCCTAGCATTTCTAGGATTCTTTGCTTACTGACCCTTCTGTGTTCTGGTCCAAGTTGTCTGGCGCTATATTTTCTTTTCCTATTAGCTCATTAGTCTGTTCATTTTTTTCTCCTTCGTGGCCTAGATAAAGATATCGGTATGATATTTACACAGGATTGATATTCTTTCTATTATGCTTTGCCTCTCGTGCAAATTCAATAGGTTTTTTTTGTCTCTCGTACAAACTCAATATCTGTGGACTAGCCAGTTTTGCCGTGCAAACTCATTCGTAATGTCTAACCTGCCTTGCCTCTCGTGTAAGTTTGTTAGCTGTTTTATGCTAATGTTCTGGTATGATTCCCTAAAGAAATTTTTATCTTTAAAATCTTACCAATTTCCGTAGCAATATTCTGGTCCGATTCACTCTCCTCGATCGTCTTTTGTTCTTCCTCCTCCTCCTCATCCGTGCTGGAACTTTCTAGGACGGTGTATAATTTCCAATTTTCTCTGTATTTTTTGTAATTTCTTATACAGATCCTGGATGTCTTCAACTCTACGTTTTCTTGACATGATGACTTTATCCTGAGCGTACTAGATTTCGTGTTAAACAATCTCTATTCTCACTCGCACGTGCAGCTTCTAGCGCACAAAGAAAAGGAATGAAGCAACGACGTTTCGAGGCGCATGATCCGGTAGAGCGGAGGCGCCGCCACTGTCGTTGTTCTATCTCACTCTAAACGTGTGGCACCTAGTTGGTAAGAAGGAAACTACATATGTAATCTCGGAACGAGGATTGAAGTATAATTGTTAATATGGGAGGTTAGAAAGGAAATATTCTCTCCAATAGCGGCCTTTTCTTTGCTTTCCGAGTTTTTCGTGTTTCGTTCGATTCTCTCCGGACAATCAATGACCTTTTTGTCGATCCGATAACACTGATGGCATCTGAACCTGAATGTCCCATCGGAGCGAAAATCTTCCGCACTGTTAGCTAGTTTGTTGATATTTTTATTTAAGATTTTTCTTCTGTTCGGATTTCCTTTTCGAACAAATATTGCTTGGTCGTCGGTTTGACCTTTATTAAGTTGCCTTCTTGTCGCGTTCTCATCGAGGAGATTTTAATTTTTAGATGTTCCGGGAGAGGTAATTCATCTCTTGATTTGATCGCGTATCTAAAATTCTCGAAACTGTCTGGCAGACTATGTAAAAGCATAATGAATTGTAATTCAGTACTGACCTACACAGACAATTCAGATAGCTTGTCAATTATGTCAAAGAATTTATCGGCATGTCGCTGTACTGCCTTCGTCGAGCCGATGACTCATTAGCCGTTTTCACAGCGATGCTTTTTTCGCAGGTCCTTTCGATTTGAAGATCGATTCTAGTTTCGGACCGTTGAACAGTTTCTTATTTGCTTGAGTTCAGTATCATCTATCGTTAAATACAGATCGGCTTTTGCCTTTTTGCCTTCTTCTTTCCATGTTTGCCGACCTTCAGGTACTTGCGGCTCTGGTTTTTCTTTGCTTGCGTATGCCCAAATTTTGTTCTTCGTCATGAGAGCTTGCATTCTTAATCTTCAGGTATCGTAATTATCCCTGTATAGCATTGGTATGCGCAATATATTCGTCGCTTGTCCTGATGCATGAAGAAGTTATATTTCGCGTAGTTTCCGTGTGATCTTTCCGTCACCGATTACCGACAACGAATAATTAGATAATATTTAGGCCTGGGCCCATAACCTGTTAGGGCACATAAATAACGAGGCCCTTCTTTGTGGAATTTTCTTTACTGCACGTACACCTTCGTCCTTAGTAGCAACAGAAGAACAACGCACACGTTAATTTTGAAAGGAAAAAGAGGCACTATAGTCGCATTAGGCGCATGCGATAAAGTAGAACTCTAACAATTATATTATTTATTTACATTACTTTAATTGTCTTATTCATTTTAGTCACTTGTTTATTGTTAACTTATTAATATTATTTATGTGAATATTGTATACTTTTTCACAACTTAATAAACGCGCCGACTTTTTATCGACTTTTATCTTAAAACAACGCTTGAGAAGTAAAATCCACATTTTTTTTAAATATGATCTTTATCGATAAACAATGTACACAAAAATCACATGTGAATTCGAGGTATTCCAAAAGATATGAAAAGGAATTTAAAAAAAGTTTGATACAAAGATATGAAATATATTCACGAAAGGCGAACACTTCAAACATATTTATTTTGTATATTAGAGTAAAATATATATAAAACAATTTTGTTTTATATTGATTGCGATACATAAAAACAAACAAATTACTTGTTTTACCAGTATCAACAATCCAACTCAGACTAAGACTTCTTCGACGTTTATTGAACATTTTTTAACTTGTTGTTAATGGGCATTATTTACTCTATTTATCTTAAATCTCTCTTTTTCTCAGATAGAATACATTTATTAATATTCTGTATATAGGTAGAAACGTTCGTAGAGTCAGCTGCTCGATATTATGGATTGCAGATAATACGTATGCAACGACCGATCCAATCCGCATTATCTGCATTACTGAAAGAAAGACATAATTTGAAAGCAACTCTTATGGGTACAAGAAAAGGTGATCCAGGTTCTGAAAATTTACAAGCATTTACACCCACTGATCCGAATTGGCCACAGTTGATACGTGTAAATCCTATTTTGCACTGGTCGTACAGTCAAGTGTGGGAATTCTTACTAAAGCACAATATTCCTTATTGCTCGCTTTACGATCAAGGATATACAAGTATCGGCAACAGAAATACTACAATGCAAAATCCATTATTAAGAGATCCTAATAACCCTTTATCTTATTTACCAGCGTACACTTTGACCGATAAATCTGCTGAAAGAGGAGGCAGAGAGTATGATAAAAATAATATATGATTTTTTATAATTCCACATATTTTAGCGAACCAATATTATTGTATATTAACTATTATTAATGTATTTTTATTTGTTATATGTATATTTAGTATTGTGGATATTTATATCCACTACTAAAAAAAATAAGGAACACTTTTCATAGCTTAAAATTTGGATTATTTTTAAACCACTGAAACTCAGCGAAAAATTATCCTAGAAAAAAATTAAAAAAGTATTTTAAAGCTTGAAATATCATTTCTAATGCACTCGGCGAGTTTTTTAAATGTTCTATTTTCTTTGTTTCATGTGCTTCAAAAAAGGACGCAATGTTTTGTTGCTGAAAATTACGACAATTATTTATATTACCGACGTCGTTGTTGATTGCAATGACCTTGAAATATATTGTCAAGGTCATCCTCTTGAGTGACCTTCAGGTTTTAGCCATCGCTCGTTTTTCATTAAAAAGTTATTAACAAAAAAAGTTTGAAAATATAGCAGTTATTTTGAATATTGAAAGGCATAAACAACTAATATGTATATGAAAGTAGTATATGTATGAATAAAGAAAAGTCATTTAAAGCAGTGACTTGTTATAATATATATCACGACATAATATATATATGAAAGTAGTATATGTATGAATAAAGAAAAGTCATTTAAAGCAGTGAATCGTTGCTTTCGGCCCAAAATAAGATCTCACATTACTTATATACATATATGTATATGATGCGTATGGTCATCAAATCTCTCAAAATATATATATATATATTTATTTATATACAAAAATAATACTTACATGCTTCGATCTTATAACAGAATTTCATGTGGAACAGAACAATTATAGATCTCGTTTTGGACCGAGGCACGGGGGGATGTGGGATGGATGTCACTTCGCGTGGAAAGTCGCAAACCAATGTGGAAGAGAACAATTGTAGATCTCATTTTGGGTAAGTACATATCGTAAGTACATATGGGGGGAAGGTGTTAACAGAACAACTATGGATCTTCCACGCGAAGCGAGTTCCACCCGGGTGCGGGTGGGGGAGGCGAATGCCGCCGGCACTCCTCTTCGGTGTGCGTGCGGGCGTGCGAGAATGTGTTCTAAATTCACTATTTTCCAAATTTTTTTGTTAATAACTTTTTAATAAAAAACAAGCGACGGTAAAAACCTTCTGAAAGTCACTCAGGATGACCTTAACAACATATGTCTAGGTCAAGGTCATTGGAGGCTGGTGCGTAAATGTGCATAATTACCTTTTTTTTACTGAGATACATGACTTCAAGACAAACTCATTCTTGAAACTCGTGAAACTCATTTTTCTGATAAATGACGTTTATGGAGGGTAGTGCGTGCGTGCGTGCGTGCGTGCGTGCGTGCGTGCGTGCGTGCGTGCGTGCGATGCGTGCGTGCGTGCGTGCGTGCGTGCGATGCGATGCGATGCGTGCGTGCGTGCGTGCGTGCGTGCGTGCGATGCGCGTGCGTGCGAGTAGTGCGACGGCGGCGGCAGCGGCGGCTCTGCGGGCGAGGGCTCGTGCGTGCGTGCGTACGTGCGTGCGTACGTGCGTGCGTGCGTGCACGTGCGCGATCTGAACCTGCATGCGTAGGCAGCGTCCGATTACGATTAACATAGAAAAACGCGTTATGAGCGATACGCGCGTGCGGGCGTGCGTGCGTGTAGGCGGTCGTGAGGGCGTGCGGGCGTGCGGACGTGCGGGCGGGTGTGCGTGTAGGCGGGCGTGCGACGTGTGGCGTGCAACTTGCGGGCGTACGTGACTTGTGTTTATTGTGCGATGCGACCTGCGTCATTGTTGGTGCCGAAGTAGATGCGCACGAAGTGCGGGCGTGCGTGCGTGATAGGCGGTCGAGGTCAGCACGCGCGGCGCGTGCGTGACGTGCGTGCGGCGTGTGCGTGAGGCGTGCGTGCGACGTGTGCGTGCGATGCACTTGCGATGCGACTGCGTGCGTGCGTGTGCGCGTTGCGATGCGTGCGTACGACCTTGTAGTGCGTGCGTGCGGTGCCGAAGTAGATGGGCGATGCGATGCGTGCGTGCGTGCGTGCGATGCGATGCGATGCGTGCGTGCGTGCGCGCGTGCGTGCGTGCGATGCGCGATGCGTGCGTGCGTGCGTGCGTGCGATGCGTGCGTCACGATGCCTGCGTCGCACACACACACACCATCACATCGCTTGACACAATACACCACCCTCCATAAGTTTGGAAACACCCTATATTTTATAGATAAATAGTTGTACGGCAGTGGTCTATGCAGATTTTTGATATAAATATATAAATATCATAAAATAACAAATATTTCTATCTAGGATACTTGCAACATTTATACGTGCCGAAAATATATCTTTGATTATTTCGTAACACCGGAGCACTCGAAGTTGAATTTTACGCGATGATCTGTTGTACGTATTCTGCTACAACTAGGATTAGTACGACATATTAGATGTTGTAGTGGCACGCCTGTAATGTATACGTGAATTATTAATACACATCAGGGGTGCGTTCCAAAACATTTTATCCTCACGTCGTGTGGTGGATATGGTGGACGGGCTCAGTGGAGCTGGTGGACTTGGTACCGACAACAGTTTTGAAACGCCCCATGTGTATCATTATGTTTACAAACAAAAATGGCGACTTTGACTGAGTCGACTTTAGTTCGCCGAAAACGCATATTGACACTAGCGATAGTCGCTTCTGACCAATTATTGCAGAATGTCAGACAGCAGTAGCAGTGAAAGTGATGAGGAATTAAATTTTATTTTTTTTATTTTTTGTTTTTTTTTTTTTTTGTTTTTATTTATTTTTTTTTTTTTGCTTTGTCCAATGATAATATTCTATATATCACAAGTAAATGTTACAAATAATTTCTATTAAATTTGACGCACGCATACACACCTTTATCTTCATTTTCTTTGTTACAACTAGAAGTTTCATTACATGTACTAATTGAATTAGGACTTTCTAAAATAGAACTAGAACAAATGCAAATTAAAAATTACAGGAATCTTAAGTTATACAAGCATACTTAAATTTTGAACTTAAATGTTAAAATTTTATTGTAAAAAAAGATAACAAAATTGTAGTTTAAAATTGTAGTAAAAAAAGATAACAAATTTGTAGTTTTATTTTATATATTACCAATTTCTGTTGTAGATTTTACACGTTCCAACAAAGTTGCTGCAAAATGATCATCTGAAACGGAGATAAAAGGTTAATAATGAATAATTTATGTGTGAATTTATGAATTGGTTAATTATAAATTATGGATATATCATGTATGTAATAATGTACACAATATTATTATACACAAATTTAACTAAAGAGAGAAATTTTTCTTACCTTTATATGCTTTTTCAGCTTCTTCTATGGTAACTGTTATGTTATAAATTTTATTTTCTTTTGCATCAAACAAACCTCACTATATAAGGGAGCAGCCATCTTTATTACTGTGACGGAACGCATCCACAATCTCCACCGAATCACACCGCAAAAAAGGGAGTGGAGAAAAATCACACGAGTGGTCCATGGAGTAGGGTTTTGGAACGACAACGGGTGTACGCTCAATGTGCACTCTATGTGTTTTGGAACGAATTGAGTGTGACAAAATACACATGAGTGCTGGAACGCACCCCAGGGTGCGGTCCCATGGACTGACATTTTCGCGTAACACGTATCGCGTAACCAATCAGAGACGTTCCGTGTTTTTTGTTACGCGGAATTGAATATCTTTAGTACACATGGTATATAAAACGGCGGCAGCGTATCGCGTTTAACCAATGATATTTTCTCTTCTGTTAGAACATTCCAATAGAAATGCTAAATGTGACAGTTGATTGGTTACGTGAGTATTTGTTACGCAAATTTTGTGTCCATGTGAACGATGAGATTTGAATATCACGTAAATGCATCTAAATGTTTAAATGTTCAAATGATGATCTGATGATTGATAATCTGATGGTAAATAGAGCACTTAAAATGGATTCCAAGTCATTGTTATCTACAAATTTAAATGAAGGAAATTAATTGACGTCAAACTGGCATATGATTGGTGAGCTGCGAGCCGACTTGGTTTGTCAGACTTTCACCGCAGTGATTCACAAATTTTTTGAAATCTAAATTCGATTTACATTTTGGGATAAATGGATCTAATGTCAAACTTATAAGATGAAGAATTTATTGCGAAAAATATTACCTCAGCCAGGATTCGAACCTGGAACTCCCCCATTCCGTGCGGGTGTCATGACGTGGAAAGTCGCATGAGTGTGAAACTCGCTTCGCGTGGAAAGTTGCATTAGTCATTCAAATCTATTTTGACAGATATTATAACTTTATATATTTTCGCAATTCACGCAATAGAACAGTGTCTAATCGAACAGTATGCATTTTTAGTGTCCAATCGAACGGTATTCAATTGAACGGTGTCCAATCGAACAATGTGCATTTTTGGTACCCAATCGAATAGTATGCATTTTTGGTGTCCAATCGAACGGTGTGCAACTGAACGGTGTCCAATTGTACGGTGTCCAAAATTGCTCCCGTAAAATATAGGGTGTTTCCAAACTTATGGAGGGTAGTGTATATATAAATTCAAACTTTACTTTGCCAGTGAATATTAAATAATAATTTCGATTGTTTTATATCGTCTGACAAATCATCTGCGTGCTATCGACAGATTTGTTGGAATGCAGAAATCGCCAACTTTAAAATCGATATCGATTTTAATTTTTTGGTCCTAAATTAAATGAAGAATTTATTGTGAAAAATATTACTTCAGCCAGGATTCAAACCTGGAACTCCCCCATTCCATACGGGTGTCATACCAATTCGAGGCATGTGATAATATTTATCACAATAATCTGTATCCTGTGAACGTCTTTATTTTGGCAACGTATAGTGGCTGAGAAACGTTCTAGTAATACCATTATTTTGGTCCAAGGTGGAAATTTAAACAAATTCTCTTTCACCGTTGCGATAAATATTATCACATGCCTCGGTGGTCGAATTAACATTTTCGCACTTTTATTATTTTTTTCTAATCTTTTTTTGCACATAAATTATGACAAGCGGTAAAATATTAGTTGCAGTTTGCAGTGCACTGCAAGTTGTTCTGAAATATGACGTCACAATTTTGCTGATAGATTAAAATCAATTTTGAAATGGCTTTGGCAATATACTGTTACATTATTTCAACAGCACTGCCAGTAAAAACGGAATACAGCCATACTGATATTGTGAGATCCTTATTTGTGCTCAATAGTACACATATATACAACCTAACACTTTCTTGATTATAGTACTCTAAGCACAACATGCCAATTTAATGTGGGTCTAAGATGGCGGCGGTTCGCAAAGTGAGGGTAGAGTTTGCGCTTCTCTGATAATAGGACTCTACTACGAATAAGAATCCGTTGTAAATTGGACAATTTCTATAAAATACATGTTTTAGATCCAAAGTTGTGTAACTCGGTCAAAAAAAAAATCGTAGGACAATTTTTAAAAAAGTGTTTTGTAGGGAAAATGTAGTTTATGAGTTTTGAAATGAATTTTTCGGAAAACATTTTTTTATCGTGCTGTAAAGTATCAAACGTATGTAATTTTCAGCAACAAAACATTGCATCATTGACGTAGGAAATATATGGACGGAGTCTAATTCCGCAGGGATGAAGCCCAAAGAGTGAGGGGAAAGAAAGTCTACTTTCACGGAGTTGATGAACACAAATGGCCGACTAGTGGCTAGCTCCACGGTCGAAAATAGCGCCATATAGTAGCGAATGTAACAACCTGTAAATTGTAGAACGAGACATGAAATGCTCAACTTCTCAAGCGCCCCATGCGATTTAAAATGCAGTTTCAATACTTAGATTTCGAAGTACATAATTGGTCATGAATGTAAGGCGAGTTACACGCAGCACACAGAACTTACAAAACGCAGAACAGAACACAGCAGCTGGCTAAAATGGCTAAAGTCTTGTAGTCCCCACCATATTAATAGCGTGTAAATAGATCAAGATCATATATAGAACATAATATATGCTCAAAAATGATGAACCAATATGGCCGCCAGAAATTTCCCCTCACTTCTTAGGCTTCATATCCCTCGCTTAGAAATGCCGTTTACACTCCGTCCATATATTTCCTATATCCATGCATTGTGTCCTTCTTTGGAGCACAGAACAAAAAAAATAGAATATTTTAAAAACTCGCCGATAGTGCATTAGAGATTTTAAGCTTTAAAATATTTAAAAAATGTTTTTTCTAAGATAATTTTTCGTGGAGTATCAGTGGTTTGAAAATAACCTAATTTTTAAGTTATGAAAAGTGTTCTCTATTTTTTTTAGTAGTATCCCAGACAGACTGGGGACGTCCCAGGGACATCTGTGCTGTTAGGGATATATTACTTTTTATGAAATTATTTTTATTTCTATGATTATATTAATTAATTGTAGTATAGATAACATCTTATTACGAATTAATATAAAATTTCTTAATAAGTATTTGTTTAGTGAGAGAGAAAGAGAGAGAGAGAGAGAGAGAGAGAAGAGAGATGGATACATATTACATGAATATTTCTACATACAATTTTGTAAAATAAAATAAATTATTTTTAATGAAAACTATTGAACAATTTGTTTATTTGAGAATTTAGCCTCTCAAACACTGCTCAATCACAATCAATGCTCTAATATGGATTCTACTACTAATATAGCTAATATAGCTCAATAACTGACGTAACAGCATACATATGATCAGCAAATTGAGGATTATGTTCGGTTAATCTTCGTCAGAAGCCATTTAAGCTTGGATTTGAATGGATTAAGGTTCCATGAATTTTAACCTTCGCAACGCATATAAAGATTCAACGATATAGAGAAGTAAAGTAAAGCTGGGAGCTGGCAAATCAACATGTCCAACAGAAGTATTCATTGGGAGGCAAGAATTCTATCAGCAGGACCACCACGATTGCTGGGGTGGAATATTCCTGCAGAAGAATTGATCCATATACCGGAACATTGGTTGACCTATCCCGAACCCAACCCCTCTCTTCATTATTTACTGGCCATTGTATATATACTCTTCACCTTCGTAGCGCTACTTGGAAATGGACTGGTTATCTGGATATTTTGTTCGTAAGTTTTACATACAGCAGTTAAATATTCACAATAATATTGTTTAATTTAAATAATAATGATATGTGATATCAATTATAAACAAAATCTTTTTAAGAAATAATCAAAATTATCTTTTTATCTAGGTATAACTCTCTTTTCAGTATATTATAATTTACAAATGCTAAAACTTAACATATTATGCCAATAAAATTGTTTATATTTCATATTAAAATCTTTTCTTATCTATAGAGCCAAATCATTAAGAACACCTTCAAATTTGTTTGTGGTGAATCTGGCATTTTGTGATTTCTTCATGATGCTCAAGACACCTATATTTATATATAATTCCTTTAATATCGGATTTGCTACTGGCCATTTAGGATGTCAAATTTTTGCCTTTATGGGATCACTTAGTGGAATTGGAGCTGGCATAACAAATGCTGCAATTGCATATGACAGATACAGGTATTGCAGAATTTTCCTTAAGTAAATATTAAAATTGATTAACACACACATTATTTCTAAGAAATTTCAAAATTTGTTAAATACAAATTTTTAAATCATATCTTAAATTATTATATTTAGACTGTATTTAAACTGCAAGATTTAAAAATTACTAATAGTTCATCACTAGAACTGATTTTAAGTTTAAAATGAATCAAATTAAAACTTTTTTTATTCGCAATGAGTAATTTTATTTAAAAGAAAAAGGTCAATAAAAGTGTTTTTTTACTTTTCAAGGATTCACAGAATTAAAAAAAATTTTTTAATATTATATGATCATTAGAAATAAAAAATAACTATTAGATGAGAAAAATCTCGATCCATAAGTCAAAATTAATTATTAGTCTAGATATATTACTATATGACATATTTAAATTAATAATTAATTTTGGCTTTATGGCCAATATCTAAGCCCTTTTTACAACTAATAAATAAACTAATAATATTACTACTTTACCATCATTTTAGGCTACATGTATCATCCAGCTACATAGTAGTACACTATTGCACCTATATAACAAGTATTTTATGTCATCTAAGCTACTCTAGACAAAAATCTTAATGTTCACAATAGATGATGCTGCATTATTTGTCCAGACAAAGATAGAGGAAAAAAATCGTCGAATTCTGAGCAGTAATCATTAGAAGATACTTAAAAAGTCATAATCGTAATGTTTAATATGTATAAAAAACAAAACGTTTAACAAAAACAAAATAAAAAAATATAGAAATAGAAAATATTAAAACCTCTACAATAATCATAACATCACCTCTACAATAATCATCTACAAAACCTGTAGAAGCTTAAGTCTATAGTGATCAAGTAATAGTGATCTATTTTTATGGCACCTATACATCACAAGTAATAAAAAATTAATTTTTTTTCACTGAGCTGTGTGTACTCACTTTCATTTTACAAGGAAGGTGTCGGAAGTGTCCCCCTCCGATTTTGATGAGCTTCTAATATGTTGTTCTCCAGATCAAAATATGGAGACGTTTTTTTTATACGTGCCCATACAGCCTTTTAGGGGGTGAAACACCCTTTTGAAAAAAATCGGTTTTTCTCTTTCGGAGCGAATATCTCTGAAACTAAGAAAGATAGAACAAAAATTCAAACTGGGTATTAAATGGCTTGATGAGTACTATAAAATAATGCAAAAAATTTTTTTTTTATTTTTTATTTTGAAACCTTACTCCTTTAACTTTTTTTCAAAATTTTGAATTTCTGTTTTCACCAAATTAAAGATTATTTTTTTACGAATTTATCCATGTATATTAAAGTTATGTTGTGTAATATCATTTTCGAGAATTAATTATAAACGCCTTCGTACGCTATTTGTGTCGGTCTATGCGCTCCATTCTTCGCGCAACGCATTTTCTTGTAATCAAAAGATGACGAATATACTTGGAGGACATATCCATATATAATCACGAAAGTTTTCATCACATATAGCTTGATAAAACACTTATATAAAATTTAAAACAAGTCTAAAGGTCTATAAGACGAATAATTTTATCGTTGGAAGAAATATAAAATGCAGTCGCTTTGCGAGCATCAGTTTAATACATAACATTGTACATTTTATTGTGTACCATTAATTAAATTGTGTGAACTATTAATCGTTGCAGTTTTATAGATATTAATATTTTGTAAATATTGTCTGTTAATATGTATCTGTTAATGTTTATATATATATAATGTTTATATATATATTTTCATACAATTATTCTTTTATAGTTTTTAAAATCAATTAGCACATAAATTTTTATTTATTGTATTTTTTTACAGCATTACGAAGAAACGTTTTTTGGTACTTCATAACTTTTGTTTAAAAATCATAAAATACAAACGTACTGCATGTATATGTTTATACAATATAATATAAAATTTCTTCTTTATCCAAACAAAGTTTTAACGAGGAATGTATTTATAGTTTAAAAAAAGTATGCTTAATGCTTAACATTTTTATTACTTAAAAAATAAAATAATATATTTATTTAAATACATAAGTAATATAATGTAAATATAATAAGTATAATAAAACATTAGTATTAGGTGTACAACTTTGCTTCCACCGTTGTCCTATAGATGGCTTTAGCGGTAAGTGGTGGTCGAAATAAATAGATCATAGACGTCATACAATAAACTTGGGCATCTGTCAACATAACCCCATAGAAAAATTAGTCGATTTGTATCTGCATCATAAAGTTATTCTCGATTGAAAATGTGAGTTTACGAGCCAAATTCTCGTCATTTGCGAGAGGTTTTAATTTTCTGCTTCAATATGAAGAAATCTGCAGCTGAGGCTCATCGAATGCTCTCAAATACTTATGGTGAGGCCGCTATTAGTGAAAGAACGTGTCGTGAGTGGTTTCAACGCTTCAAGAATGGTGATTTTGACGTCGAAGACCGACATAGCGATGGAAGAGAGAAGGTTTTTGAAGATGCAGTATTGGAGGCATTACTTGATCAAGACTCGTGTCAAAATCAAGAAGAATTGGCATGATCATTGGGAGTGACTCAACAAGCCATTTCAAAACATCTCAAAGCCATGGAAATGATTCAGAAGGAAATTGGGTGCCGTACGAGTTGAAGCGGAGAGATGTTGAACGGCGTTTGTTTGCTTGTGAACAGCTGCTTGAAAGGCAAAGACGGAAGGGATTTCTGCATCGCATTGTGACTGGGGACGAAAAATGGGTTCATTACGATAACCCCAAGCGCAGAAAATCATGGGGAGTTCCTGGTCATGCTTCCACGTCGACGGCCAAACCGAATATTCATGGCTCCAAGATCATGCTCTGTATTTGGTGGGACCAGCTCGGCGTAGTGTATTATGAGCTGTTAAAACCCAAACAATCACAGACGATCGGTATCGAACGCAATTGATGCGTTTGAGCCGAGCATTGAAAGACAAACGGCCGCAATACAACGAGAGACACGATAAAGTGATTTTGCAGCATGACAATGCTCGACCCCATGTTGCGAAAGTGGTCAAGACATACTTGGAAACGTTGAAATGGGAAGTCCTACCCCACCCGCCGTATTCTCCAGACGTTGCTCCCTCTGACTATCACTTGTTTCGATCAATGGCACACGGCCTGGCTGACCAGCACTTCCGGTCTTATGAAGAAGTAAAAGAGATCGATTCATGGATCGCCTCAAAAGATGACCAGTTTTTCCGACGCGGGATCCGTATGCTGCCTGAAAGATGGAAGAAGTAGTGGCCAGCGATGGACAATACTTTGAATCATAAATGTATAACCAGTTTTTTACAATAAAGCCTCGAATTTCGGAAAAAAACGGCGGAAGCAAAGTTGTACACCTAATATTATTTAATATACATAATTACTAATTAAACTTTAAACATATATGTGTATATCTATATATTTACTAGCATCCGCCGTCGCGACCTTGCCCGCGTTATAATTGAATAGAACTTGGAGTGTGCCAGTCGCCACCTATCGACCACTGCGCGAAACTATGCGTGTTGCATAGCGCCAGTCGCAGAACGCCATTCCTACGCGAAGTAGTCCCTACGCTATGGCAATGTAGTCCCATGTTTTTTTTCGCAAATAATGCATTTAAAAAATTGTACTTTATACAGCCTATGGCATTCCACGTGTAATAAAGAATCTTCATTAAAAATTTCAAAACAATCGGTCAAGTAGTTTTTGAGATTTTTGCGGACAAACAAACAAACGCTGTCTCTTTATATAATAGTAAGATTATTTATACTTTTTAAGGCAAAATGAGATTCAATCCTAGAAACGTAATAATGTTGCTGTTTACTGTCTGTTTTTTAAGTAATAAAAATGTTAAGCATTAAGCATACCTTTTTTAAACTATAAAAACATTCCTCGTTAAAACTGTTTGAATAAAGAAGAAATTTTATATTATATTGTATAAACATATACATGCAGTACGTTTGTATTTTATGATTTTTAAACAAAAGTTATGAAGTACCAAAAAACGTTTCTTCGTAATGCTGTAAAAAAATACAATGAATAAAAATTTATGTGCTAATTGATTTTAAAAACTATAAAAGAATAATTGTATGAAAATATATATATCTCTCCAATGGCTCTACAGCGCAAGTCGGGCCTTGGCTTCCTCCAATTTGCGCCTCCACTCATCTCTATCCCTTGCCGTTCCTCTCCAGTTGCCAATTCCCATCCTCCTCGCATCCTCCGCGACACCATCTATCCATTTCTTCCTTTGCCTGCCCTTAGGTCTGGTTCCTGCTCAGCTGCTTTGCAAAACTCTTTTAGGGATCCTGTTCTCCTCCATTCTGATAATGTGGTTAGCCCAGCGTAGTCTTTGTAATCTTACAAAACCTTAGGCTGGCAGTTCCTCATATTGTAGGTAAGGGTCATAGTTATATCTGCTTCTCTAGTACCCTTCTTTACGTATCGGTCCCAGAATACGTCTCAGTATTTTCCTCTCAAAGATGTTTATTTTATCCAATGTTTTCTTTGTCATGACCCATGTCTTGCAGCCGTAACATAAAATCGGTCTTATAATAGTTTTATATATTCTCATCTTTGTCTTGGGATCACCTCTTTGGATCTAAATGTTGGTAAGAGGGCATAATATAGCTTTATTGGCCAATATTACTCTCCTCTGTATCTCGCATTCTTCCGATCCATCCTGCCATATGTTAGCTCCCAAATACACAAAGTTCTGTACTGTTTCTATGCTTTCACCTTCCAATGTGAGATTTCTTTCTGTTCGTCCTCTTCTCACCTGACTAAGTTTTTTTGTTTTCTCCATATTTATCGTTAGTCCTACCTCTTTGGTCTTATCCTTTAATTCCGCAAAGATCTCTTTTGCGATCGTTATTCTTCTTGACATAATATTGATATCGTCTGCATATGCAGCTATTTGTATTGATTTGTTTGCTAGCAAACTCGTGCCTTTTTCTGACATGCTTCTGATTACATATTCTAATACTATATTGAAGAGCGTTGGGGCCAGTCCGTCTCCTTGTTTTAATCCTCTTGATATCCTCATGCGTTCTGTGATACCGTATAAATACCTCTGTATAGCGTAGCGTGACTTAAGCCAGTCTTACTAATTTCTTAGGTATTCCAAAATGGCGCATTGCGAGATAATTTCCCCCTGTCTATTGAGTCGTATGCCTGTTTGAAGTCCATAAAGATCTGATGTATGTCTATGTTGTCTCCCATGCTTTTCTAAATGTTTGTTTTACTGCAAACAATTGATCAATGGTTGATCTTTCTGGTCTGAAACCTGCTTGGTATTCTTGGATTATTTTTTCAGCGATTGGGCTAAGTCTTCTGTTTAGTATATGCGTAAAAGTTTTGTACGCCACACACAGTAATGAGATGTCCCTGTAATTTTTACATTGGAGTTTATCGCCTTTTTTATAGATGGGGCATATAATAGATTTATTCCATTCATTGGGGAATTGTTCCTGGTTCCATGTCCACAACTAGTAAGTGTAAAGCTTTCACTACATCATTTCCTCCTAATTTAAAGAGTTCCGCAGGGATGTTATCTAAGCCTAGCGCCTTATTATTTTTTAAAGCTTTTATAGCCTTTGCTACCTCCCAGACTGTAGGTGGTTCTATTTCTTCTTTGTTGTCTGATATTGGTATCTCGTGTGTTCGGTCTATTTTGTTCATTCGTGTCTTGTCCGAGGAGTTCGTTGAAGTATTCTTTCCATATGCTTTTAACCTTTTCTATATCACAGGTAAGTTTATCATTTTTGTCTTTGCACAAAGTAATGGATGGCTAAAATCCTTCTCTAAGCTTCTTTAGGTGTCTATATGCATTTCTAATTTTTCCATTTTTAAAATCTTGCTCCATTTCCTATAGTTGTTCATTTTCAAATGCTCTCTTCTTCCTCTACATATTTTGTCTGTCACCTTCCTCTTTTCCTCAAATTCCACTCTTCTTTCTCTTATTCTGCGCTGAGTGTATTTTCTGTATGCTTTATTTCTTGTTTCTATCACTTCTCTACATTCCTCATCGAACCACTCGTTTCGTTTGTTCTTTTCCTTTTCCCCCAGCACTTCTTTGACGCTTATTAATATTGCATCTTTTATGCCTTTCCATTTTTCTTCTATCGTTGTTACTTTTAATTTATTGAGATTATCACTCACTTTTTCCCTGTACTTTTCTGCCGTTTCCATCTTTTTCAGTCTTTCCACGTTGAACCTTTTTTGCTTCTGTGTTTGGCTCTTTCCTTTCCTTGCTATTTTACTTCTAAATTTTGCATATACCAGAAAATGATCTGAGCCTATTACTGCTCCTCTCCTAGTCTTGACATCTATTACGCTTGTTGTCACCTTTCTATCTACCACCACGTGATCTATTTGATTAATAGTTCCGCCATCCGGCGCCAGCCATGTTCCCTTATGTATCCTTTCGTGGAAAAAATGTTGAACTGATAACCATGTTTCTACTTGTCGCAAAATCCGTTAACATCTCTCTATTTTCGTTCGTTTCCATGTGCAGACTGTGCTTTCCTATTATGCTCTTGTACACTTCCTCTCTTCCTATTTTTGCGTTTATATCCCCCATAACTAGTTTTATGTCATTTTTGGGAGCATTATTGTATGTTTTTTCTAATAATAGTTGATAGAATTCCGTCTTTACATCCATTTCTTTTTCTTCCCGTAGGGCTATGTACATTTATGATTGACAGGTTGAAAAATTTTGTTGCTAGTCTCATTCTACACATCCTTTCATTGATAGGCTGGAAGTCTAATATGTTATGTTTAAGCTTCCTATCCACTGAACGCCGTATCTAGTTCCTTCCTTCCTTCCTCCTTTCCACTGTATAGTATTGTATGAGATTTTGTGTTTCTTATTCCTTTTCCCTGCCATTTGGTTTCCTGTATTGCCCCGATTCCATATTTCCTTAGCGTCTCCAATAAATCCTTTTGTGCTCCTATATACGCCCCTCCTCTATACATCGTTCTCACATTCCAAGTACCCAGAGATATTTCCATATTCCGTCGCCTAAGTCGTTGCCTGTGTATCCGTCCCTTCCGAGGCTCCTTTAGAGAGTTCGTAACAATGAGTTTTCTAGGAATGGGTTGTTAGCCCATAGCCTAACCCCCTTTTCGGAGGACCATTTCTCCCTTCCTCGTCAGCCCTGACCCTGCTTTCTGGGGTTGGTTACCTAGTCTCCTGCTCCTGGGGTTGGTCCGGTTCTCCGGGGTTGGCCTGCGTAACCTTTTGCTGCGCTTCGTGGAGATGAAGATAGGAATTGGATAGGAGAGGCTATGCAACGCTAGCTGGAATCAGCGTCGTGTGGTGTGCATGCACTACCCTATTTGAACCCCATGAAAAAATATATATAAACATTATATATATATATATATATATATATATATAAACATTAATAGATACATATTAACAGACAATATTTACAAAATATTAATACCTATAAAACTGCAACGATTAATAGTTCACACAATTTAATTAACGGTACACAATAAAATGTACGATATTACGTATTAAACTGATGCTCGCAAAGCGACGACATTTTATATTTCTTCCAACGATAAAATTATTTGTCTTATAGACCTTTAAACTTGTTTTAAATTTTATATAAGTGTTTTATCAAGCTATATGTGATGAAAATGAAACTTTCGTGATTATATATGGATATGTCCTCCAAGTATATTCGTCATCTTTTGATTACAAGAAAATGCGTTGCGCGAAGAATGGAGCGCATAGACCGACAAAAATAGCGTATGTACGGAGGCGTTCAGTGTCGGACTAAGGTATACAGAGGCCCTAAGCTATGACAGTAAATGGGTCCTGCCCCAAAGACCTATAATAAACATCGCTATTAAAAGATTCCTCTTAGTCAAGTAAGCTCCATCACCACGTCAAGGTGGGAATCTATCGATGGGGATTTTAAAATTTTTTTTTGTATTTTTTAATTTTTTTTTATTTTCTTTTACTTTAAAATTTTTTTTTCTTTTTAAATTTTTCTTTTTTACTTTTAATTTTTTTTAGTAGTTATTGACTAGGAGGACAAGGCCCCCTTCGCAACACGGGGCCCTAAGCTTAGCTTATTTTGCTTATGCCTTAATCCGGCACTGGAGGCGTTTATAATTAATTCTCGAAAATGATATTACGCAACATAACTTTAATATACATGAATGAATTTATAAAAAAATAACCTTTAATTTTTTAATTGGTGGAAACAGAAATTCAAAATTTTGAAAAAAAAGTTAAAGGAGTAAGGGAAAAGTAGAGTAAAAAGTCGCTCTATATATGAAGGATGGTTTCACTCCCCTTAGAATCGTTTCTTAATTGAACATTTCTTTTATCTATTTACTTCTCTTCTCCCCACATGTGTGTAATATTTCATCATAAGAACATCTTTCAGCACATTAATAATTTTGAAAAAATAATTTTTTGCATCTATTATAATAAAAGAATATTTATCGCATTATAATATGAGAAAGAAAAGTTTTATTCTGAATTATGCTTATAATTCTTTAAATATTCTAATAGTTTTAGCACCAATTAAAAATTTCTCTATTTATTCTAATATGTCTAATATGTTTTAATATGTGCCGATATATATATATATATATATATATTTTTTTTTTTTTTTACGTAGGAAGAGAAAATGCTTTAGGCACACCTCATATCGGCTGGTCCGACAGGGTAGTGGACTCTCCTTATACAGGTATACCCACTAAAAACTCTCCCTTGATAAATCTTTTTCATTCTTATAGAAGATTGTATTATCCAAAATTTTCCATAATTATCTGATTAAACCAAATAAAAGTAATAATTACGTGTGAAGAAATCCCATGTGGCAGACAGACTGCATTAATCCTATGGTTGATGATATTTGTTATAAGAGCTATTGCATCATATATTTTTTTTATATTTATTTTTTTATATTTATATATTTATATATTTTTTTATATTTATTTTATATTTTTTATATATTTTTTATTATTTATTTAAAATTTTTTAAAAATTTTATAGAGTTTTCCCGACGGTTCTTTTCGGCACCTTTAATCCCGACTCATGGGTCGTTTGCGTCTTTGCGTATTTGGAATCAGTAAAAACGCTTTAAAAAATCTGAAAAAAAAATATTTCATGGAGCTTCTTTCAACCTTCAACGAAGTCCCAATATAATATTTCGATAAAAATTATTTTTTTATATTTTTTTATTAAGAAATGGAGGTACATTACAGCATTTTATATTTTTTACTATTTAAATTATTTATTTAAAATTTTTTAAAAATTTTATAGAGTTTTCTTCTTTTCTTACTTACGAGCAATTCTTATATTTCGTAGTATTTACAATCATGATACTCCTCAAAGAAATGATGCATACAAAAATATTTCTTACACCAGGAGCAACGTATTACGGCAGGTGCACCACATATAGCACAGCGAGGTATTTCTTGTATATTTTTTCCGGAGAAACAAAAATCCACCGGATTTTCGAATTGTGATGGCCGTTTTTCAATGTAGCCACTTTTAAACCAGGCATATTTAAAAAGTTTATGAAATCGCGGAGAACACAGCTGTATGTGAGTTAAGGATTGTAATTTAATGATATTATTTCTTAAATGTAAATTGATATCATAATTTAACAACAACATAACGCGATCACCAAATGTCCTCACAAAATTTTTCCATATTTTAAATTCGTATACATCAAGGGGTTATATAATTCCTGTGGTTTTTTTTTGGTATTGTTAAAATCCGTACGTCTTTATCTGTAGATGGCATAAGATGTTGTAAATTTGCAGGACAATGTCCGCTCCAAGAGTCTAATAACAGCACACTGAAACTTCCCGTTGCGGGTAAAAATACATTTGTGAACCAAGATTGAAAGTGTTCTGTAGTTAATTTTTCCGATCTCGATGCTGCGATAAAAATATTTGCAGGCCTAAACAAAGTCGCTTCTACGCGTGGTCCAAAACTTCTACTGGCCTCAGAAATTGTAGGCATAATGGTATAACTATGTGTAATTGCTGATAGTGATTGAACTACAGTTTCGATTGTTTTTAACACCTTCCGTTGCTAATGTTCGACCTGAATTTATTTCTAAATTAAATCCACTTTCGTCTGCATTATATATATTTTTGTAATTCAAAGATATCTATATAAGATTTCACCGAGCTTATAAACTCTTCGCATGCAACTTGTTTGTTCCTGATTTACTTTTGATGAACGAGTTACAAATTTTGTTATTTTTCTTGAGACAATATTGTGATTTCTTCTAAAATTTAATATCCACGTTGCTCCTGCTTTAAAATGAGAAAGATTAACTTTTTTTTTTGCTTCTTTTGCGCCCATCATCGCAAATCTAAATCACGAATAATACTGTTTCTGTTGTTAGCATCTTGGAATTTTGTCAAGACGTGTTCAGATATACGTAATAATTTTTCTTTATGAGTACCACCTTTTTGTAGATGAAGTTCCCATTTATACAGTTGCGGCAAGGATTTTACTCTTCTAAAGCTATGTTGTACTGATGATAAAGAATGACGTCCTTTTTTACCACTTTTCCAGAATTCAACAGCTCTTCTTTTATAATTAATATTTATAATTTCACCTGCTTCCGATGTACGATTATCTTCTTCATCTTCATAATTTTCTTCAAGTTCTTCTATTTTGTCATCTTCCACAAATTCTGCCTCGGATATGTTTGAATCCCAATAATTCTCAAATTCTAACGTACTATCAGTCTGCATAGCAAATGATATATCGTCCATTGTATTTTGTATAATATCCCTTATAGTATCATATAATTCGATTTCTCTACTGTTTGTAGGTGTTTGTGGAATATTTGAAATTTGAAATGTAACAATTAACATATTAAGAATATTTGCAGGATTTACATGTAACATTTTTACATTATACTTAAAGATTCACTTGATTTGAAAGTTAAAACTTTGACGAACTTTCACTTGAATGAATCGTTAAACTTCGTGATCATACTACGCGCAATATATCCGATTTATATAGAGAGACTTATCATCTCATATATATCATTTTAATTATATCTTTTAATTATATCTTCACATCAAAGTAGCAAGTGTGAAAAATTATTTCAATTACTATTTCAAGTTCTCACGTAAAAATGAAATGCGATATAAATATGTTCGATGATGGCTTACGTCACATTGTGCGATATGTACGTGACACTGCACTCCAACGTCATTTTATTATCATTTTAATTACTGTTATATTAATTACAGTTATTATATCACGTAGTTATTAATTATTATATCACGTAGTTATTAATAACGTAGTTATTAGTATATGTGAGAATTTGAAATAATTTTTCACACTCGATACTCTGAAGATGAAGATGTAATTAAAATGATATGAATGAGAGATGATAAGTCTTTCTATATATTAGGAGTATAAATAAGTCTTCGCCGTTTGATAAAAGATGGCGCAACCAGTAAGTTATGGTTAAAATTGTCTGATGTAACGTCATATCGTAAGGTTGGACATCTGTCAACAACATAACCTTGAAATATTAGCGATTTTGTATCAGCATCATATATTTTTTTTTGTGCGAAAATGTCGAGTTTTGAGCCGAATAAGCGTCATTTGCGGGAACTTTTGATTGACTTCTTTAATTTGAAAAAATCTGCAGCTGAGGCGCAACGATTGCTTGTAGAAGCATATGGTGAGACTGCCTTAAGTGAGAGAATTGAGTGGTTTCAAAAGTTTAAGAACGGTGAATTTGACGTCGAAGACAAAGAACGTGACGGAAGACCGAAAGTGTACGAAGACGCGGAATTGGAAGCATTATTGGATGAAGATTCGTGCCAAACGCAAGAAAAACTTGCACTTACATTAGGAGTGACTCAACAAACAATTTCACATCGTTTAAAATCATTGAAAATGATTCAAAAGCAAGGAAATTGCGTTCCATATGAACTGAAACCGAGAGACGTCGAACGGCGTCTTTTCACGTGTGAACAGTTGCTTCAATGGCAGAAAAGGAAAGGTTTTTTTGCATCATATCGTGACTGGCGATGAAAAGTGGATACACTACGATAACCCTAAGCGTAGAAAATCATGGGGTGAGCCCGGTCATGCATCAACATCGTCAGCAAAGCCGAATATCCATGGTTCGAAGCTTCTGCTCTGCATTTGGTGGGATCAGCTGGGTGTAATTTATTATGAACTGCTCAAACCGAACGAGCAGAGACACGACAAAGTGATTTTGCAACATGACAACGCTCGGCCACATGTTGCAAAACCGGTGAAAACCTACTTGGAGACGCTTAAATGAGAAGTCCTACCCCACCCGCCGTATTCACCAGACATTGCCCCTTCTGATTATCACTTGTTCCGATCGATGGCACATGGCTTGGCTGACCAGCACTTCCATTCTTATGAAGATGCCAAAAAATGGGTCGACTCTTGGATAGCCTCAAAAAACGTGTCGTTTTTCCGACGTGGAATTCAAATGCTGCCAGAAAGATGAGAAAAAGTAGTGGCTAGCGATGGACAATACTTTGAATAAAACATTAGGTACCGTTCTTTCACAATAAATGCCCAATTTTTGATAAAAAACGGCGGAAACTTATTTGTACTCCTAATAATAAATCAGATACATTGTACGTAGTTTTAATGATCGCGTTATGTTGTTAAATTATGATATCAATTTACATTTAAGAAATAATATCATTAAATTACAATCCTTAACTCACATACAGCTGTGTTCTCCGCGATTTCATAAACTTTTTAAATATGCCTGGTTTAAAAGTGGCTACATTGAAAAACGGCCATCACAATTCGAAAATCCGGTGGATTTTTGTTTCTCCGGAAAAAATATACAAGAAATACCTCGCTGTGCTATATGTGGTGCACCTGCCGTAATACGTTGCTCCTGGTGTAAGAAATATTTTTGTATGCATCATTTCTTTGAGGAGTATCATGATTGTAAATACTACGAAATATAAAAATTACTCGTAAGTAAGAAAAAAAGAAAACTCTATAAAATTTTTAAAAAATTTTAAATAAATAATAAAAAATATATAAAAAATATAAAATAAATATAAAAAAATATATAAATATATAAATATAAAAAAATAAATATAAAAAAAATATATGATGCAATAGTTCTTATAACAAATATCATCAACCATAAGATTAATGCAGTCTGTCTGCCACATGGGATTTCTTCACACGTAATTATTACTTTTATTTGGTTTAATCAGATAATTATGGAAAATTTTGGATAATACAATCTTCTATAAGAATGAAAAAGATTTATCAAGGGTAAATTTAGAAATGTTCAATTGCTATTAAGAAACGATTCTAAGGGGAGTGAAACCATCCTTCATATATAGAGCGACTTTTTACTCTACTTTTTCCAATATATCTCGAAAACTATTGAAGATATCAAAAAATGTTTTATACAAAAGTTTTATGGTAAAATCACCTCTATTTAAATATTTTAACAAAATTTTGGAAAAAAATTTTTTTTCCAAAATTTTGAAAAAAATAGTGTTCAAAAAATTTTTTTCAAAATTTTATTAAACTGGTTAAATGATTTTACCATGAAACTTTTATATAAAACATTTTTTGATATCTTCAATAGTTTTCGAGATATATCGAGAAATGTAAACAACCGCTCTATATATGAAGGGTGATTTCACCCCTTAGAATCGTTTTATGGCACCAACTTTAAATTTCTAAATTCATGTATTGACCCCTCCTACATGTGTGTAAAGTTTCATTAAAATCAGAATTTTCCACTTCGCGAGGTTCCCTTGTTAGTTTCAGAGATATTCGCTCCGAAAGAGAAAAACCGATTTTTTTCAAAGGGGTGTTTCACCCCGTAAAAGGCCGTATGGGCATGTATAAAAAAAACTTCTCCGTATTTTGATCTGGAGAACAACATATTAGAAGCAAAATCGGAGGGGGACACTTCCGACACCTTCCTTGTTAGTACAATACATGTTGTAGGTTAAAATGGCGTTATATGATGGTGGAGCAGTACAATAAAAAAAAATATTTTATTAGTTCACTCATTAGTCATGAAAAGGGTTTACATACTATAATGGTATATCTAGATTAATAATTAATTTTGGCTTTATGAATCACGATTTGTTCTCTCTTAAAGGGGTGTTACCATGTGACGGCCTGTTTTTAATGCAATTTTCACGAATTTATTAAACAAAAACTGTAAGCTTAAAGAAACGTGTTTTGTATATATATTCAAGCATGTTTGAAATAATACTCTGAATTTTTATAAGCAATTTTACTAAAAATTTATGAAGTTATAGTTGATCGCGCAAGTCTCTATCGAACAATTTTGTCTTGTCGGACATACACTTTCCAGCTGTTTCAGTCATCTGAAATTTAAAAACCAAGACTTATCGTTTTGAGAAAAACACGTTTAAAGTTTTTCATGCAGTTGATAGGATAACGATTTATTTTTCTAACTTACCTTTAGTCAGCTATACTAGGACCGTATAATATACCTTCCTCAGTTTCAAAAAACTCATTTTGAACCGCCAGTTATTGTTTCCGAGCAGTTCTCGCTTCCTTAGACTACAGCAATGCCCGCTCGTTAGAATGCTTGATGCGTTCGGCATCTCTGATGTCAATGTATGTTTTTAATTTTTGCCCGATTTTAACTCCCATACGTTCATTATTTGTAATATGTTTTCGAAACCTTTATTGAAGATGCATACGGCTATTATGTAATAATATTATGTAATAAGTCGCAATGTCAATAATTTTTTTATTCCTGTGCATATGTTTCGGAGGAAATGTCCAAATTAATAACTTTAGACTTTCGTTGTTGTTCTGAGTGAAATCCAAGTCATCGCTCCAATAAGTCATCCTGATCAACCGATACGAATACCGTGCGGTCGTCTTAGTCGCCACGTGGTGTCGCGCCGTACTAGAGTCGCGACCATTGAACTCTTGTTTTGGCAATTTTACGAATTTCGTTGTAATACTTTGCAGACATATTTTTAGAACCAAAAATTATAAGAAAAGGCAAAAAAAATTTCAATTTTTTTAACCGATCACATGGTAATACCTTCTTATGTTTGACATTTCTAATAATTATATAAGAAAAAATTGTTTTTTTTTTTTTTACAATTTTTTGTAGACCAAAACCATCCTTATTGACTCTCCTTTTTCTTTAGTTTCAAATAATTAATTATTTTATTATCAATCACATTGACTGAATAGATCAAAGTATATTTTTCATTCGAATTTGAAACGTAAACATTTTTATTTCTATTTGGACTATTTGAACAGTTTAATCACACAATTTTATTTCCATCGTTTAATTTTATTCAATTAATATTATTAATTTAAGTTTAAATTTTAATTAAATAGAAATTACACCTTATTGAATATATATATATATATATATATATATATATATATGTATATATTACATGTATTATATACATTATATACATTACATGTAATGTATTGATTAATGATATAATTTAATACAACTTAAACATGTGAAAATGTATACATAATGTTATAAAATTAGTACTATAGCTCGACCACTTGATGGGAAGTTGTCTCGCGGTCAAGTGATGCTCTTTATCGTGCTTATCTGGACATATACTATTCCTTGGGCCTTGATGCCATTAATGCATGTCTGGGGTCGATTTGTACCTGAAGGCTTTTTGACGAGCTGCACTTTTGATTACTTAACAGATACGCCAGAAATACAATACTTTGTGGCCACAATATTCATTTTTTCCTATTGCATACCAGTGGTTCTCATCATATATTATTATAGTCAAATTGTCAGCCATGTTGTTAATCATGAGAAAGCTCTTCGTGAACAAGCAAAGAAGATGAATGTTGAAAGTTTGAGAAGTAATGCCAGTACAAACGCTCAAACTGCGGAAATACGTATAGCCAAGGTATTTTCTACATATATGTACCTCTCTCCTTACATATAGAATAAAAATATAATATATAAATAGATAAAGGATGTAATCGAACAAGGTAGGGAAATCTGTCCTCGCACATATCAGACTCAAATTGACCCATTGTATTATAATATAAAATTATTCCGGTTTAAGTAGTAATCTTAAAATTTTTTGTATTTGTTGTAAAAGGAAAAAATGAAATAAATTTAAGATTTTTCTTAAAAACGGCGGAGTCAATTTTGATGAAAAAAATATTTGTTATGTAGATTAATAAAAAAATTTTTGAAAAAAATTAAAAAATTTTTTACCTATTTTTTGAAAAAATTTTTAATTTATCTTAAATTTTAGGAGAATGTTTTTGAGTGTCCTCTACCATATTTTCACAAAAATATCTTTGAATTGCCTATTTTTAAATATATATTTTTTCAAATAGATCAGAGTGGTGAAGCAGAAAGTACAATTAATGTATTCTATGTTCAAAATTATTAATGTTTTGTTCAAATACTGAATAAAATAACGAATTACATTTAATTTAAAAAAGTCAGTAAGAAGAAATTATCCCTTACCTTATTTGGCTACATTCTTTACTTACATACGTATTGCACATATAATATAATTATCAAAAATATTTTCTGTTCGTTCATAGAAATGCTCATAAAAGTACTAAGGTACATCTAAATAACATTGTTAAAGTAAATTTTGCCAAATGCTTGTTAAGAAATTTGTAACCAAAAAGATAAATTTGATATACAAATTCTGTTATTAGTCCAGGCAATGTAGTATTTGAAATGCGATCATTTTATTTTTTTAATGAAATGGGCTTAATCGATGGGCTTAATCAACAAATTAAATTTGTGGGATGTTTGGATCAGTGTTTTTGTAGTAACACAAAAAAATAAAAATTGATCCTGGAAATGCACCACGCTGTCTTTCTCCTCAAACGCTACCTAAACAGTCACAGATACGAGGAAAAAATAAATTTTAATTAACATATTTCTATTTATATAGAAAACATTAAAAAATTTTAAGTTTGTATTTTATATTATATTATAACATATAAGGAGGATTCTCAAAAGTTACTTATACGAATACTTGATAATGTAGTAGAGAGAGTGAAGAACTTTATAACCTAGCGATGACGCTAACGATACCAGATTCGAAATCCGACTTTGAACATTTTAAATGATATAAATGACGAAATTTTATATGATATACATAGAGTGTCCTGTAACAACGCTTACAGCTAGATTTTTGAGATAAAAATCTTAATACCAAAATATTCAATCTAATAATTTTTTAATTAGAAGCATTTAGAATTAGTGAATGAGTAGTTAGGAAAGTTAGTGAATGAAGCAGCTTAAAGTTTGCGATTTGTGGTGCAAGCTAAGGCGAAAACTGACCATCACCTAACCTTTCTTGTCAACATCGAGATTACATAATGTAAAGAGCGCAAAGATTCGCGTAAAGATACATGGGGTAGTCTTGTGCTGCACGTATGTGCTTGGTGGGAGACACTACTGTGTCTCTTGATAACAGACGACAAAATGATGTCAAAACGCTACTAAAAAATAATCGAATCGTACAATATAGTACAATCTGACGAAATTCACACTACATAATAAGATAGAAAGACAGAAATAAAATAACTATCTCTAATGAATTCTATTAAATTTAATGTTAAGAGAATAATACACAATTATATTATATTAATCCCTATTCTTTTTTTCTGAGAGATTACGATTTAATTTTAATATTTCAAAATTTCCAGCAAATAGCTTCTTGATTATTGAGTAGTACTGACTATACTAACATCGCAGTAAGAAACGAACAAATCGTCTGCTATCTGTCTCATTTCACGCTAATACGAAAGTATACCTGTACGAATGAGTCCCAGTTGCACACAGAATAAATCGGACATAGTAGGTTGAATGAATCGGATTCAATAAGAAACGAGCACATGGTAGTTGCAATCAGACACAGTGACAATCGGACATAGTAGGAAATAGACACACGATGATTGCAATTGGACATAGCAAGAAACGGACACATATAAATTTGTATAACACGCGAAGCGAGATCCACCCCATATTTTCCTCTGTTTCGGAGCAAAACTATTGTATTTCCATCGTTGTTCCACATTTCTAACTTTCCACCTTATACTCTTTTTATCTTTAGAGAATCTGCAGGAATTTGTACGTGTCCATTTCTTGCTGTGTCCGATTAACACTGTATCCAATTGCAGCCACCATGTGTTCGTTTCTTATTGTGTCTGATTGGGCTTGTGTCCGATTTATTCTATGCGCAACTGGAACTCACTTTATCTTGTATTGCAATAATAAATGCAAAATTTTAGGTTTTATCAATTAGACAAAGCAGAGTAAATGAATTTGATAGATTTTTTTGATACTAAAAACAAATTTAGCTGCAAAATTTCCCAAGTCAGGTTTTAAGTAATTTAAAATGGTCCAAAAATAACTATTTTGACTAATTTTATGAATTTATTATGCGTGAAACTTTTTTTTTAAATATTTCTTCCGAGCATGTACATGTTACAAACATGTACATGTAGAATGGTAAAGCAGTACAGGAAAACTTAATTTTATAAAGTACTGTTTCAGCAAAATAACAAGACGATAATATGAGATTTGACAATATAAAAAATCAATTGTATTTTGTTCACAATTTCATCAATTACATATATTTATTAAATCGCGTGCAAACAAAAAATACAAAACTTTTACGGCTTTTTTTTACAGGCTGCGATTACGATCTGTTTCCTTTTTATTCTCTCATGGACTCCATACGGCGTTCTTGCAATGATTGGTGCTTTTGGAAATAAGGCATTATTAACTCCCGGAATTACGATGATACCGGCATGTGCATGCAAATTTGTGGCTTGTTTGGATCCATACGTGTATGCTATAAGCCATCCAAAATTTAGGTAAATAAAAGTAAAGAATTTTATTTTTATTTTTCCTTTTTATCTTCCAATCATATATTAATTGTAAGATATCTGATTTATTACTACAACTTACGATGATAATAAAATCAAAAACAATGAATTTACTTTGAAATACATTTCTCAGATAGTCAAGTTCATCCAGAACAAATTTCATTTATTATAATTATATTATGTAATAAATGTCTACCATAGTCTATTTTGTTTTCAAAATTTTGCATAAATTTTATTTTTAAAGTTACAAATTTGATAGAATTTGTTATATACAATGTTATTGACAGAATACTGACAGGAATATAACAAAGATTATCAACAAAGAGTGACAAATTGACAATAAAAATAATTTTCAACAGCCTAGTAGATTGACAATAAAAATTGAATAAAATTTGGATTTAATTGATTTTGCTCAATTTCTGTCGTTAACATATCATTATGTTACATTTAAAAACTTTACCAGCATAGTACCAAAGTTTAATGCTACATGCATTAGATGATAATTATGTTTTACATAGAGATTACACATATACATATATATATACACATAGTAAAATTAATTATTTACATTTATCTTAAACATATTGAATTCAATCATTAATATTATACTTATGAGTGTCCTAAATTTAATATTTTTTATAATTTTTTTATAATTTAACATTTTAAAAATATGAATATATTCACATAGATTTCCAGCAAAAATAGATTCTGTATTAACTAAAGTTTATAAATCTTTATTGGGCTGAAAAAGAAAAAAAGAACAATGTCATAATTTACACAAAATCTCAATAATCTTTTGCAATTTCGAAATCACATTCACGAGTCTATAATTCTCCTAAAACTAAAAAAGATAATTTTTTCGAAATTTTGTTAAGCTGTAAAAAATCAGGTCAAAATTACGAAATACAAAAATTATCTTTATGAAATGTTGCACAAACTTACAAGGAAGGTGTCGGAAGTGTCCCCCTCCGATTTTGATGAGCTTCTAATATGTTGTTTTCTAGATCAAAATAGGGAACATGTTTTTTTTTATACGTTCTCATACGGCCTTTTAGGGGGTGAAACACCCCTTTGAAAAAAATCGGTTTTTCTCTTTCGGAGCGAATATCTTCGAAACTAAAAAAGATAGAACAAAAATTCAAACTGGGTATTAAATAGCTTGATGAGTACTATAAAATAACGTAAAAAATTTTTTTATTTTTTTTTATTTTTCAAAAAGCCTTACCCCTTTAACTTTTTTTTCAAAATTTTGAATTTTTGTTTTTACCAAATTAAAGGTTATTTTTTTACAAATTCATCCATGTATATTAAAGTTATGTTGCGTAATATCATTTTCGAGAATTAATTATAAACGCCTCCGTACGCTATTTGTGTCGGTCCATGCGCTCGATTCTTCGCGCAACGCGTTTTCCTGTAATCAAAAGATGACGAATACACTTGGAGGACATATCCATATCACGAAAGTTTTCATCACATATAGCTTGAGCATTTATACATATAAAACTTAAAACAAGTTTAAAGGTCTGTAAGACGAATAATTTTATCGTTGGAGGAAATATAAAATGCCGTCGCTTTGCGAGCATCAGTTTAATACATAACATCACATTACATTTTATCGTGTACCCTTAATTAAATTGTATGAAATATTAACCGCGGTTTATAAGACGGATTGACATATTACAATTACGCCTTACTGCAAACACTCACTCCTTCCATGGGAGCCTTTTATTTTTATCATTATTTTCTTAAATCATATATATTTTATGTTCAATTTCATGTATGCTTTTTATTACATTAATTTTATAAGTACAATTAAGAAACTATAACATAATTACAATTAATGAAATTACATATAACAATTGTGTAACAATATAATATTACAATAAAGTTAATAATAATATAAATATTTAATATAAGTATTTAATATTTATATTATTAAGGGTCAAATTTATAACACATATGATGGTTATGAAAGAAATGTTGTATACAAAGAGACTTTTTACACCATGCGCAAGTAATTATAGCAATGCCACCGCAAACATCGCATGTCGGTTTAACATTCTTCTTAAAGCAAAAATCAACTGGCGTTTCAAATTGTGCTGATCTCTCTTCTATATAACCGCTTTTATACCATGCATATTTAAATAAATCTCTAAATCTTGGTGATAAAAATTGAAAATGTGTTAATGATTGTAATTTTAAAATAGCATTTCGTGATTGAAGTTTAACTTCTAAATCTAGAAGCATGACAATGTCTGAAAAGTATTTTATAAAATTTTTCCATAAACGAAAACTGTATACATCTAATGGTTGCCTTTGACCCGTTGTCCCTGCTGGTATAGTTAGAAAAACAGAATCTTCTGCAGATTCTGGTTTACTTCTTTCAATTACGCCTGGGCAATGTCCAGTCCAAGAATCCAATAATAAAACTGATTTAGGACCAACGTTTGGAAAATAAATTTCTTTTAACCAAATCTCAAAATGATGTGATGTTACTTTTCCAGATTTTGAGACCATAGCAAAAATATTCTTCTCTCTAAACATTATTTCTTGTACTCTCGGACCGAATGATCCAGTAGGTTCTTTTAAAACAATAAAAAGAAGTGATAATAATCTACCATCGGCTGAAATTGTTGGTTGTATAGTGTAGCTATGTGTAGTTGCCGATATTGATTGCGCCGTGCACTCTACCTTTTTTGTACCTTCAATTGCTAAAGAACGACCACTATGTAATTCTAATTGAAAACCGCTTTGGTCTGAATTATAAATATTTTCAATTCCATAACGCATAATATGATATTTAACATTTTCGATGAACCTATTGTCTTCTGCTTCCAGATAATCTTTTGATTGTATAGTTTTTTTGTAATAAATTTTGTGACTTTTCGGGAAACAATATTATGTGCCATTTTAAATCTATTTACCCATGACTTTGACGCTGTAAATCCTGGTACATTAATTTCCTGCTGCGCTTTGAGGGCCCATCAAACAATATCAATGTCGTGAATTATTATTGCTTTTTCAAGAGCTTCTTTGAATTATAATATTTAATGTGTATGATGAAATTTCTTTCAACTTCTGCAATCTAGATCCACCTTTGTTCACTTGCTCTTCCCATCTTCGTAATTGGCGTAGCGATGTAACTTTCTAAAATCGATGTTTCACAGTCCGAAATGATTTTGTCCTATCTGAATCGACAGGTTTCCAAAACTCAACAGCACTTCTTTTGTATTCAATTGGAATATTATCATTTATACATATCATTTCCTTCACATACGTTGTGTCTTCGTCTTCATTTCCTTCTTCGTCTGTTATTGCTTGTGTTTCTGATAGGTCAAAGGAATTTTCAAAATCAAAAGAATCTTCTTCTTCAATCTCAAATTTCTCCTCATACATTTGTTGCAGCATATTTTCTGTTTTCTGTTGCACTTCTTTTTCTTCATTAGTAAAAGGAGTTTGTGGCATATTAAAAGTAGTGACAGTAAACAGCAACATTATTACGTTTCTTGGATTGAATCGCATTTTGCCTTAACCCTTTCGCTTCGGCAGTCCAGTCCGCCGAAGTGCCGTCACTGAACGGAAGCACGCGCCAGAAATGTGCACAGTGCGCGTGGTTTTTGTATATACGTTTTTCTAAGTCACAAATAACAACTGTGCTTAATAAAACATCGTTGCTTTAATATAACATGTATAGTTCACCTTTTTAATGACATTTTATGAAAAAACTTATACAAAATTATATTAGTTATTCTAAAAACATTAGACTAATTACAGTTGACATATTTTTAGGTTTACATATTTACAAAACTTTACGATTAAATGCTTAATATAATTAGTAATGTAACGCAAATTAGTTAATATATTAATATGTAGAGACTAGTAATATAATTCTGTATGATATAATCTGAAACAAGGATCTATACATAAGCCAACATTACAATTTTTACACTCATATCGTGAGTCGGATCTTTTATCATTTTTACTACACACTACACATCTTCGGCTTCGGTTTTTATCTTTTGATATATACAGTGAGGGGAAATGCCTCTCCGTTAATCTCATGGGATTATTAGCGGATCTGCTTTGACACCGAATTACATTATGGTATTTTGCGATTATTTGCTTTATTAACGCTAACTGAAATTTTGCCATGGGTATGATTTCTCCCCGTTTGTATTTATAAAGGCAATATGCATTCCACACACAAATGTCTATGAGGTGGAAGAAAAATTTACGACACCATTTTAATGATTTTCGCGTTGTATTGACGGTACTTATCACCATGTCCACCTTGTCTACTATGCCCATTGACTTATTATAGTCTATAACGCATACAGGCTTCTGCACACTCTGTTTCCCTCCATATCTCGATACTGTTGCAAAATCTGCAGTATGCATACTTGAAATCATGTAGACTTCTCTTTTGTCCATCCACTTCATCACTAACAAACTTTTTGAAGACCGAAAACATGCCTCTCCTTTTTTCAATTGCTCTTCAATCTTCGGCATTCCTTTTCGTCGTTTTTTCACGGTCCCACATGCATTGGTACAATTATTGTATAAAAAGGTAAATAACGCGGGACTTGAATAAAAATTATCTACGTAAAGTGTATGACCTTTCCCTAGGTACGGTTTCAAGAGTGACAAAACTATTTCTCCCGATTTTCCAATTTCCGTGATTTCACTTTCTGTAATCGTTGACATTCCGACATAAACTATTAAGTCTTGTACATATCCTGTTTTGCAACCACAAAGCATATACGATTTTATGCCAAATCGGTTCCTTTTCGACGGAATGTATTGCTTGAAAGACAGGCGACCTTTGTACAATAACAAACTTTCATCAATGCAAAGTTCTTGATAGGGATGAAATGCGTCATTGAACGATTTTCGCAGCATGTTGATGATGTCTCTTTATTTTACTTAGGCGATCATCAGTGCGCCCAAGTTCATGTGTAAAATGTATCATCCTTAGTAACAAAAGATAGCGATCTCTGACCATTATTTCACCAAAAATATTGCTTTGTAAATATTTATCTCTACTCCAGTACTCTTGTAATGTTAATTTTTTGTTACGTGACATCAGTAATGATAAAGCGAAGAAACAGTACAGTTCGTCTACTGCCGTTTTTTCTTGGGTATCCCCGTTGTTATTACTTTTCTGAGCCCAATAGTAATTTGTTTCAGATACAATGCATTCTACGAGCTTTTGAGAAATAAATAGCTCAAAGTAGTCTATAATTTTTGAGGATCTGCGTATTTTCTTTGTCATTCCCGAATTTCTTGAAGAAAATTGATGGATTTTTGGTATGAAATTATTGGATGTCCATGTTATGTTGCAATAGGCGTCCTTAGCTTGATCTTCAATTAACTCCGTTTCCGATTCTGATGTGCTGCATATATTTCTTCGTTGTCTTACGCAGATGGAAATTATTTTCATTTTTCTCATTCGAATCATTTTCTGAATCGGTTTCTTCATTTCGAAACATAATCTTTTTTTTATTTCTTGTATACATTCTGAAAAGGTTAAAACTGTTCCTGTAAATAAATTTTCAAACAATATCCCCAACCTACAATTTTTAATTTTTAAAAGATTAAGAATTATACCCTAAGCCGATCTATTCCTAATTCTTGTAAAAAAACGTATATGAACTATCGTTTCACTGTCGAATGGATTCGATAGATATTTTGGAATAAAATAGTAAACGATCGTTTTGATGTCGTAACAACAAAGAGTAGTTTTCATATGTGATTAATCCAATATGTCAATAAAATACAAAAAATGTTCTGCCGGTAACGAAGAATTTATCATTGACTACAGATGGTACTTGTATACACATCATATGAATGCCGGATAAATCCGGCGCTCGTACGCACAAGTCGTCGCGCGGATGCCGGATATATCCGGCGCTCGTACACACAAGTCGTCGCGCGGATGCCGGATATATCCGGCGCTCGTACACACAAGTCGTCGCGCGGATGCCGGATATATCCGGCGCTCGAAGCGAAAGGGTTAAAAAATATGAATAATAAGTATGCAGATATACACATATATGTTCAACGTACAGATAGTAATTATGTATATTAAAAAATAGTAAAATGTTTTATTATACTTGTTATATTTATAATAATAAATACATACCTATAAAACTGCAACGATTAATAGTTCACACAATTTAATTAAGTACACGATAAAATGTACGATGTTACGTATTAAACTGATGCTCGCAAAGCGACGGCATTTTATATTTCCTCCAACGATAAAATTATTCGTCTTACAGACCTTTAAACTTGTTTTAAGTTTTATATAAATGTTCAAGCTATATGTGATGAAAACTTTCGTGATTATATATGGATATGTCCTCCAAGTGTATTCGTCACCTTTTGATTACAGGAAAACGCGTTGCGCGAAGAATCGAGCGCATGGACCGACAAATAGCGTACGGAGGCGTTTATAATTAATTCTCGAAAATGATATTACGCAACATAACTTTAATATACATGGATGAATTCGTAAAAAAATAACCTTTAATTTGGTAAAAACAAAAATTTAAAATTTTGAAAAAAAAGTTAAAGGGGTAAGGCTTTTTGAAAAATAAAAAAAAATAAAAAATTTTTTTACGTTATTTTATAGTACTCATCAAGCCATTTAATACCCAGTTTGAATTTTTGTTCTATTTTTTTTAGTTTCGAAGATATTCGCTCCGAAAGAGAAAAACCGATTTTTTTCAAAGGGGTGTTTCACCCCCTAAAAGGCCGTATGGGAACGTATTAAAAAAAAACGTCCCCTATTTTGATCTAGAAAACAACATATTAGAAGTTCATCAAAATCGGAGGGTGATACTTCCAACACCTTGCTTGTTAGTCAAATATAAATTTAAAAAATATCATAGATGATATTTACACTGATTTGATACCAATACACTTCGCTGTAAAATTATTTAAATAAAGTAATGTTTCTAACTCTAAGCGGCCCTTTGGGTGGGATGGTCAATTGGAACATCGAGTTTTTTGGTCTTCTTTATTTATTTATAATATATCATATATTATGTTTATAATATGCTTCATGTGTGTGTGTAATTAATAATATATTGTGCCTCCTTTTTGCAAGGCATAAAACAACCAAGTATTTAAATACTGAAAAAGCTGCTCATATTAGGTGTATAACTTTGCTTCCGCCGTTTTTTTTCCGAAATTTGAGACTTTATTGTAAAAAAACTGGTTATACATTTATGATTCAAAATATTGTCCATCGCTGACCACTACTTTCTCCCATCTTTTGAGCACGAATCTCGCGGCGAAAAAACTGGTCATCTTTTGAGGCGATTCACGCGCGAATCGATCCAATTTTTTACTTCTTCATAAGACCGGAAGTGCTGGTCAGCCAGGCCATGTGCCATTGATCGAAACAAGTGATAGTCAAAGGGAGCAACGTCTAGAGAATACGGCGGGTCGAGTAGGACTTCCCATTTCAATGTTTCCAAGTATGTCTTGACCACTTTCGCAACATGGGGTCGAGCATTGTCATACTGCAAAATCACTTTATCGTGTCTCTCGTTGTATTGCGGCCGTTTGTCTTTCAATGCTCGACTCAAACGCATCAATTGCGTTCGATACCGATCGCCTGTGATTGTTTCAGTCGGTTTTAACAGCTTATAATACACTACGCCAAGCTGATCCCACCAAATACAGAGCATGAATATTCTTGGAGCCGTGAATATTCGGTTTGACGTGGAAGCATGACCGGGAACTCCCCATGATTTTCTGCGCTTGGGGTTATTGTAATGAACCCATTTTTCGTCCCCAGTCACAATGCAATGCAGAAATCCTTCTGTCTTTGCTCTTTCAAGCAGCTGTTCACATAAAACAAACGCCAACATCTCGCTTCAACTCTGCACGGCACCCAATTCTCTTGTTTAATCATTCCCATGGCTTTGAGGTGTTTTGAAAATGGTTTTAATGAGTCACTCCCAATGATCGCTAATTCTTCTTGATTTTGACACGAGTCTTGATCAAGTAATGCCTCCAATTCTGCATCTTCGAAAACCTTCTCTTCCGTCGGTCTTCGACGTCAAAATCACCGCCCTGAAGTGTTGAAACCACTCACTATTAATGTTCTTCACCAATAGCGGCCTCACCCATAAGTATTTGAGAGCATTCGATGAGCCTGAGCTGCAGATTTCTTCATATTGAAGCAGAAAAATTAAAACTTCCCGCAAATGACGAGAATTTCGGCTCGTAAACTGACATTTTCTAATCGAGAATAACTTTAAGATGTACATAAATCGACTAAATTTTTTGAAATCTAAATTCGATTTCCATTTAGGGGTAAATAGATCTAAACTTATAAGATGAAGAATTTATTGCGAAAAATATTACCTCAGCCAGGATTCGAACCTGGAACTCCCCCATTCCGTGCGGGTGTCATACCAATTCGACCATCGAGGCATGTGATAATATTTATCGCAATAATAAGTATACTAAGAGAGACGCTTTCTCAGGCAGCGCCTCTAGTGAGGGACACCAAATTTTTAAGTCATTGGTGAGATATAACTATACCGTACGATCATTTTCTTTGCCAGTAGAAATTAAAACTTAAATGAAAGGGGGATTAGTTGACGTCAAACTGGCATATAATTGGTGAGCTACGAGCCGACTTGGTTTGTCAGACTTACACCACAGTGAGTCACCAATTTTTTGAAATCTAAATTCGATTTCCATTTAGGGGCTGCCTGAGAAAGCGTCTCTCTTAGTATACTTATTATTGCGATAAATATTATCACATGCCTCGGTGGTCGAATTGGTATGACACCCGCACGGAATGGGGGAGTTCCAGGTTCGAATCCTGGCTGAGGTAATATTTTTCGCAATAAATTCTTCATCTTATAAGTTTAGATCTATTTACCCCTAAATGGAAATCGAATTTAGATTTCAAAAAATTGGTGAATCACTGCGGTGTAAGTCTGACAAACCAAGTCGGCTCGTAGCTCACCAATTATATGCCAGTTTGACGTCAACTAGTCCCCCTTTCATTTGAGTTTTAATTTCTACTGGCAAAGAAAATGATCGTACGGTATAGTTATATCTCACCAATGACTTAAAAATTTGGTGTCCCTCACTAGAGGCGCTGCCTGAGAAAGCGTCTCTCTTAGTATACTTATTATTGCGATAAATATTATCACATGCCTCGGTGGTCGAATTGGTATGACACCCGCACGGAATAGGGGAGTTCCAGGTTCGAATCCTGGCTGAGGTAATATTTTTCGCAATAAATTCTTCATCTTATAAGTTTAGATCTATTTACCCCTAAATGGAAATCGAATTTAGATTTCAAAAAAATTGGTGAATCACTGCGGTGTAAGTCTGACAAACCAAGTCGGCTCGTAGCTCACCAATTATATGCCTGTTTGACGTCAACTAGTCCCCCTTTCATTTGAGTTTTAATATTAATATTATATTAAATTACTTTTGTGAAATCTGTCGTCGGAAAGAAATTCTGCGCAACAACCTGTACCCTAATCATATCATCAACCATTGCATCAATAAAAGAATTAATGAATTACAACACAGGCAAAATAATGCCCCTGAAAACCGAACTTTTGACGCAAGAAATTGTATTGTTATCCCGTTTCATAACGAGGTGGCTTTAAATATCGAACGCATTTTTAGAAACACCAATATTAAAACATTATACTCTGTTTTCAACAAGATGAATTGTATCATAAAGAAAGGAAAAGACACTCTTAATGTACTTAAACAAACTGAATTAGTTTACGAGATTGATTGCTCGAATTGCAACGCGTGTTGCATAGGCCAAACTAAACGACATTTAGTAACCCGGTTAAAGGAACACCAAAGCGACATAAGAAAATACACAACTAATCATTCAGTTGTCACTGATCATAGATTATCTTACGGTCATGATTTTGACTGGAACAACCCAAAAATTCTTCACAAGGCAACGCATACAAGAAAAAGAGGGAAATAGCAGAGATGTTGTTTATTAAAAAATGCAATTCGGCAATCAACTCACAGAAGGACACAGAGAACTTAACAGCGATTTATGACAGACTACTTAATATTTTATAGATTACACGACACATTTTTTATTATATTGACTGTTTTCTGACTTATAGTTACTTTTCTTTGTTAATTTATTTTTGTTATTGTCCTTTATTTTATTTATTTTTTATTTTCATTTATCTATCACGAATTTGACCTTTAATCACACCGTATTAATACTTATATTAATGACAAATCACTTAATATCTTATAGATTACACGACACTTCTTTTACTTTTTATCATTGATTTTTTATTATATTGACTGCTTTTTTACTTACTTTTTTGTTAATTTATTTTTATTATCGTCCTTTATTTTATTTATTTTTATTTTTATTTATCTATTAGAAATTTGGCCTTTAGCCAGACTGTATTAACACTTATAATATTCTTTATATATTTACTGACGTCACCTTTAATT